>CM076572.1:1378358519-1378727916 GCA_034641835.2 Pinus albicaulis
CAGGGTTAAAACCTACATGAATGTCGGGAAGTGATTTGCAGAGCAGCCTTGCATGGGGCTACCTGCACATGCAACGCACTTAGGCCCCTTATAGTCTGCGTTGGTGAGCTCTCATATGTTATACAATAAGCTTCAAACCATAGAAACCTTTGCTTGATGAAAGTATTGTTTGATTTGTCTTGTTTTCTGTCTTAGAGCATATAGCAACTGAAATGATAGGGAATGATAGACCCTTGATCATCGGTCCTGGAGATGATGCCCAGTTAACCAGGTCATTGGGAATGGTGCCAAATTGACCTATAACAAAGAGTCAATGGTAACCATAACATCCTCAACAATTCTTGCCATAGTTACTATGGATCGATCTGAAAGTTGCAAAACTGTTGTGGTTTTCCTCAAATTCCCTTGGAGATTAAGGTTTAACATAGTTTCCTTGGTCATGATATTGATGTCAGCCCCTAGATCAATCAGAGTGTTGGGGACTATGACACCATCTATATGCACATCAAAAACTTGACTACGAGGGTCCAAGTACTTTGGAAATATCACCTTCCCCAGCATTAGGTCAGACAGTTTTCCTACCACATTGATGGTGGGGGTATCTCTCTTCCTTTTCCCAAGTTTCTTGAAGCACCTTTCTTTGATGAGCCTATTGTATATAGGGACATCCTTAATGGTCTGGAGAATTGGTATCTTTACACACAAATTTTCCAATTCTCCCAGGATTCCAATCTCCTCTGGGGTGTGCGGACTAGGGTGGATCAAGCGCTCAAGAAAATGAGGTTGTTGGATATGAGTTTTACCTTTTTCCTTTTCCTCCTCAACCTCTATAGGTAGATATGGAGGATGGTTGTCTGGGAGTACTCTTCTCGACCTAAGATTAACCTCCTGTATCTCCACAACACAAGCTAGATAGGATTTTCTCCACTGGGAGCCTGCTATGCCTGTATGTTGTTCGGGTTCAGGTTGGGTTGTGCAGGTATCGGTAGCCTAGGTGGAGCAGCATGAGTAAGCTGAGATTGAGGTTGGGGTGGAGGAATTAGAGCAGGTGGTTGATTTTTTTGAGGCCTCCACCCTTGGGATTGATTGTTCCATTGAGGTTGTTGTGGAACATACTGCTGAAATGGTTGGTTTACTAGTTGAGGATGATATGAAGGGTTTTAAGGGCAAGTATGAGGTGTAGACCAGAATGGAGGAGTGGGGGTGTACCAAGGTTGCATGGGTGCACTCTGATTGTTGTGATAGTAAGAGTAAGGTGCACCTTGCATACCTTGTTGATATGGATGAGGGCCTTGAGGCCTTCTCTGGTTGATGAAACAGAGTTTCTTTGGCATTGCTTCCCCACCTTGATATACAACCTTAAGTCCAGGTAATGAGGGACACTTTTATGTGGCATGATTCTCCTCACAGACTAAGCAAACCTCTATGACATTCAGTGGACATTCATTTCTTGGGTGCTTCCTGGTTCATCTAGGAAAAAATATGGCTAGGGCTCTCTCTGCTTCCTCTTGCTTCCTTTTGACCTGCATTGTGTCCATTTGCAAAGAAAAGGTGTGCATCATGTCACTCTTGAAGTCCTCTAGCATGTTTCCAATCTCATGTTTTATGAAGGTGGAAGAGGAAGGGGTATTGGATGTGTTTTGGCTATCTCTGTCCTTCTTCCTAAATGCCCTAGAATGGTTCTGGAAGACATTTTTTATTGTTTCATAAGGCAGTTGGTAGATATCTTCTCTTGATAGCATATTCAAGGTTTCTATCATCTCTTCACTTATCCATCGCAGAAGTACAAGTTTAAGTGATGCATGATCAAGAGTATAGTTGGCTCTTTTGTAATTTAATTGAAACCTCTCTCCATATTCCTGAAGGGATTCATCAGGTCCTAGAGTCATCCTAAATATTTCATCCTTAGTTTCCTTGGAACTACAATAGTCTTTGTATTTGTTGTTGAAGGTCTCTTCCATTTTTTCCCACGTAGTGATGTTATCCCCAGGCAGACCCATGAACCAACGCAAGGTTGCATCCTTAAGGGTGGATGGGAATAGCTTCAACTTCTGATCATCTGAGGTGTAGTCATAAGTCCTAAAAACAACATCAAATTCGAACATAAATGTGTCAGGGTCCTCAGAGGTAAGTCCATGAAAGTGTGGAAGAGCTGAGGGGCTAAAGTTTTTCATCTTAGTTTCCCCATATGCCTCTCTTATGGGAAATTCTCTCTGGATCTCAGCCATGGTTAAGATAGGTGAAGCAGGTCCCTTAGTTGAAATAAGGTTTTCTTCTTCTTCCCCGATAGGTTCCTCAGAGTATTAAAAAGGCTCTCCTATAGGGGGTTCAATCTCACTTGCACTGAAGAAGAGTGAAGGGTGGCTAGGAGGTGATGTGGGGGTTTTAGGTAAGATTTTTCTTTGAGTATTCATGCTCCTATGAGGCATGAAAGTCAGATATTTTTGTATTTTTTCAATATTTCTGAAATGACATGAAAATAAAGGAAAGCTGAAAAGAATGTTAAAACAAAATCAAAATATTTACTAGACACCTCCCCAACAACAATGTCAAAAAGTGGTGAGCCCTGGTATCGCACCAAGAGTGCTACAACTCCCAGGGGCTGCCCTACTTTACTTTATCAACCCGGGGTTCATACAAACATGGAGGTGACAGTGCTATATGCACAACAGATGCATTATGTTCATGTCATCCTCTTCTGCTTTACAAAAGGGTGTTATTTCTTAAACTATGATAAAAACTAAAAAGAAAATTGTTGGAAGGAAATGAAAAAAAGGAAACTAAGTTAATTTGCAGAAAGGAAATGACAGAAATGAAACTAATTTAATGTGCAGAAAGGAAATGACAGAAAGAAAATAAATTAAATTGCTGAAAAGAAATGACAGGAAGGTGAACTAAATTGCTAAAAGGAAACTAATTTAAACCACACTAAACTTGGCCAACTAGCTAAACACACCCTACTTATCTTATGCTCTATCTACCATGATTCTATCCATGCAGCTAAGATATCCATGACTTAATTCTAATTGAGAAAGTATTGATTTTCAACTTGGAGAAGAAAGGGCAAAAGGTGTTAATGGACGGATAAACACACGAAGCAAGGCTTAGAAGTGAAAAGAGGGGTTTTGACCTTATTAAAACTTTACTGTGGTGCAAAGATTCTTTGGAGCAGAATGATTTAAAAAGTGCAATGGCAGAGTTGCGATGGAGGACGAAAGTGTGATTTGCGATATCGCAATCACAATATTGCAAAGTTAGAGGGATAGCGAAAGTGTTTTTAAGGAGCGGGAGCGAAATGTGAAGTGCGATGAGGTAAAAACTACGAAGGGCAAAGTGCGACGAGGTAAAAACTGCAAATTAAGTGCGAAATGTGATATCACAATCGCAATATTGCAAAGTTGGAGGGATAGCAGAAGTGATTTTTAGGAAAATTTTGTGAAGTGCGATGGGTGATGTGGCAGTGGGAATGGTGGCAGAGTACAGAGAAATCTCGCAATCGGCAGACAGAAGCAATAAGTGTTAACGAAAAAATAAAAGGTTGCGAAATACAATTGCGAAAATGTAAAAACTTCGAAGTGCGAAGTGCGATGGGCCAAAAGTTTCAATTTGCGATTTGCGATGTGGTAAAAGTTGTGAAGTGCGAAATGCGATATCATAGTTCAAAATATCGCAAAGTTTGAGGGGTAGCGAAAATGTTGTCGAGGAAAATTTGTGAAGTGCGAAATGTGTTGGGTGATGTGGCGGTGGGACCGGCGGCACAGTATGGAGAATATCGCAATCAGCAAAAAGGAGCAGTAAGTCTTAAAGAAAAAGGGAAAACGATGCGAAGTGCGAAGTGCAATATCACAGTTCACAATATCGCAAAATTGGAGGGGTAGCAGAAGTGTTGTTCAAAAAAGTTTGCGAAGTGCGAAATGCGATAACAGGAATGTCAAGGAGGAAAGGCGGAGGTCAAACTTTAAAGGTATTTCAAGCATTTTGTGAATAAAAAGAGTGACAACTGCAATGAAATAAGGAGGGAATAGAGCGTAAGCGAGATGGTTGGAAACATGAAAACAGAGATGGAGAATGAAATAAGAAGCACCATAGAGCTACTCTGGGATTTTAGCAATAATTCCTTCAATCACCCTACTAACTTATGTGCAAATAAACAGACAAATGCGTAAAAATACAGTGCAAGGGAAGATAGAAAAATGGTAATGAAACTCTAATTTTGATCTTAGAAGAGTGAACGAGAAACCATTTTTGGGTCTCTGAGACGGTTTGCCCTCCTTGAGCTTTATTGACAAAGATGAGAAGGGGGTATTGATCCACAAATTTTTGGTTTTTCTCCTCTATTATATTACTCATAGGAAAATGTGTTGGAACACCTAATCCTACATGGGTAGGTGTGGAATACGAAAAGTCACAATGGAGTCCAAGTGACCTTGGAATGTGAAACCAAGAGTCACACCATTGTACTATAAATGTACATCATGTATAATGGAAAAATAAGAGATCCTCAAGCTTATCCTTCATTGTGTGTTGAGTCTCTTGTGTGTGTTTGTTTATCTTCCTCATACACCATGTGTGCTTAACATGGTGTTTAACATGGTATCAGAGCGGGCGATTGTTGGCCCTGCTCCAAATTGAGTGAGCCATTTGTGTTTATGGCCTGTGCATATCTGCAAAAATTCTTGACATTTTTGCAGCACTCAGAGTTTTTGCAGCAATGATTTTGCAGCATTCAGAAATTTTATCTTGGAGGAGTAGCATTCAAAATCTGTGGCAGCATTCAAAAATTTGTTTTGAAGAAGAGCAGCATTGGTTTTGAGAAGGAGCAGCATTCAAAATCCTTGGCAGCATTCAGGCATTGGCTTTGAAGAAATGGAGCACTGCAGATCTGAAGGTTGATTTCTTCCTGCAATTTCTGCCTATTAAATTCTGCATTTTGAGCTGCTGGAAAATAGTTTAAAGAGGGTTTTTGAAGAAATTTTTGGGTTTTTACTGGAAATATTTCTGAGTTTTCATTGGAAAATTTCTGAGATTTCTGAGTTTTCTGCAAATCTCTAACTCTGCAAATTCTCCAATTTTCTGCTGCTATATGGCCCTCTGCAATTTTTTGAAGAAAAGTTCTGGGTTTTTGAAGTAAAAATTTCTGATTTTCTCATTGAAAAATCTCTGCAAGTTTCAAGATTTCTAAATACTGTTAAAATCTGAAATGGAGTAGATTGATGTATATTTGAAAATATCTTCTGTTTTGAAGACTAAAATTCTAAAGTTGCCCTCATTTCTGCACCTTCTGCTGCTGCTGGATTTGTTCTACTATACATCTGGAAAAAATTCTATTGTCCTCTGCTAGTCTACTCTACTCTCTGCTGTTTGAAAGAAAAACAAAAATTTAAAAAAATATATATATTAAAAAAAAAAATTCTGCAACTCTCCATGCAAACCAACCTCACGGCCTTTCGGCCTTAACCTCCCTCTCTGCCCACGGCATTACACAACCTCACTCCACAAACGCTCCTCATAACACATCGACCCTCACACAATACAACCCTCCCCCTCACATCGACCTCATAAAGCTCCCCCATCCCATTCCCAAACCCGTCCCCTTCCTACGCTACTCTCTCCACTATTCCCTACGGCCCACTGCTCCCACCATTCCCTACCCAACAGTCGGTCACACTCCACGGCACCTTATACCACGACTCCCCTCTCCCTACCTGCTACACCACCCCTCCATATATTTTAAATTTATACACACCCCTCCCTCCCCAAAGCAATTTCCGCACTCTGCAATACACCATTACTCGCTCCTCCCATATAATACTACCCCTCATCCATTAATTCCCCCCCTCCTTTTTAAATTCATTAATAAATTTTTTAATAGCCCCACTCACCCATTATCCCATCCCATTTTAATATTTCCCCAATTTTTAATTCCCTCCCATTTCATATAATAATTCTCCCTTTAAATAAATTACCCACTCATTTTAAATTAATTCATTTTTTTAATTTATTAAAATCCTTTTCCATATAATTTCCCTCCCCCATTTTAAAATTCGACTTTTTATTTTTAAAGTCCTCCCCATTATTACAATCAGCTTTTTATCTCCCCATTTTTTAATTACTTCCAAATAATTATTTTTTTAATTAAAAAAAAAAACAACAACAACAACAACACAACAGAGAGAGAGAGGAAGAAGAGAAGACATGAACAGCAGAAAGGAAGAGGAAATTGACATATGAAGAAAATGGACTGAATACATAGTGAAAAGAGAAGTTTTACATTTTATTATTTGTGGCATAAGGGTGTTTTTCTGAAGAAATTGACATTTGAAGACAAGTTGTTATTGGTGCAAAACAGCTATTTGAAGGAAAATTCAGCTGCCTTAAAGGCCTCTTGCACAAGTGTTTTCAGCTGCACATATTTTGCAGAAATATTGTATTGAGTTGACATTGTATTGCTCATTCATAGCTGCAATTAAGACTTGAAGTGTAAATTTGAGTTGTTGAAAAATTGTTGATTGCCCTCCATCATTTGAGGAGCACACTTTGTACTTTGAAAATTCTTTGGAGTCATTTGTATTTGTTGTTGAATCACATTGTAAACGGGTGCATTTTCGGTTGAAGCCGACACCCTTTCATTTTTTTGAGCCTAAGTTGTTGAAAATGGCCAAAATCAATGAGGCATTAGTGTTGTTGAATAACCTCATTCATTCAAATGTTGATGATGTGATAAAAATGAGCAAGAATGATCTTTGTAACATTCAAAGTTGTTTGCTAGATGCACAAGAAAAGATTGAGTTTTTACAATTGGAAATTTAGATTCAGCAAGACGAACTTCAGCAAAAGAGTCACCATTCTGAACCTGTTTATGTTCAGAAGATTGTGAAAGACTCTCATCAGTAGCAAGTCAGAAAGTTGCAGTTGATTCCCATTCAGTTCATTGTACTAGAGCAGATTTTCATGCAGATGCAGCAGCCTAGCCTGCACTTCTCAAGCCCATCATCAGACCTTTTGAAGAGCTTGTCCACAACAAGCACCGAACTAGTCTTGGATATGACAAGGATGTGTCCTATTTTATTCTAGACTACACCAAGCCCATCATATTTCAGAGTGTCGGATTCCTGTATGATAGTGCACCTGCAGCTGTTCCAGATCCTGCTCCACAACAACAACATCAGATTGTAAAATTCCAACACTGTGATCGAGTTGGCCATATGAAAGATCACTGTTTTGATCTTCATCCATGCAAGCACTATGGTCGGCACACTCATTATTCAGATAGATGCTTCAAAAACAAGCCTCCTGCAAGAACCAAGATTCATCTTGGATGGATCGCTTCTTGGCAATGGGCATCAGCAGCCAAGAAGATGTTTAAGTCGCATGTCAGAACTTGTTCTCAGATATTGAGTAAACTTGCAGTTGAGTTTTCGCCATCATCTCACCTTGTCCCTGACAGGGGGGAAAATGGTGGTCATGTACAAGCTTCCACGTCAGATCAAGCAAGCCTGAGCCACAATCTCTCATTCCATGTTCAGAGTTGTAGCCAGAGCAGTTCAAGCAAGCCTGAGCCACAATTCGTCATTCCAAATTCAGAGATGTAGCCAGAGACACAGATGCCCATGAGCATGCCTTCGGTTGGTGGAAAACCTTAAACCATCATTTTTGGTTGGTGGATAACCTAAAACCATCACAAGGTAGTAGACCTCCCTTCTTCTAGGTCGAAGGTCTCCCTTTCATATATGAGGAACACTTCCTCTAGCAGAAGCCTTCAGCTTCTTGCCAGCTGTGGTTGAGTTCCAGGAAATGCTTCAAAGCATTCCAGAGTTGTTGGTAATCCTAAAACCATCACAGGTAGTAGACCTCCCTTCTTTTAGGTTGAAGGTCTCCCTTTTTTTATGAGGGACAATTCCTCTAGCAAAAGCTTTCAGCTTCTTGCTAGTTTTGGAAGAGTTTTGGGAACTGCAACAAGTTTTGCATTCCAGTGTTGGTGGTCATCCTTAAACCACCTCTTTTTTCCAACATTTTAGAGAGTTGATTCAGCCCAAGTGTTGCCATGTATACTTGCAGATTTGTATTACAACTCTTTTCTTGGACTCACACATACCCCTTCGGATTAAGGGGGGATGTTGGAACACCTAATCCTACATGGGTAGGTGTGGAATACAAAAAGTCACAATGGATTCCAAGTGACCTTGGAATGTGAAACCAAGAGTCACACCATTGTACTATAAATGTACATCACGTATAATGGAAAAATAAGAGAGCCTCAAGCTTATCCTTCATTGTGTGTTGAGTCTCTTGTGTGTGTTTGTTTATATTCCTCATACACCATGTGTGCTTAACATGGTGTTTAACAAAATGAAACCTATAGCAGCACACTGAAAGCAAAACTAAACTACAATGAAACTATCAAAAGTAGAACTAATTGAATGACAGAAAGCAGAGAACAAATAATGTAGAGAGGTTGAGGTAGATGGATTGGGCCCTAACCCACGAGCCTAGCTCTATGAAACTCAAATCAGTAAAGTGAAATCAAACTGTTCATTTCATAAAAGAATAGCCTCATACATTTCTGAAATTTTGATCACTGAGTACAATAATAAAAAGCTCAATAGCTTGCAGCATAGTTCCGACTAGCATCCATCCCTTCCTAGCTCTATCTTTATTCTATTTATTCTACAGGGAAGCTACCGAAAACTCCCTAGAAAATGGTGATTGAGTCCACTTGACTCCAAGTAAACAAAGATTGAGTGCACTCCTCTTTGAGTTGTTTGGCTGCCTCTGGAATTCGAATTACTGGAGAGAATCCTTAGGGATCCTTTGGCTATATTTGGAATTCGAATTGCTGGAGAGAATATTTGGGATCCTTTGGCTGCCTTTGAGAGTTAAGGAGGGTGGACAATCCTCCTATAATTTCTCCTTGTTGTCTCCTCTAAGTTTTTATGATAAAATCCTTATAAAAAATGCTAATAATTCTTGATTTTCTGCAATCAACCTCATATTAGGCAGCCTTAAACACCACCTATACTAGCATCATAAAACCAAATAATAATAAAAATGCAAAAAAAATAGATCTAAGAAGGAAGAAAGGTGACCATTAACCCCTCCAAATATGTCTAATGATGGATCTCATCAGTGGTGAGCCGAGATACAAGTGATTTTTGGCACAAGAGGATGGGTCATCTACACCACAGTGCTTTGAGGATCATGCATCAAATTTCTACAGGGCTTCCAAAGGGTACACTTGCGCAGAGAAACACATGAAAGGGTTGTACTTTGGGGAAGTATAAAAAGGCCACCTTTCATGAGAAGGAGAACTGATCAACGACAATCCTTGAGAGTGTTCACTCAGACATGTGTGTACCATTCTCAACATCTTCCATAGCAAAGCACATGTATTATGTGATTTTTGTTGATGATTTTTCTAGAAAGTGTAGGATTTTCTTCATGTAGAAGAAAGATCAAATGTTCTACAAGTTTTGTGAGTTCAAAGCACTGGTAGAGAAAGATACAGGGAATAAGGTGAAGGTTCTAAGGAGCAAAAATGGTGGTGAGTATATCTCTAATGAATTCAAGAAATTTTGTGCCAAAGAAGGAGTTCGAAGAGAATTGATTGCACCTCATAAGCCACAATGTAATGGGGTTGCAGAAATAAATAATAGATCAATTATGGAAGCATCACAAGCTATGTTACATGATCACAACCTACTGTTGCATCTGTGGCCAGAGGCATGCAACACAATGGTATTTGTGCACAACCATAGTCCTCATCGGATACTTGGCATGAGTACACTAGAGGAGGATTTTTCAGGTAAGAAACTAGATGTTTCATATTTTAAATTGTTTGGATCATCTGTCTATTTCCATGTGACCAAATATGCCAAGAAGAATCTAGAACCAAAAATAGAGGTTGAGATATTTGTGGGATAAAAAGATACTCCCCGCAACTATCGGGTGTATTTTCCTTCACATAGGATGACATTTGTCAAGAGAGATGTGAATTTGATGAGGAGAAAGCCATGCTATTGTCCCTTGAGAGGGAGCTTGACTTGCATGCAAAAGAGGAACTCTTATTTCCAAAGGATGAACCTTAGGATGTGGAGCAGCCAAAAACAGAGGAACTGAGAGTGGCGGAAACCACTCATGCAGAGCCATCCACCAGAGGTAGAAGGAAGCGTAGCAGAGAGGCTGACAGATTGATGCTAGATGCGACAGAGAATGTAGGTGCACCTACATCACAATGCAGGCAGAGAAGGTCCCCAAACAGGTATACTGGATACATGGCTCTTATGAGAGAATGTATTGTGACATAACCATCCTCTTTTGTGGAAGCAGTGCAGCAACCAATATGGGTTGATGCCATGGTTGAGGAGTATGACTCTATTATCAGAAACAGTGCATGGGAAGTGGTCCCAAGACCAGCAGGGAAGCCAGTGGTTGGATGTAGGTGGATTTATAAGGTGAAGAAAGAAACATATGGGAGTGTGGAGAAATACAAGGCTAAACTTGTTGAGAGAGGATTCTCACAGGTGGAGGGGATTGACTATGAGGAGACTTTTGCACCAGTTGCAAGGTACTCATCATTTAGATACATCCTTTCACTCTCAGAATAGATAGGATGGAAGATATAACAGATGGATGTAAAGTCGAACTTTCTTAATGGAATTATTGAGGAATAAGTGTACATTGACTAACCATAAGGTTTTTAAACCTTTGACAGAGAGTCGCATGTGTGCAAACTCAAGAGAGCACTATATGGGTTGAAGCAAGCACCTCGTGCTTGGTACATCGGGATCGACGGTTATTTCACTGGGTTGGGCTTCAAAAAGAGTGAAGCGGATGAGAACCTATATCATATTGTGGTTGATGGTAAGCTTTTGATTATTTTACTTTACGTTGATGATCTGATACTGACAGGTGATGAGCATCTCATAACTTCGTGCAAGAGAGTTTTAGATGAAGGAAATGGGGATCTTGCTTTATTTCCTTGGTTTGGAGATATGGCAAAGATATGGGGAGCTATTTGTATCTCAAGGAAAGTATGCCAAGGAGATTCTGAGGAAGTTTCACGTGGAGGGCAGCAAACCCATGGAGACTCCTCTTGCAGGAAATTGGAGGAAGGAGGATCTTACTTCAAGTGAGGTAATGGATGCTACTATTTGCAGGAAGCTTGTGATTTCACTTATGTATTTGGTGAACAGATGACCAAACATATGTTACGCAATTGACTAGCTTAGTCAAGCTATGGTTAAGCCTACCAAGCTCTTTTGGAAGGCAGGGAAGCATGTTTTTAGATATCTCAGGGGCACTATAGAGTATGGATTATGGTACAGACAGACAGAGGGAGTGGAGCTTCAAGGCTTCACCGATGCAGATTGGGCAGGCAGTCCATCAGAAATTAAGAGCACATCAGGGGGCATCTTCAGCATAGGATCAACAATAGTTTCTTGGTACAACAGGAAACAAATTTCAGTTGCACTCAGTTCATCCAAGGCAGAGTACATGACAGCTAGTCAGGCTACATGCGAGGCCATATGGATGAGGAAGATACTTGTTGGTTTTTTTGGTCATTAGATGGATTCGACGGTGATACATTGTGGTAACCAAAGTTGCATAAAAATATCTGTTAATCCGGTATTCCATGACAGGTCCAAGCATATTGATATCATGTGCCACCATCTCAAATATTGTGTTCAAAGGCGCATTATGTTGTTACAGTACATTCCCACGGAGGATTAGGATGTAGACATCTTGACGAAGGCACTGGAAAAGATAAAATTCGACCATGGATTTAGGAATCCCTTTCTTGTTGAAAGGGAGTGTTGAAATTCAACAAGAAAATGTGTGTCTAATTTAGTTTTCCCTTAAATAAATTGGACAATAAATTGTAATCTTATCTCATAACAACTTGTATCAGTTAACTAAGTCAGAAAGACTGAGTTAGCTCAAGAATTTCTATTTTAGGGTCAAAGGTGAGGCATGTAGAGTGATTCTATTATTTTGGGGGTCCAATTACAGTTAATGCACTAGTGTGGTGTGAGTGTAATCACTTAACTCAAATTAATTGAGTTAAAATTAGTTAAACTAGTTCTAACTGAGTGATGAGCTAGTGAGAGGTCCAGTGAATTAAATTAGATTTAATTCACAAGTAGTGATCAATCAGATAACTGATGATTCACTAGTAATATCTCCATGCATGTCAATTTTGATGAAAACCCAGTTGAGACAAAGGTTAAAGGGAAGATAACTATCAGTTGCATTATTAGCAAATTGCCCGAGTGAAATTTTAAAGTCATGGGAAGGCCTATATGTATTGCATAATCAAGGAAGGTCGGAATTCCTATTTAATAGGGATTTATTTATCTATGAATTGTGTGAGCAAGGAAGGCAAGGAATTGGCTAAGTGTTTGTCCAATTTTTCCTAGATTAGTGCGAGATGATTGGTAGAGTGAAACAAATTCTTGTGAGCAAGAATGCATTGTATTGTTTCATGATTCCTTGACTTATTATACAATAAAGATAGAGGGGTTTTGAGCAGTTTCTTTCCCCAAGAATATCTTGTGTTGTGTGATTGATTTACTTATTTCTCTTACCTGCATGTGATTGAGCAATCATGTTTTATATTCTGCAAATATTGTAGAAGGATTTAGTATCTTTTTTTAATACATTACATGATCGGATTGAATCCATTGGTATAATTTCTACATCCCCGTGAAGAAATGTGATCCAAACACGGCTAAAATGATACCTCTGTATCGGGAAGATAATCAGGCTCCACACCCAACAACTTCTACTTGTCCTATGTATGCGTGTGAGCATGTTTATTTGGTTGTTTAATTATTAGTAATAATGAGGTAGGGTTCTAGTCTCTATAAGGAGTTTTTTACTATTCATTAGGAGATTGGTGATGCTTAGTTGGTTTGAGATATTTATTCCAATTATTTAGCTTCCTAAATTGATGTGTGGTTGAAATATTCACTCAACCAATTTATTGTGTGCCCAATATAGTTTTCTTATATTGAAGCATATTTTGATGTATTTATATTTTTAAATTTACAACGTTCAATATAGAGCACCCAACATCATTGGTTTGTGTAATAAGTTCAAGTCTCCTAAAATTAACATGGAATTAGAGCAGGTCTGGTCCTGATACCATCATAGGAGGGCCCACGATCATTTGTAGAGTAGAGTGAAATAGCTTGTTAAGTGTTTGTGTGTCCATGGGTTTTCCATGGCCCCCATGTGCACATCATCAAACTACGAAGCAAGTGCATAACTCTTATGACGGGCAGTCAATCAACTTCACATTCCAGGGGAATATCCACGACAACCTTTCTTTCAGATACACTATTATTTTCAACCACACTACCTTCGACTAGTAATTCCACATACAATGTTGTACAGTGGCCGAAGAAAACACTTGCTCAGCAAAACAACAACTCATTTATTTGAATCAACGTTTTGACAACATGTGTTTGATTGTATAATTCTTGAAGAAGCCACAATGCAGGTCCTGTATTCTTAAATACTTCTATAGTCAACTTCAAGACTAAACACCCAACACACTTATGTGGATCACTTCATGCCACACCACACCAAACATACAATGGTAACTCAATTTTTTTACAACGCAGAGTATTTTGTTTTTACACAAGTTCTTGTGACAATACGTAGTTGCTCGATCCGTTAATTTTGCATATCCCTTTTGTGTTGAAAATATTAAATCGAACCACAATGACTCATTCAATGAAGTCACAACTCAGGGAAATTTGTGATGGTAACATTTTATGTGTGTGGTTAAAATACAACCTCTAAAATTTCCAGCGAAGACCCTTAAATCTGTGCACTCAAACTGCTTCATATGTTGTTAGAGTTAACACAGCGGAAACATAAAACAAATAACACACACAGAATTCAACCATGAAAAAACAGAGATTTTAACGTGGTTCACCCAACCAATCTGGGCTACGTCCACCTAACAGGGCATCGGCAATCTCATTCAACAACTGGAGAAATACAATAGCAGAGTTTCTCATTTGCTCATCTCTTCCACTCACCTCACATTCCTCATCATGCTCACTTGCCTCTACGGGCTTACATTTTATAGCTATGAAAGGAAACAGAATCATAAATTCACTCACAACAAATATAGGATGCATTAACTCCTCATCAGAAATAGATGGAGTCAATTCAGCAACAAATCCTATTGTTGTCACCTACATGAGATTTTCTCCAAAAATAATTAAAAGAAAAATCTCAACAATCTCCACCTTGACAACAATTAGCCTGATACCTTGTTCCATTATTATTTTTATCTTTTTTGCAAGCCAAGAGAAGCTAGACACCATCGTAGCTTCTCTAACAGAACTGGTTTCGTGAACATGTCTGCACAGTTTTCCTTTGTATGCACCTTTTCAAGAGAGACTCCCCTTTCAGTGATAACCTGTCTTACAAAATGGTATTTGATAGGTATGTGCTTTGATTTACTATGATAGGCGGGATTTTTAGCCAAGTGAATTTCACTTTGACTATCACAAAATAACTTGATGTTGTCCTACAACCTACCAAACTCACCAAACAAACCTTTCAACCAAACTGCTTCTTTGCAAGCATGTGAAGCAGCTATGTATTCTGCTTCTGTAGTGGATAAAGCAACAAAGTTCTGTAGCTTTGACATCCAGCTAATAGCTCCACCTGCAAGAGTAAAGACATACCCTGAAGTTGACCTTCTCTTATCCAAATCACCTGCAAAATTGGAACCAACATATCCATAAACAAATTCACTACTCCTGTTATAAGTGATACAGTAATCACTTGTGCCTCTCAGATACCGAAGCACCCATTTCGCTGCTGACCAGTGTTCTTTTCTTGGATTTTTCATATACCTGCTAACAACCCCAACTGCATGTGAAATATCTGGTCGAGTACAAACCATCACATACATTAAACAACCTACTACATTGGCATATGGAATTTGAGACATATATTCCTTTTCTTCATTAGTGTTAGGACATAAACTTGAAGAAAGCTTAAAATGGGAAGCAAAACGGACTGAAACAGGCTTCACATTGTTCATACCAAACCTCAAGAGTATTTTCTCAATACACTTCTGTTGTGATAGCCACAGCTTACCATTGCTCCTGTCTCTGAAAATCTCCATGCCCAAAATCTGTCTTGCTGCTCCTAGATCTTTCATATCAAACGTCCTAGCCATCTGAGCCTTTAACCTGCTGATATCTATTATGCTTTTGCTTGCTAAAAGCATATCGTCAACATACAACACTAAGATAATGAACATGCCATTACTTAATTTCGTAAAGTAAACACAATGGTCATATTCACTTCTTATATAATTTTGACTCATCATGAAAGAATCAAATTTCATGTACCATTTTCGAGGAGACTGCTTCAAACCATACAATGATTTCTTGAGCCTGCAGACAAATTTCCTGTTGCGATTTTGAACAAACCCTTCCGGTTGTTCCATGTAAATCTCCTCATCTAAATCTCCATGTAAAAAAGCAGTTTTAACATCTAGTTGTTGTAATTCTAAATCAAGTAAAGCAGCTAATGCTAACACAACCCGAATTGAAACAATTTTTACAACTGGTGAAAAAATCTCATGAAAGTCAATGACGGCTTTCTGAGAAAAACCTTTCGCGACCAGCCTCGCTTTGTATCTGTCTTCTGTATCATCAACAGCCCTTTTCAATTTGTAAACCCACTTACATCCCACATCTTTTCTGTCTTTAGAAAGTTCTACTAGATCCCATGTGGCATTCTTGTCTAATGCCTTCATCTCATCCTTCATAGCCTCTTTCCACTTACCACTGTTTGAACCTTCTATAGCTTCCTGATAGCACAAAGGTTCATTATCGTTAGCAGTTAAAGCAACTGAAGTAACATAATCATCATACCTTTTAGGAAAACGTATAATTCTCATAGACCTCCTTAAAGATGTTTCTGGTACTTCCCCAATTTGCTGATTATTATCTATAGGAACTTCTTCATGATCAGCATCTGAAACACGTTCATGATCTGCATCTGAAACTTGTTTATGATCTGAATCTGAAATTTGTTCATTTGGACTATCATCAGTATTTGAACTGGTTTCAAAGTGAATGTGTTGAAGCTTAGGTTCATTATCCTGTTTCAATTCATCATCTACATCTGGATTTTCAAGTGAAGATTCATTAAATTTAACATCTCTGTTAATGATGATCTTGTGAGTAGTAGGATCCCACAACCTGTATCCCTTAGTCCCATCTGTTAGGTCTCTCTAACTTATTAGCAAGATTGGCAGAGTCCAATTACAGAAACAACATTGTTTCAACCAACTTTGGGATTCTAGGATCTAGCCCTCCTGAATCCGGAGAGGGATCTCTCCAATACGTACAAAGATGGATATTGTCTTTGAAAGCTTAAGGTAATGATATTAGGCTAGTTATGAAGGCCAAGGGTTTTGTTTTGTTTTGGATGGTTGAGCATGATTACTATTCGAGGTGAAAGTCCTGAATGCAAAGAGTTTCAAAGGTGAGAAGTTGCAAGAGGGAAGAACAGCTATGGCTAAGAGATAGATATAACACTGGTTTTTAGTCCATTGGGCTATGGAGTCATAACAGGGCTTTAATTGAACAAAAACATCAAGAATGATCCAAGGGGAAAGTCATCTATACCACAAGATTATTTGAGATTACAGTGATGGAATGGAAACAGTAAAGTGTTGGAAGGGTGGAAACTGATAATAATTTCTCAAGGGATTTATAGTCAGTCCAAACAAGAAATCCTCTTAAGTAACTGTTTAAAACCAACCAAGGACAGGGCTAACCATAAACTTCTTGGGCAAGTTCGTATTAAAGCAGCTTAATTGATAAACAATCCAGTAATCCGCATAATTACCTTCAGAAAGTATGAAAACACATAAGAGAAACAAAGTGTAACTTAAGATCAGATAAAGTACTTTTAAACCTAGTCTTCTTTCAGTCAACACCAAGGGAAACTTTCAGAATCTGCCTTTGGAGAAAAGAATCTAGGAATCAGGGCAAACCATATCTTCTCTAGTCTAACTTTAATAGCAAATAATGGAAATCACATTCAAGAACAATGTTTAAGCAAACAGAAGGACGAGGGAACGCCAACATTCATAACTATTTGAACTGTATTGAATCATTCTTAAATAAACAAATTTGAAGAAAACATTAAGATAAAGATTTCTCAGCTAGAGAAGGTTACTGATATACAGTTGATTCTAACCCTGTTTAAATTTTTCTTTACAGCAGAACATGAACAATATGGCATACATAGAAGGAAAAACGATTAACAAAGACAGAAGCACTTCACCAGTAATATAGACCAGGATCCCAAGAAACATCTTTTATATTGATGTCAAACCAGTTACATTCTTCAGGTCCAATGTTTCAGTTCAGCAATCATCTTCACTATTCAACCTAACTACTCTAGCACAAACAGAGCTTCAAGGGCCAGTGAACACTATTTACAATAAGGAATTTCGAGCTCAAGTGTATTTCAAAGTCCTGCAACCAACTCAACCAACAACTTCTCATCTTCTACTGAGGTATTTATAGAAGAATGAGGAGGTGAGACCTAACAAAAGATCTCTAATGACAATTAATACAGATACAGGACTTCTCGGCCTTTTGAGGGGCTCGATGAAGAAGTTTACAAGTGGTTTTCTGTATTAATTGTCTTACATTTATGAATCAAGCTCGGTGGGAGCTTTATTTGACTTTGAGGCTTTATGTGCTGTGTGGAGTAACTCCGTAGATATTTCTGCATTAATTTCCTTGCAGAAGTAACTCCCTGGCTGCGTTAGAGGCGAATATCTGATTTTCTTCAATAACTTCGGCCTCTATTTTGAAAGGTTTGAGGCAACAGGTGGGTCTGTGGTAGTTGAGGAATGAATTTGCCTCAGATGTGGCAGTGGAGGCTTTCTATTTGATAAAACACTTTAGGTCTTCTTTAAACTGTGTTTTGAGTTGGGGATTAGGCTTTTGATAACTGTCTTAGCCGTAATCCCTGCTACTTTGTCTTCAATCCTCATTCTGTTGTGCTCTGTCTTCAAACTTATATTCTTTAACTGTTTTTGAATGAAACAATGTCTTGTCAATGTACAGGCCGCGCAGGGCTCTTTTTAGGTTATCAACGCTCATGAAACATTGATGAATCATGGAATGAAGCCCCGCGAATGGTTCTTTTTAACAGCTCGAAGACGCGGGAAACGTCTTTCCCAACCCTCGAATTTCTTTCATTATACAACGAAAAACCATTTAAACACCTGCAAAACACAAAAACCATTAGGAAATCCTGCGCTTAGGTTAAAACTGCTTTGGAGGTTGTGCGGAGGAAGCAGGGTCGTTGGATCATGGAGCGGGGGTGCAGATCGACGGCGGAGATGCAGCGGCGGGATGTAATGGGTAAAACCTTTGTAAACCACAAAATATGTCATTCCTGACTTTACAAAGGAAAAAGGCGTTTTTTATATGAAATGCGGGGGTATCATATGGTGGGCCCAGCAGGACTGATCGCAAAAGTGGAAAACGCGATGGCAGATTATGCGATGGAGAGAAAATGTGATATTGCGATTATGCGATGGGCGGAAACTGCGATGGATCGTAGCACAAATATTTGCGATGGCGCAAAATCGCAAAAGTGGAAAACGTGATGGCGGATTATACGACGGAGACTGATTGCAAATCGTAAAAATGGAAAACGCGATGGTCATTTTTAAATGAAAACTGAAATTTGCGGTTTGCAATCTGCGCTGGATCGCATTTCAGAAATTTGCGATGAGCGCTTTAAAATGAAAACTAAAATTTGCGGTTTGCGATCTGCGCTGGATCGCATTTCAGAAATTTGCGATGAGCGCTTCTAGAGTTAGCGCTTGGTTTTTTATGCATTTTTCATGGTTTTTCAATGGAAATGGGGGTTATGGCAAAGCTAAAGAGTGAGTCTTTTAACTTTGTAAAAGTGTTTTTTCATGAGGGAGAGAGAAGAAATCATGAAAACAAAGGGGATTTTATGGAGGAAAAGGGGAGCAGATGAAGGTTAGTTTTGAGTGGGAGAAGGGCGAAAATGATGGTTCTTCAGCAGTCTCTTCTTATGGAATTAGCAGAATTTCCGAGCATGAAATGGAAATAGTAAATGAAGATTTCGGACAGAGGCATGAGGCCTTCAAGGAGTCTTCAAGAGCCAACAATTTTTAGCGATAAAATTTGTTCCTTGGAGGCTCAAAAAAGTCTTAGCCACCTTTTGGTATAACAAAATATTATAGGTGGCTAACAGTGGCTCTACTCGGGGATGGTGCCTTCTTGAAGGCATCAAGAACTTCAGACTTGCATTCTCTGGGAGGCTGATCTATGCCTGATCCATTGGGCTGCCCTTCCTTTGCTGGATGATCTTGTTTGAAAAACAATTTAACAGCCATGAAAACAATGGTCCTTCATCAACACAAACTTTCTACCTACCCAATCCTACTGATCTAGCATTTTTTCTTCATCAGAGTGCACTTGGATTGGCAAACTCTATTCACAACATTTTATTCTTTTGAAAGCAAGAAATCTAATCTATTTCTACTCCTTATTTCTCCCTGAACTCAGATTAAACAGTTGAGCTCAGATATTTCTCTACCTAATCTACTGTCTGTTGGGATTAAACTGTCCAACAAACTTTCATTCTCTAAATTCTAAGACAAAAATTTAAAAACAGTCAAGTTAAGATTAAGTTGTTTAACTTGCTGTGATCTATGGCATAAAAACAAGCTGCACATAGATTATTATTTGCAGAAAATTAAAAATCAAAATGGAAGGCTTAAGATCTGAAAGTTTCTCATCATGGCCTTCTCTTTTCTTCACAGCTCTGTTTTTGCTTTTGTTTGATCTGTCTCTTCCTTGATATCTGATTCTGATTTTGGGCAAATTAGAACTAATTTTTCTCTTTTATGACTCAGAAAATAAAACAGTTTTGAGTCATCTCTCTTTGGAAACTTTGGTTCAGATTTTGAATTTGTTTGAACCTTCATTTCTATCCTAATCTATCTACTGATAAGCCAAGATTAAACATTTTGGAAAATCAAATTCACTATCCTATCAGCAGAAAATTCAAAGCTAATTAGTCAAGATTAAACAGTTTGACTAACTAGAAGTGTGTTTTGAGGAGTGGCATTTGAGCTTGCACACTTTCAGATTTGTTTCTCTTTTTTGGCATGGGGCTTTGCCTTTCTTGTTTTCATTTCTGCCCTCTTTCCTTTCTTTTCTTTGTTTTTGTATTTTTTTTTTCATAACTTTGAATGCAATGGTGGATGGAATATTCATAATGGAAAAAAGATAAAAGGCTTCAAAACATAAAATGGATCAAGAGAAGTAATGCTTAAGCATCCTGCCATTGACAGGACCCCCAAACAATTCGGTTCCATCCAGTTCCTGTAAGAAAAATGCATTGTTACCAGCAACTGAATGAATAGAGAAAGGGCCAAGCCATAGGTTGTCAAATTTTCCATGCTTGCCTTTTTCTTCCCTCCTTGAGTCCCACTTTAAAACTTTTTCCCCGATTTTGAAATTGTTGGCCTTTGTTCTTCTATCAAATAGCTTCTTGATACTATCTTGCTTCTGCAATGCTTTGTTATACACCTCCTCCCTAGTTTGCTGAAGATGAATGGTCTGATTTATTCTTCTAGTCATGTCATTTTCTTCAGTCTGCAACTCTTGAATTAACTTCATAACTGGTACACCAAGGCTGTTAGGAAAAATTGCATCTGTACCATACACAAGCTGGAAGGGTGACACACCAATAGATTTCTTCAAAGTTAATCTGTCAGCCCAAAGTGCATGGATCAGCTTTGTGTGCCAAGACTTTTTATTGTCCTCCAACAGTTTCTTGATTATGTTCACTAAGCTTTTGTTGGAAGATTCCGCAAGTCCATTACCTTGAGGGTAATAGGCTGTGGAGTGTCCCAATGTTATCTGATACTTGTGACAGAATTCAACCATTTTCTTTGATCCAAATGCTGCTGCATTATCTGTGATGATCTTGGTAGGACAGCCAAATCTGGAGAGGATGTTAGTCTCCATAAATTTTATTATAACTGAATCATTGGCCTGCCTACAAGGAATGGCTTCTATCCACTTAGTGAAGTAGTCTGTGGCAGTAAGGATCCACCTATGCTGGGCAGAGGATGGTGGATGGATTTCACCTATGAAGTCAAGTCCCCATTGTTGAAAGGGAGCTTCAACAGTGATTGGATGCAGAGGAAGGGGTAGCAGTTTTCTTTTGCCCTCAAACAGTTGGCACTTATGACAGGCAATGAGCATCATGTGTATATCAGGAAAAAGAGTAGGCCAATAGAAACCAGCCCTCAAAATTTTGTTAGCTGTTGACTTCCAGTACAAATGACCTCCACATTCTCCTTCATGGAATTCTTTCTTAACCTTCTCTGCATCCAACTCAAGAAAACATTTAAGCAATATACCACTTGCATTTTTCCAATAAATACATTTATCAATAATGCAATAGTTTACAGCTTTTAACTTTAGGAATCTTGCCTTTGTTTTTGTCAAACCAGGAGGTGCATTTAAATTAAGCAAAACATAAACAATATCAGCATACCAAGGAGAACTTATAAAATGGTCTTCAACAATGGGAGTTGAGAATTCTTCTTGGTTATCCAAAGCATTGATCATATTAATATCAAAAACTTCACAATTAGATTCAGCCATTAATCTAGCTAGACCTTGGCCTTTGATGAGCTTAGTGGGTTTTATCTCTAAATCATATTCAAGGATGACAGCAATCCACTTACCTCTCTTACCATCTGGGTCCTGTGTTAGAATGTCTTTAACAACTGAGTTTGGGACAAAGGCAATAATGTGTGAGTGAAGGATGTATACTCTGAAGTCTTTCAATGCTTTGACCAAAGCAAAAGCCTATTTTTCCATAATGTTATACTTCAAAGGGGCATCCCTCAATGCCTTAATAAAGAATGCAATAGGCTGCTCTTGTCCTTGTAGGTTTTTCTGTAAAAGGACAGCAACTATGGTGTGTTCCGATGCAAATGAGAAGATATAAAAATCTTTTGAAAAATCAGGACTTATAAGAACCGGTGTTTTGGTTATTGCTTGTTTCACCAGCTCAAAGGATTTTTTTGCTTCCAAGGTCCATTTTACCCCTTGCCCCTTCTTCAACATGTTTGTGATATTCCTAAGGAGCTCAGCTAAGTTGGGGATGAACCTTCTCAAAAAGTTGATCTTCCCAATGAAAGATTGCAACTCCTTGATATTTCGAGGATGAGAGATTTGCAATATGGCCTCAATCCTCTTTGGATCTATCTTTATACCCTCTTCTAAAATAATGTGCCCAAGAAGTTTACCTTCTTGGAGACCAAATAGTGTCTTCTTAGGGTTCAAAGATATCCCAAATTTTCTGCACTTCTCGAAAACTTTCCTCAAATGTTCTAAGTGTTCTTCATATGTTTTTGAAAACACAGTGACATCATCAAGATAGATAATGATGAAGAAGCCCAATTCTTCCAAGAATGCTATGTCCATGGCTCTTTGAAAGGTTGCTCCAGCATTCATTAGACCAAAGGGCATTTTCACATACATGAAGGTGCCCCAGGGTGTAGTAAAGGTTGTCTTTAATTGATCAGCAGGGTAAACCAAGATCTGATTGTACCCCGAATAGCCATCCAGCAAAGAAATTATTTTAGACCCTACCACCCTTTGTAGAATGTGATCCATCTTTGGTAAATGGTAGTTGTCTTTTAATGAAGCTTTGTTTAAGTCTCTAAAGTCTATACAAAGCCTGATTTCTCCAGTTTTCTTCCTAACAGACACCAGATTAGATACCCATTCATAATATCTAACAGGGATAATAATACCAGCATCATACATTTTCATGATCTCCTTCTGAACCAACGGCAACTGGACAGGGTTTATTCTGCGCAGTTTCTGTTTGAATGGTTTTTGGTTTTCTTTAAGAGGGATTTTGTGCTGTATTATTTCAGTGTCATAGGATTTAAGATCTTTGTAACTCCATGCAAAAACATCAGAAAATTCTTTGAACAGCTCTATGTATTTGAGTTTAATGTGAGCTAGCAAAGTTTTGGACAGTTTAATCATTTTCGGTTTCTCTTCACTACCTATGTTGCATTCTTCCACTTCAGTCTCTACAGGTTCCAGTTAGGGCTTTTTGGCCACATCATCGAGATCAAACAACTCTTCCAAAGGTGTTAGACCACTTGGAAAACCTTCATCTTTAGAATGCAGATTTTCTATTTCTTCTGTTCCTAATCCTGCACTCGATTCTGTTTTGTTTCTGAGTTTTCTAGTTTGAAGGTAAATATTGGCAGGCTCTGGAGACGGTTCTTCTTTACCAAGAAAGTTTTCTTCGCTGCAGTCTGTATCATAATCTGAGTCCGAACTATGCAGTTCGAATTCATTTTTGAATTGCATGAAGTCTTCTATTTGTTTATCATTGTCAAACACTTGCCAATATTTTTTGTTATCAGGCACGGCTGGTCTAAATTTCATCAGAGTTGTGCTATCTCCGGTTTCATATGGCGTCAGACATGTTCTAGCTGCAAAGGCTAAATTGTGGGCTGTAATATTTTCTTTTCTTGGGACAAAAATTAATTCAGACTCATCGAAAGTTTCTAAAAGGTCCATGACATCATTTCGATAGGCCCTAAGTCTGGGATGATGAGCGTTATATTTCCCATTGACTTGCCTAATGATTAATTCCGAATCCCCGTGAATTTTAATTCTCTTGGCTCCTAAATTTTTCAACAAATGTAAGCCTAATAGAAGCGATTCGTATTCCACTATGTTGTTGGAACACTGAAAGTTTAATTTGCATGAAATGCATTCTGTGTGGTTGCTTACAGTGTTACGAATCCAGACACCTGCACCAGCGTTATTTCTAGTGCATGACTCGTCAAAATGCATACTCCATAGAGGATTGTTTTCAGCTTCGTCTGTTTGGCGAATGTCCTCTACAACTACGGTGCCTTTTGATTGTTCATGATTAGCAACCCCCAATTTAATTTGTTTTATCCCTTCAGATTTTTCAGTGAATGGAGATGCGCTTTCCTGACTCCCAATGTTCAAAGGTAAAGGATGCATAGTTAGAAGCTCGAGACCTGTGTTTTGTTCATTAGATTTTACAGGTTCAGCAAACTGTTTCGACAATTCCGTGGTATTTACCTCCTCCTCTCTATCGGCCATTGATCCTGACAACGTGATTTGTTTACTAAGTGCTTCATCGTTAAACATGATAAAAGAATCAAGGCCTATACTTACGGAATAGAGAGGAGAGTTTTGAGGTCTGTCTTGACTTGTGACCGTATATTGCATATGAGACTCCCTGTAAAGTCTTCTAGTCTGATTGAAAACAGGGATAGTCGCATACGTCATGTCCATCTGCATAGTCCCCTGTAACTTGGCTCCCCAAGATCTTGATAATAACATTCGATACTTTGTGGGCACATCAGCCACAACAATGTCCATGAGTAAGCATTTGGCTGGGATCTGGGCTAAGTTAACACAAAGGTCTTTGATCAATCCTAGACATTTTACTCTACTTGAGTCAAAGGAGTAAAGGTCTTTGTAAGGTCTGGTGATTTCTAGCCCGAGGCTCTCCATCACAGCTTTAGGTATTAAATTATGAGAAGCCCCAGAATCATGCATAGCATTGTGCAAAATCTTGTCATGGATGTTTAAACTTACATAAAAGGGAGGGACGGGTCCCTCTTGGTATCTACCTTCAATCTTTGGACCAAAAATAAGCTCCGGCTGGTCATCACTAAGATTGACTGTATCTCCATTTTCCTCTATATTTAAAGCCTTCAAAATTTGAGTTCTATATACGTGTTGGGCAGCTAACTCGGTTAAAGGAACAGAGATTTTAATCTTGGAAATTTCTTGTTCCAGGCTGAAAGGAATTTGATTCTTTGAAGTGCTGGTTTCAGCCTTGTTAGCTGTCACTTTATCAGCAACAACAACTTGCTGATTTGTTTTATTTACACTTGACATAACGGTTGTAATAGGAGTACTAGCTGAAGTGTTAGTACTGCTAGAGTCTGCACTCTGCTTTTCAGTGTTTTGAGTGCCTTTCTCTTTACCTTTATCAGAATTTACAGCCACCGTTTTTTCCTTGTATTTGACCGTTTTAGGCTTGGTTGACGTGCTATTTTGTGAAGATTTGTCGGAGGTTTTGGTGTTGGGGGCTTGTTGACTAGTCTTGCTTCTAAGGTCATATTCCCTTTGAGTTTCTATGATGACATTTTCCATGTCTTGATAATGATTTTCATCATCATCTCTTTTGTCATCATACGGTGTATATAGTCCTTGTTTTTTATCATAATGAATCTCAAAATCATCATCATCGACCTCCAACATGTTGATAGCACCATCCTCTGTTATTTCGTCTATTTCCTCAACCTCACTTATATAGTTTTGATGAAAGGGAGGAGTGATCTGTTGATCATCTTCCCTGGGTCTGTTTGGAGGTTGGTTCCTTCTAACATTCTGATTCTGGTTTTGGTTTCTGTTTTGAGGAGCAGTTTGATTTTGACTTGGTTGTGCTCTTTTAATTATGCTCATCTCTTTCATCATCTCTTCCATCATCCTTTCCATCTTTGAGTTGGAAGTAGAAGGTGTGGACTCCTCTCTAAAAGATACCCTCTTTTCAGCTTTCATCCTTGCTCTCTTCTCCATCAAGTTTACTTCCACAGAAAGAGCACCCCTTTGCATGTCTTCAAGGGTTGCAAAATCTCTTTCTCTTAGTGAATAGTTCATGTCAGCGTCAAAACCTTCGAGAAATTTGTTTAAAGCTGAACCTTGTGGAGGTTTTAGTTCTGGGGAAAGTGTGTTGTATACACTGTTGAATCTGGTGCAGTAGGCTTGCACACTTTCCCTTGGGTTCCTATGGAGATTGTTGTAATCAGCAAGAACTTGGAGAGGGTTCTTCCTCACTTCCCACTTGTTTAAGAATGTTTGATGGAAGCCTTGGAGATCATTTATACTATGGGGGGCTAAGCCTTTAAACCATTTTCTTACTTCTCCCCCTAAGCTTTGAGCAAATAATCTGAGTTTGACAGAATCATCATCAATTTCATTTCTGTCAAAGTGGTCATTCATCTTGTCCACATGTTGTGATGCTGTTGTAGTATTGCTAGCATCATATAATGGAATTTTGGACTGATAGTCCTGTGGAAGATTGACTAATGGTACAGGAAGGACTAAGGGAGCATACCATGCTGCCATGATATGTGGTGGGGGTGGATTTAAAAGAGGTGGAGTGGGCTGAAGTGGGGTGGTTTGAACAGTGGATGTAGGGTGAGCAGACGTGGATGGGCCAGGAATAGACTATTGAGCTGATCTTGGATGAGAGACACCTAGATTGTGAAGGAGATGTAAATCAAGAGGTGTTGTTTCCCTGCTACCAAGATGTTCACTTGTTTCTGGGGATGAAAGTGAAGACTCAGAGTCTATCCGGATTATATCATCAAATGACCTAGTTCTAAAAGGGTTTACTAAGTCACCTTGTGATTGTTGTAGAGCTGAAAGATTTTTAGGGACTGAATTAGCTCTCAAGGGTGATCTGAAAACAGTTGATAATTTAATCCTAGGAGATTTCCAAAGGATGCTTTCTGGGTCATCAACTATCTCAGGTGGGTTAGGTTCAGGATGGGCTCTAGTGTGAATCTTTCTAGAAGCCACTATGTTGTGTTTTTAGACCCAAATAAATAAGAACAGTTCAACCAGATATCACAATCTTTAAGAGGTTAACTAATCTGTTTACACAAATTTAATCCTACACTCCTCTAGCTGAGTTTTACTGATATTATAATGATAAGGGTTCTTCCCAGTGGAGTCTTAAGGTCTGTTGAGGATTGTGGAGTCGCCAAGTGGAATTTTTTAGCTCTTTTTAGAGGTAAAAGGTTTTATGGTCCACCACCATGTTTATTTAATACCAATCTGAAATGTTTTTGGTTTTTTTCTGAGTTCTTTTTCAGTCGTGTGGTTGTTAAGAATATGCTAACTCTGTTTCAAAACATAGCTATGGTTATGAGACAAAGGCAGTCTACTCCTATGGCTAAGCCAGCCGATTTTCAAGGTTTGATAAGGACTTATGAGAAACCTAGGGTTTGCCTAGATTGTCAATGATTCAAAAAAGTTTTACCATGAATACCATTTCTTGGTAGTGCTTGAAACGCTGCTTTTTACTCACAAGGTTTGTATGGATTTCTAAAGGAAACTAAGATCAAAAACCAACTCAGATTCCCCAGCCGAGTCGCCAGAAATGTTAGGTCTCTGTAATTTATTAGCAAGATTGGCAGAGTCCAATTACAGAAACAACATCGTTTCAACCAACTTTGGGATTCTAGGATCTAGCCCTCCTGAATCCGGAGAGGGATCTCTCCAATACATACAAAGATGGATATTGTCTTTGAAAGCTTAAGGTAATGATATTAGGCTAGTTATGAAGGCCAAGGGTTCTGTTTTGTTTTGGATGGTTGAGCATGATTACTGTTCGAGGTGAAAGTCCTGAATGCAAAGAGTTTCAAAGGTGAGAAGTTGCAAGAGGGAAGAACAGCTATGGCTAAGAGATAGATATAACGCTAGTTTTTAGTCCATTGGGCTATGGAGTCATAACAGGGCTTTAATTGAACAAAAACATCAAGAATGATCCAAGGGGCAAGTCATCTATACCACAAGATTATTTGAGATTAGAGTGATGGAATGGAAACAGTAAAGTGTTGGAAGGGTGGAAACTAATAATAATTTCTCAAGGGATTTATAGTCAGTCCAAACAAGAAAGCCTCTTAAGTAATTGTTTAAAACCAACCAAGGACAGAGCTAACCATAAACTTCTTGGGCAAGTTCGTATTAAAGCAGTCTAATTGACAAACAATCCAGTAATCCGCATAATTACCTTCAGAAAGTATGAAAACACATAAGAGAAACAAAGTGTAACTTAAGATCAGATAAAGTACTTTTAAACCTATTCTGTTTTCAGTCAACACCAAGGAAAACTTTCAGAATCTGCTTTTGGAGAAAATAATCTAGGAATCAGGGCAAACCATATCTTCTCTAGTCTAACTTTAATAGCAAATAATGGAAATCACATTCAAGAACAATGTTTAAGCAAACAGAAGGACGAGGGAACGCCAACATTCCTAACTATTTGAACTGTATTGAATCATTCTTAAATAAACAAATTTGAAGAAAACATTAAGATAAATATTTCTCAGCCAGAGAAGGTTACTGATATACAATTGATCCTAACCCTGTTTAAACTGTTCTTTACAGCAGAACATGAACAATATGGCATACATAGAAGGAAAAACGATTAACAAAGACAGAAGCACTTCACCAGTAATATAGACCAGGATCCCAAGAAACAGCTTTTATATTGATGTCAAACCAGTTACATTCTTCAGGTCCAATGTTTCAGTTCAGCAATCATCTTCACTATTCAACCTAACTACTCTAGCACAAACAGAGCTTCAAGGGCCAGTGAACACTATTTACAATAAGGAATTTTGAGCTCAAGTGTATTTCAAAGTCCTGCAACCAACTCAACCAACAACTTCTCATCTTCTACTGAGGTATTTATAGAAGAATGAGGAGGTGAGACCTAACAAAATATCTCTAATGACAATTAATACAGATACAGGACTTCTCGGCCTTTTGAGGGGCTCGATGAAGAAGTTTACAAGTGGTTTTCTGTATTAATTGTTTTACATTTATGAATCAAGCTCGGTGGGAGCTTTACTTGACTTTGAGGCTTTGTGTGCTGTGTGGATTAACTCCGCAGATATTTCTGCATTAATTTCCTTGCAGAAGTAACTCCCTGGCTGCGCTAGAGGCGAATATCTGATTTTCTTCAATAACTTCGGCCTCTATTTTGAAAGGTTTGAGGCAACAGGTGGCTCTGTGGTAGTTGAGGAATCAATTTTCCTCAGATGTGGCGGTGGAGGCTTTCTGTCTGATAAAACACTTTAGGTCTTCTTTAAACTGTGTTTTGAGTTGGGGATTAGGCTTTTGATAACTGTCTTAGCCGTAATCCCCGCTACTTTGTCTTAAATCCTCATTCTGTTGTGCTCTGTCTTCAAAATTATATTCTTTAACTGTTTTTGAATGAAACAGTGTCTTGTCGATGTGCAGGCCGCGCAGGGCTCTTTTTAGGTTATCAACGCTCATGAAACATTGATGAATCATGGAATGAAGCCCCGCGAATGGTTCTTTTTAACAGCTCGAAGAAGCAGGAAACGTCTTTCCCAACCCTCGACTTTCTTTCATTATACAACGAAAAACCATTTAAACACCTGCAAAACACAAAAACCATTAGGAAATCCTGCGCTTAGGTTAAAACTGCTTTGGAGGTTGTGCGGAGGAAGCAGGGTCGTTGGATCATGGAGCGGGGGTGCAGATCGACGGCGGAGATGCAGCGGCGGGATGTAATGGGTAAAACCTTTGTAAACCACAAAATATGTCATTCCCGACTTTACAAAGGAAAAAGGATTTTTTTATATGAAAGGCAGGGGTATCATATGGTGGGCCCGACAGGACTGATCGCAAAATCACAAAAGTGGAAAACGCGATGGCAGATTATGCAATGGAGAGAAAATGCGATATTGCGATTATGCGATGGGCGGAAACTACGATGGATCGCAGCGCAAATATTTGCGATGGCACAAAATCGCAAAAGTGGAAAACGCGATGGCGGATTATGCGACGGAGACTGATCGCTAATCGTAAAAATGGAAAACGCGATGATCATTTTTAAATGAAAACTGAAATTTGCGGTTTGCGATCTGCGCTGGATCGCATTTCAAAAATTTGCGATGAGCGCTTCTAGAGTTAGCGCTTGGTTTTTTATGCATTTTTCATGGTTTTTCAATGGAAATGGGGGTTATGGCAAAGCTAAAGAGTGAGTCTTTTAACTTTGTAAAAGAGTTTTTTCATGAGGGAGAGAGAAGAAATCATGAAAACAAAGGGGATTTTATGGAGGAAAAGGGGAGCAGATGAAGGTTAGTTTTCAGTGGGAGAAGGGCGAAAATGATGGTTCTTCAGCAGTCTCTTCTTATGGAATTAGCAGAATTTTCGAGCATGAAATGGAAATAGTAAATGAAGATTTCGGACAGAGGCATGAGGCCTTCAAGGAGTCTTCAAGAGCCAACAATTTTTAGTGATAAAATTTGTTCCTTGGAGGCTCAAAAAAGTCTTAGCCACCTTTTGGTATAACAAAATATTATAGGTGGCTAACACCATCACCATATCCAACAAAGATATATCTTTTTGATTTAGGATCTAATTTAGAACGTTGATGTTTCGGAACTAAAACATATGCATCACAACCAAAAACTTTCAATTTAGAATAATCACATGGATAACCTTTCCATACCTCTTCAGGAATTTTGCATCCTATTGCAGTTGATGGTGATCGATTTATCAAGTAACAAGCCGTAGAAACTGCTTCTGTCCACAATTCCTTCTGAAAATTGGCGTTACTAAGCATACTTCTTGCTCTCTCTAAGAGAGTCTTGTTCATGCGTTCAGCAACTCTGTTTTGTTGAGGAGTATATACAATGGTTTTATGTCTTTCGATCCCAATGTCCTTGCAATAATTATCAAATTCCTTTGAAGTAAACTCACCACCATTGTCAGTTCTTAAACATTTAATGGTTCTTCCACTGATGTTTTCAACTAATGCTCTAAACTATTTGAAAACTATGAATACATCAGACTTCTTCTTTAACATGTAGACCCACACTTTTCTAGAGAAATCATCAATAAAAGATACAAAATATGACGATCCTCCATATGAGGTTGTAGGAGATGGACCCCAAACATCAGAATGGATATAATCAAGGATTCCCTTACTAGTATGTTTTCCAGTTTTAAACTTTTTCTTGCCTTGTTTCCCAGACAGACAATGTTTGCATAAATCTAACTTAGAATATTTTAAACTAGGAAGTAACTTACGATCAGATAAAAATTTTAATCCTCTTTCGCTCATATGGCCCAACCTTTGATGCCATAAACGAATAGAATTACTTTCGTTTTTAGATACTGTAGAAGCATGATCTGAATCTGTTCTTCCTTCTAACTGAAAAAGATTTCCAACCTTCTTTGCTTTCATTACTAGTAAAATTCCTTTATAAACTTTCATTACTCCACCTTGAATAAAGGTTTTATATCCATTAGTGTCTAGTACTCCTAGTGAAATGAGGTTTTATCTTAATTCAGGTAGGTGTCTTACATCAGTCAAAATTTTATTTGTCCCATCAAACATTTTAATTTGGATGCTTCCAATTCCCACAATATTACACGAGACATCATTTCCCATGTAAACAACTCCATCATTGATTGATTTGTAATTTTTAAACCACTTTCTATGAATGCACATGTGATTTTACGCACCAGAATCTAATAACCAATGTTGATCATGATTAGACAAACCAACTGATAACACTTCATCACTCATACCTGAAATGGATGCTGAACCTGTATCTGTCGTGTTTGCTTCTTTCTTCTCTGTCGAAGAGTCTCCTTTGGATGTTTGCTGTCTCTTCCAACAATCCTTCTTCAAATGTCCTGATTTGCCACAAAACCAGCACTTTACCTTACTCTTCTTCCCTTTCGATTTTGAACGCGAGTTGTTGTGCTTACTGAAGCGTCTTTCTTTAGAACGACCTCTGACCATCATTGCTTCTGATGCAGAGGTTTCTAAATTTGACCTCTTCCTTGTTTCTTCGAACAACAAGGCTCCAACAACATCATCAAATTCAAGGGTTTCTGATGAACTAAGACTTATAGAAGTAATAAAATTATCCCATGACTCGAGCAACGAGCATAATAAAGTCACAGCTTTATCTTCTGATTCAAATTTTACTTCTATACTTTCTAACTACACCAAGAGAGTATTAAAGGTATTCAGATGATCAGTTATCGTCGTACCTTCCTTCATGCGCAAGCTGTACAACTGTCGCTTCAGAAGAATCCTATTGGTTAAAGATTTTTTCATGTACAGCTTTTCAAGCTTTGTCCACAAACCAGCAGCAGTTTTCTCTGACACGATGTTAAACATAACATCATCCGCCAAACATAGTCGAATGCCACTCAGTGCTCTTTCATCCAAGTCACTCCATTCATCATCTGTCATGGTGTAAGGTTGTTTGGCTTTTCCCAACAGCGCCTTCGCCACGCCTTGTTGCACGAGTAGATCCTACATCTTCACTTTCTAGATCTCGAAGTTGTTTTTGCCATTGAACTTCTCTATCTCAAACCGGGCACTTTGAGTTTTTTCCATGTTATGTCACAAAAAATCTCCAATTTGAAAAGGAATTAGTTTTGATTAAAAAATCCCTTTCCTTTAAAAAAAAAATGCCCTTAAGTTAAGAAAAAAACTATACCCTTCACCTTATAAAAGGCCTTTCCTTTAATACCATGTGAAAATGGCATTTAAAAAATACAAATCGATTTCTAATGGGCCACCCTTTCTAATATAATCGATTTTCAATGATTATAAATCGACTTAACATATCTATGGAAATTTATATGTATCGATTTTGCATATCGATTTTCAAAAAACAAAGCCATTTCAATAAATCGATTTTAAAAAAAGGCATGAGCAGCAAATCGATTTTTAAATTGGCAAATCAATTTTACAAACTTCAAATCGATTTATGGCATACGAGAAATCTCTCAAACTAGTAAAATTCCACCTTATGTCTTCATACAAAAAAATATATATAAATCGATTTTGAAAACAAGTGCAAATAGAAATTATTTGAGCAAAAGGCATAAACCAAAAAATGTTTAAATCGGATTTCACCATTCAACGTTCACCGTTCACAAGTCGCGTTAGCAAGTTCACTGTTCAATATTCAAGTGCTCACGGTTCAACGCATAGCAGACTTCGACCTCCTTCAAACTGCGCTCACGGCTTGCTCTCAGCTCAGAGCTTACATTGCAGTTAGCTCACAGAGCTCCGATGCCGGCCTCACAACCTCTTAGTAGTACGCAGCATCCATGGTTCACCAGCACGGTTCAACGATTAACAATCATTCAACAATCCAGTTTATGATGACTGTCCATGGCATACGCCCTCCAGCTCACGATTTACACCTATGATCTTCCTTACTCTTCAGCGGACTTACAAAAAACAACAGTAGTCACTGCTTGGTTCAACGCATAGCAGACTGTTTATGCGGCCTCTTTCCAACCGCGCTCAGCAAATCTGGCCTCACGACCACTCAGCAGTTATGGGTTCGCATGGCAGTGCTTACACAGCAAATAGGAAGCTCAAACAACCAGCTCTGATACCAAGTGTTAGATTTAACACAGCGGAAACATAAAACAAATAACACACACAGCATTCAACCATGAAAAAACAGAGATTTTAACGTGGTTCACCCAACCAATTTGGACTACGTCCACCTAACAGGGCATTGGCAATCTCATTCAACAACTGGAGAAATACAATACCAGATTTTCTCATCTGCTCATCTCTTCCACTCACCTCACATTCCTCATCATGCTCACTTGCCTCTACGAGCTTACATTTTATAGCTGTGAATGGAAACATAATCATAAATTCACTCACAACAAATATAGGATGCATTAACTCCTCATCAGAAATAGATGGAGTCAATTCAGCAACAAATCCTATTGTTGTCACCTACATGATATTTTCTCCAAAAATAATTAAAAGAAAAATCTCAACATATGCATCCAAACATGATTGACCTGCCACTTATGATCTTATAAAACATGATTTAGAGAGAGCTCAAATTAATTACCGCAGTGACCTCAAAAACCAGTGGAAGCCTTAAAAATATTATTGTGGCGAATCACGTCCATGTACTAAAAGAGATACATTCTGAAAATAGAGCGAGCTGCACATTCTTCAAAATAGAGAGAGCTTCACATTTTGGAAAATGGAGGGAGCCTCAGGGTCTACTTCAAAAGCGACCAAATCACCATAGTAATTCCCAACAAAAATCTAAGATCAAAACAAATAAAATTATCCCCAACCAATCATGATTTCAGACCATTCTTAAGATAATACATTTTTTCATAGATTCACAGATGATTCCAGAGCTTAGATCAATATTGAATTTCATACTTATGTGGAGAAGTAGGGTGTCCTTATATAGATGATGAAGGGGATTCTTTAGGACATGACTTGTACAGATTGGATAGAATTTTAAAATTCAACTTTACATTTGGAGGGATTTTAATTTTAAAACCCTTATTTTAATTTAGGCCAAAATTTAATTTACTTTGAAAATTAGGGCCCCTACATATATCATTTGATTTAACCCTTTTAATGAGGATCTTTTTTATCCTCATGATATGATTCATAATCTTGGCCAAATATTAGTTTCCACATCAACACCCTTTTTGGGGATATTGACCACAAATTAGAGTTTCGACCTTCCGAAAGATGTGTCCTTCGAATAGTGGAGAGTTACAAAGTGTGCCATATATCATTATAATCGCCATGATGAGGAGCATCAACTAATGATGTTCTTCAAAGAAAATGCATAGATATACATCTTCAAAATATTCAATAAGTGTGAGGCTTCTAAGAATTTCCAAGACTTCTTGTCCTTTGGATATTCCAATCAGTGTAAACGGGAAAAATATTAAGAGCGTTCAAAGACCAATGTTGGCATCAATGACAAGACCATTCAACAAGTAATTTTTGTAAAGTTATGATTTTTGACCAAGTAGGTGCGTGGATATGTTCAAGGTTGGACCCTTGAAAAAGTCAAAGATTTTGTTCTACAGGTTGGAGCCTGATTTTTTGTACAAGAGGATTTGAGTCCTGGTTAGGCCATCAACTACAAAAGGGGGGATCAACTAGGTGTTGACGGGAAAATTTATCCGGCCAACAGTAGGGGATCTCCCCGGTAGAAAGTCCCAATTAGACCTTGAACCGTTTGGAGTAGGGATCCCATCCGGGGTGTGGGTCCGGCTACCGCTTAAGACGCCTTCCCTTAGGTCTCAAAAGAACCTGATTGAACCAGCGGACATACACTTATTCACGTGATACAGAATACAGGATTGATGTATTAGACCCGAATCAAACACTATGCGTAGCAAGATTATGAATAAAGCATGTACACCTCAAGAGATGTCATTAGCAACACATCTTTTGGGGGTAATGCTTATAAGGTAGTTTGACCACAAAAGGAATAGTCCTTTATGATGAGATATCCTTTTCCTTCTGAAAGATGAAACGAAATGCTAACAAAATATTTCATTAACATTCATTATTAGAACAGATGATAAAATAAGCATCATTGATTCAACACAGATAGCCATGACGCATAAATGATGACATAAAGAGTGCAGCTTCATTAATCATAGGATGTTCTGAAACTGTACAAGGAATACACACAGTGTTTGCACAGCAAAACACATCATAACCACAGGGTTTTTTAACAAGTATCTCTATATTCAGATGCATAAGGGTACAATCCTTCAATACAATGCCATGTAGTTCTTCAGTTTCCAAAAGGAAAAAGCCCTTATTACAAGCTATCGTAGGAGTATTTATAATGCAGAAACTACCCTTCGGGCTTCCTTGACTGTTCAGCTTCTTGACCGTTGGGTTGCCTTGCGACCCATTCCTTTTGCGACCTGCGACCTAAGCCGTTGTTGCGACCTGCGACCTGGCTGCTGTTGCGATCTGCGACTTGACTGGGTCGCGGGGTCGCAGGTTGTAAGAGAATTTCCAGGATGCGACCTCGCGACCTTGCGACTAGGTCGCTGGGTTGCAAAGTCGCAAAAGGTGGAAAAACATAGATGTGCGATCTTGCGACCTTGCGACTAGGTCGCTGGGTCGCTGGGTCGCAAAAGGTGGAGAACCGACGAAATGCGACCTCGCGACCTTGCGACTAGGTCGTTGGGTCGCTGGGTCACGAAAGGTGGAAAACCGACGAAATGCGACCTCGCGACCTTGCGACTAGGTCGCTGGGTCGCTGGGTCGCGAAAGATGGAAAACCGACGAAATGCGACCTCGCGACCTTGCGACTAGGTCGCTGGGTCACTGGGTCGCGAAAGGTGGAAAATCGAAGAGATGCGACCTTGCGACCTTGCGACTAGGTCGCTGGGTCGCAAGGTCACAAAAGACGGGAAACCAAAGAAGTGCGACCTCGCGACCTCACCGGATCTGCGAGTTATTTGGGGTTTTCGCCAGCATCTTCTCGTTCTGAAAATGTCTCCCTGTTGGTTGGGGAAAACCCTGGCTCTCGTGCAAACAGAAGGTTCTTTCTGCAATACAATAACACAGGTCACATGTCTATATGACTGAACAACAATAATAAAGCTAAGAGCATTTTAATCAATTATAAGAATGAAAACAATAACTTAGACCCCTGGTGGTCAACTACTGAATCTTTGGAGAGAAGGGCTAGGGATAGTTTTCTCTGTGCCCTTTCTCTGTTGAGATTATCATCCTCCCCACATACCAGGTCCTCTTCAAGTCTCGGATTAAATTACTTGATAGGCATGAGTTTCTTTATTCACGTTCTTAGTGTTTGCCACAGGTTTTCATGCTCATCGATTACTTATCCATAAGAGGAGCAGTACTTGTCACCTTCTATTGGAGAATCTCGGGTATCTGAACTGAGGAGAACTAGTCAAGTACAACAATCTAGGCAGGCTTATAACAGCCTTATACACTGGAGGCTGGTCAGTTAGGTCCATTAAATCATAGCTAGCCTCACTAACAACTTTCCTTTGCGCGGCTGCAGAGCCACCATATTAAGATCCGATCTCTGGGCTAGCTATTATATTACATCCATTAATAACCCTGCAGAACGACCTCCACCTGCACGATTACTTCTATTTTATGATGCTCCCATTCGCTGCAGGGACCAAGCGACAAACTGATAGCAGCCCTGCTCCAATTCTAGATCAGTAACGAGGTAGGAAACCATCTCTACTTTCGAAAAACCCCAACGACAGCATCGTTCTAGACGTAGCACTAACTTCCAAATGCGCTCTTCCAAGCCTCGATGGCGGGCTACCTTTGCAGGTGACAACACCTCGACAACGCAGCTTTTCCTCCAGGAATAACAGTTCTCTATACAGAGTTTTCGCCATTCAGCCTCTACTGTTAGGTAAGCCAGTTGTATAAAACGTCTAGTGTTGAAGGCTTCTGCTACGGTCATGGTTCTCACGGGCCTGCAATTGAACACGCTGCAACAGTCTCAAATCGACCTATGTGGAATGTGAGATAGCAATAGCAAGAGCCTTAGGCATCATCGAAGATTGAGCTCTGTGAATACAGCTCAACTTAGTCAGTAATGGCAGTCTCGGAAATTCAGCCTCCAACGAGTCTGTAACGATAGCATTTTTCTAAATATGGTGAACACAACAGATCTGAAGAGCGATTCCCTCCTGGAATATCGCCGTCGAGGCTGCAGAAGTCAGCATAAATCATTCATATTCTATTTCTGCGCGATATCCTTATACGCCTACCCAAAACGCACGCTCTGTTTATGGCAGTTGCCATGCAGAGTTAGAGGTGGGCGCGTCGAGCGTTTTATCCATGCAGTTTGACTGATTCATGTATTGCTGCCACGTCTTGAACACACCTTTGCGCCAACTGTATTTGCAAAACATGGTAACGTTGAAAGGTTTCAGTTTTAACCGCCACGTATACGTATACTCATTTCCATTTGGCTTATGGACGTAGGGCTTCATGCAACGTAGACTTGGAACGTTGGCTCCACGCTTCAGTTGGAGAGTTGACTGCCACATATACATTAACAAATTGCAATTTCAAAGATTACAAAGATTCCAGCTCTTCTAATAGCCACGAGCATTACAGACAAGTGAGAACCCCACGGCAAGAAACGATTCAGGTAAAGAAACGATTCAGGTCTTGTTCTTGAGTGCTATGCTATTTATGTTTGGGTCACAACCCGAGTCCCGACCTGTGCTGCATGCCAATTTCTAAAAATTCTAAAAATTCTTACTCTTAGTCGCATCCCATTACACATCTTAGCCATAGGAGATATGCCCATGTTGATAGCAGGGAACTCAATTCTTCGGAAGTAAAAATTCACTGAAACATGATTATTGAAGTTTCATAAAAGTGTAAAACCACTAACGTGTTAGCTCTCGTGGAGAGTGCACAAGGTCAAACCATTAAAATTCATTTAAAAGGTCAAACCATTGAAATTCATTTATATGCATAACGTTTTCGTTGGGCTCCACGCAACGTGGACAGTCCTTGTGCGCGCCAAACGTAGGATTGACCGTCAACGCGTGGATTGAACCTGCACCATTAACTACTTGCACCCATGGTAACGCAACAACCAAACGTGTCTGCTCGGCAATTTTATGCAGTCGTAAAGTCCTACGTGATTTTATATGTTTTGAATAACATGCAACTCGCACCAAGACTTTGTATCATCAAATTTATTTTCTTGACCATCGACTTGGCGCCCATGCAACGTGGTCTTGTTTAAAAAAAAAACCTTTGATCATTAATTAGTTGTTGTCAACCAATAGCTCGCCCTCAACGTTGGATTCCATGCCACGTATCCATGCATGACTGCAGCATGCCACGTTGAACTCCATGCACTGTGCGCCGTGTTTCCAACTTATTCCATGCTATATGTGTATATTTCTCAGATTTTGAACGCGACCACCATGCATAGGATCATTTGCGCCAACATGTAACTCTGCTTCAACTTTTAATCGTGAGGCTTGACCGCCCCATGCAATGTGAACATGGTACATTTGACCCCATGCAATGTCATTGGATCATAGAAATATATATATATATATCTGCTCCACGCCTTTTACCATCGCACATGGTTTGAAAACGAACTGGTTTATCTGCTTTGCGCCTTAGTTCAACTATATAACGTGGATCATTCGCTTTTCCTCATATTGTTAGTGCAAATAAATAAAATATTCACACCAAGGTCATAACCTTATGAAATGAATGCTTCGTGCCTTGCAAGATTGAGATTAGTCTTTGACCTTTTTTCCCATTTGTAATTTCACCATACGCCCCAAAAGGTTAGTCATACATCCCGCTCCATGCTTTAATATAAACTTTGGCAATTATATGTGTACGCTCCAAATGTTCCATTGTAGATTGAAAACCACCATTGGAACGTTTGTCTTCGTGTTTGAAAAACACCTTTCGAGCAAATGTTTTATATCTTCCCTAAAGACTCAACTCCGCCCCCATGCTTTAAATATAAGTTTGATTGCTATGTTCGCCATAGAGATATTTAGGCGCAAGTGAAATGTGTGGTCTGCCAACTAAATATATATTTTAAACACTACATTACTTTGCGCTTTAATTTAAATGTGCAACATACTTTGGTCCATTGGATTTGCGCTCTTCATAATGTTTTCACATGGTTTTGTTGATGTTAAAAAGTCCACGGCCACCCTTACCTCAAGGTCCACTTACACCAAAACCGCTTTGCATTCTTCGCCCAAAGTAAATAAAAGACCCCAGAATCAATAATATAGGTGCACATCTTAACAACTCTTGGTACCAAACCATTTCTGAAACATATGTCACAGGAACATAATCATGAGTACCAATACCAACGCTTCTTGTGCGACTTCCAACTTCTGCTCAAAGGATTCAACACCTCTAATATTAAAAGAATACTTATGTTGGCTGCCACCCTCAGAGGAAGGTCCGTCTGACACGCATCTTTACATCACTGCTTTCACTTTGGGTGGAATCATTTGGTGGATTTCAAACATAACTTTAGCTAGAGGTTTTTTTGAAACCACGGTATGGTCGACAAGCCCAAGTTCCTTAATCTCTTCAGATGCAAGGGGCTTAGTCTTATTTCTCTCTGTGCCATGACAATCATTGATGAGTTTATTTGTCGGGGATTGACCTGCATAAACACATCACATTAATTAGCTCATAGTTATTCTTCGCGAAAGGTGTCCCAAACATATGCGTGTCAATCTTATTACATAAGGCGCGACTGCGACAAGAGTGTTCGGGCGCGCGCCGGATGATCCTCCCCACATATGGCGTGATTGCAATAAGGACATCTGATCATGATTGCGAGACAACTCATGCGGGGTAGGAATAGGTTACTGGGATGTCGTTGGCTGCGGGTTAGGTGAAAGGCTTTAACGCCTAGGCGAGCAGAGGGGGAACCCGAAATTTTAAATATACCCAAAATTTTGGGTGGTGTTGTAGCGGCTACAACAAATGGCGAACCACTGGTAGAATCCAGCATCTCTGTCAACATCACCACAATAGTCTGAGTCCGGATAATGATGCAAGGGAATATTGAACCAGCTGCATGGGTACCCTTTGTATTACTTTGGCCCTTTACGAGTATGCCTAATCCTTGTGCCTCGCTAAGTCCCGCTAATCAGAAACACATCAAAGAGAAAGCTCACAGACGCTGGTAGCTTGTTGATGATGTGACGAGCAAGGAAGTGGGCTTATTATTTTCAGGACTTTTTAAGTAAGTTTCTGGTGTTGCTCCGCTACCAGCAGGCCTGGACAGTACCCCGGCGGAGTCACTTCAAGAAATCACAAACGTTGCTCCACTGCCAGCGAGCCTGGTCAGTACCCCGGCGGAGTCGTCGCATTACCTCTCTGCGCAGGAAGCCTTTCTCGATCATTTACCCTTATTTGTTTCATGTGCTTACAGCACTTATTTCCATGTGCTCGTGGCACTTATTTTCATGTGCTCATGGCACTTATTTTTCATGGGCGGATGAGGGATCCCGACTTATTTTACGAGCAAGAGAGGTTGTTTCTTGTGTTACAGAAACTGAAAGATATCCTGATTTGGGTTTGCCCTCATGCCAAAACTTCACATCCCATTCACCACAATAGGCGCAGCACGCAGAACAACACATTAAAATGTCCAAGGCTATGCTGGGCACAAGGCTTAGGCTTACGGGTATGGGCCACTTCAACTCATCAGGTCTCCCACAGACAACCGGCTCGTATCTCCCCAGATAATAGGTTTAGACTCATAGGCATCTTGTTAATAATGCGACTTCGATGACTGGTCCTAAGAGAAAGCTGCCTCTTGAGATAGCCACCGCAACCTTACACAAAACAATGGGGTTACTGTTTCAACAATCGGGGCAAAGCAAGCTTGCAAGGCGATAGGGTTGCAATGAGGGCTCATGAAGTGGCGGGCGATATGACAAAAAAAAATGATGTGAGAAAGAGAGTGTATGATGCAACGTAATAAGCAAGGCTCAAGATGCAATGCAGCGCCATGTGTGAGAAAGATCAACCGGCTGCAGGTGGACAAGAGGCGCAATATAAGCGATGATTATTTATGCAACAAGAAGCCCCTGAAAAGGAAATGAAAGAAAGTACTTGTAACATGATATTGCCTAAGATATTAATCGTAAACAAAAACGACAAACACACTTTTAAACTATGAAGTAAAAATTTTGCAAGTAAACCTAATTAACTTGAAACTGAAAAATTTTATTGCAGGTCCTAGCTAGCCTACACCTAAACCCTAGTTTAACCAATGATGCGGTCGGGTTATGTAAAATCAGTTTTCCAGTGCAGCCATCGCATTAATTTGCATCCTGCAACGACACAAATGATCAAGATCAGAGCCAGTATCCAAAAAAGTGCAGTAGCAACAAAATTTACCTGAGGAGTAGGTGCAACAGCAAGACGATCCTAGATACTTGCCAAAGAACATGCCAGAATAGATTGTGCAGGCTGATTCCCGCTCTCATCTTGATATACCTCAATCTGTTCTTGAAACTCAACATTATTGATAAATGACCCAAAACCATTCGTGCACGATCCTGGATTTGAGGGGTGATGGGTAAGCCAATTCCTATTTTCAAGCACATTCATCGAATGGGGTTGGTTGAGTTGATCGACAATCTCCTCATGGTGTTGGGGACCATCAGTTTTATGGAATGGAAACGATATGCAAGTGCCAGGTGAATTATAGATGCATGCACATCCAAGCGTAGAAATTCTAGTTTTGAAAACCCTAGTCCGGGGTTGCTCCTGGGTTTGGTTAAGGGTGTGGGGATCTGAATCCACGTTTAAAGGAGCCTGAAATTCCTCACTGCTTTGAACAAACTCTGGACCTTCGAGCAAGGGGCTTTCCAACTTTGACTGCTTGGCGAGATTAACAAGCGAATGGGCATGATCATCAATTGTAGTGATTTGAAAGATGTCAGTGGGCATTGTATCAATTTGGTCGAATGTTCGCGCACTGACAGGTTGATAATCCAAAATGTCGGATTCTCCAGATTTGCCAGGATGGGGTGAATTCGACGCGTTTATGCTGGAAGGGGCATGGTACTGGGGAATTGTCATTTCAGAAAAGTTCGGCGGACGCTGACGCATTTCGATTTTCTGGTGGGTACTTGAATCTCCCCGAAGCAGATCATCGAATTCAGGCGTCTTCATAGGGTCGGCCAAGAGATCCGAGTGATAGTCCTCTGTGGTACGATTGAACATGTTTTCAGATAAGAAAGGATCACTGTAATCATTGATTTGATCGAATTGGGTACATGAGATGTCAGGTTCCCCGAGAGTTACTGACTGGGATGGATCAATAGAGGGAACATCTTGAAGTTGTTCAGACGGGGAATCACTCCTATGGCTGTCTAAAGATCCCAAGTGAGAAAAATCAGATTTAAAAGATTCATTGATTTTGGACTGTGATTGAGAAACACCATCTGTGTGCTTATGATTGTCGCCAATACCAGTATAAGGCGATTTTGAATGTCTCGAAGCAATTACTGGTGAGGCGGGATCAAGAAACAACCTAGGAAATAATGAACGAAAAGATTGAATCACAGGGGCGTTAACCACATGGGGCTTTTCAACACGCACATTAGTGTCATTCAGAGGACACAATGATTTGACAGGCCTCGTAAGGGAATAAACTTTATGCGGGGTAGGAGTCGATTCATAATACGTATGTAAACCAGATTCATAGTCTGAATGTGAACTTGATTCATTATCTGAATCTGAACCGGATTCGCAATCCGACTGTGAACCAGATTCGTCACCCGAATCTGAACCAGATGCATAATCCAAATATGAACCAGATTCATAATCCGAATTTGAACCAGATTTATAATCTGAATGTGAACCAGATTTAGGACTAAGTCCGGGGAGACATCGAGTGGGCTCCGGGTAGGTTTCATGCGTCAAAAGAGATAATGATCCATTGGGGTGTTTAGATTCGACATGGTACGTTAAAGGCTCAAAGGTGATGCAATCAGCTTTATCCTCCTGCCAGTCTCTATCCTTACTTAGGACTTCCAAGGTCACAACCCCACTCCCATACAACTCAGGAAGAGGGGTGAGAATGTCAGCAACACTCTCCTTGGAGGCATGAATGTGGACTGGACTCGGGGAGATGGACAAGGAAGCCTTAGTGAAAAAATCCAAACAGCCGGTAACTTGCGGGTCATCATAGGGAACACTAGGATCTAACTGAAATTGCTCAAGGGAAATCACATACTTGAACTATTCACCTAAATATTTCCAATCAACATCCCTCTCACGGAACTCAAAACAATAATGAACGAATCTGATAAGGAACTCACCTAAAGATTCTTGAGGTTCCATTCTGATGAGATGTAACTTCATTACAACATCATGAGGATTATACCTGTGAAAAGCTTGTTGTAATTTATGGGCGAGTTGTTCAAATGAATGGATGGAAGCTTTCGGCAATGTGCGGCACCATTGTTTAGCGCGCCCTCCGAGGGTGAGGAAGAAAAGCAAACAAAACAAACCCTCATCGTCAATTTCATAGTACTCACCAAAGTCACAAAAATCTGAACAGTGTTGGGTTATGGACACCCCATCTTCACCATCAAATTTTAACTGGGACAAGGGATAAATAAATTCATCGGAGATGTAGTATCTAGGCTTATAAAACTCTGACAAACATCTCGGGAGAATGATTTGGGAACGAGCCATTACAGATATGAGATTAACTGCAAGCTCTAAGGGCTCAGCTTGTCATCTGGCCCTCCCCTTTTTGTTAAACATCTGGTCGGAGGTTCAGGCCCTCCTTCTAGCGCCCTAGGTGTTGACGGGAAAATTTATCCGGCCAACAGTAGGGGATCTCCCCGGTAGAAAGTCCCAATTAGACCTTGAACCGTTTGGAGTAGGGATCCCATCCGGGGTGTGGGTCCGGCTACCGCTTAAGACGCCTTCCCTTAGGTCTCAAAAGAACCTGATTGAACCAGCGGACATACACTTATTCACGTGATACAGAATACAGGATTGATGTATTAGAACCGAATCAAACACTATGCGTAGCAAGATTATGAATAAAGCATGTACACTTTAAGAGATGTCATTAGCAACACATCTTTTGGGGGCAATGCTTATAAGGTATTCTGACCACAAAAGGAATAGTCCTTTATGATGAGATATCCTTTTACTTCTGAAAGATGAAACGAAATGCTAACAAAATAGTTCATTAACATTCATTACTAGAACAGATGATAAAATAAACATGATTGATACAACACAGATAGCCATGACGCATAAATGATGACATAAAGAGTGCAGCTTCATTAATCATAGGATGTTCTGAAACTGTACAAGGAATACACACAGTGTTTGCACAGCAAAACACATCATAACCATAGGGTGTTTTAACAAGTATCTCTATATTCAGATGCGTAAGGGTACAATCCTTCAATACAATGCCATGTAGTTCTTCAGTTTCCAAAAGGAAAAAGCCCTTTTTACAAGCTCCCGTAGGAGTATTTATAATGCAGAAACTGCCCTTCGGGCTTCCTTGACTGTTCAGCTTCTTGACCGTTGGGTTGCCTTGCGACCCATTCCTTTTGCGACCCGCGACCTGAGCCGTTGTTGCGACCTGCGACTTGATGGGTCGCGGGGTCGCAGGTTGTAAGAGGATTGCCAGGATGCGACCTCGCGACCTTGCGACTAGGTCGTTGGGTCGCAGAGTCGCAAAAGGTGGAAAAACATAGATGTGCGACCTTGTGACCTTGCGACTAGGTCGCTGGGTCACTGGGTCGCAAAAGGTGGAGAACCGACAAAATGCGACCTCGCGACCTTGCGACTAGGTCGCTGGGTCGCTGGGTCGCGAAAGGTGGAAAACCGACGAAATGCGACCTCGCGACCTTGCGACTAGGTCGCTGGGTCGTTGGGTCGCGAAAGCTGGAAAACCGACGAAATGCGACCTCGCGACCTTGCGACTAGGTCGCTGGGTCGCTGGGTCGCGAAAGGTGGAAAATCGAAGAGATGCGACCTTGCGACCTTGCGACTAGGTCGCTGGGTCGCAAGGTCGCAAAAGACGGGAAACCAAAGAAGTGAAACCTCGCGACCTCACCAGATCTGCGAGTTATTTGGAGTTTTCGCCAGCATCTTCTCGTTCTGAAAATGTCTCCTTGTTGGTTCGGGAAAACCCTGGCTCTTGTGCAAACAGAAGGTTCTTTCTGCAATACAATAACATAGGTCACATGTCTATATGACTGAACAATAATAATAAAGCTAAGAGCATTTTAATCAATTATAAGAATGAAAACAATAACTTAGACCCCTGGTGGTCAACTACTGAATCTTTGGAGAGAAGGGCTAGGAATAGTTTTCTCTGTGCCCTTTCTCTGTTGGGACTATCATCCTCCCCACATACTAGGTCCTCTTCAAGTCTCGGATTAAATTACTTGATAGGCATAATTTTCTTTATTCACGTTCTTAGTGTTTGCCACAGGTTTTCATGCTCATCGATTACTTATCCATAAGAGGAGCAGTACTTGTCACCTTCTATTGGAGAATCTCGGGTATCTGAACTGAGGAGAAATGGTCAGGTACAGCAATCTAGGCAGGCTTATAACAGCCTTATACACTGGAGGCTGGTCAGTTAGGTCCATTAAATCATAGCTAGCCTAACTAACAACTTTCCTTTGCGCGGCTGCAGAGCCACCATATTAAGATTCGATCTCTGGGCTAGCTATTATATTACATCCATTAATAACCCTGCAGAACGACCTCCACCTGCATGATTACTTCTGTTTTATGATGCTCCCATTCGCTGCAGGGACCAAGCGACAAACTGATAGCAGCCCTGCTCCAATTCTAGATCAGTAACGAGGTAGGAAACCATCTCTACTTTCGAAAAACCCCAACGACAGCATCGTTCTAGACGTAGCACTAACTACCAAATGAGCTCTTCCAAGCCTCGATGGCAGGCTACCTTTGCAGGTGACAACACCTCGACAACGTAGCTTTTCCTCCAGGAATAAAACAGTTCTCTATACAGAGTTTTCGCCATTCAGTCTCTACTGTGGGGTAAGCCAGTTGTATAAAACATCTAGTGTTGAAGGCTTCTGCTGCGGTCATGGTTCTCACGGGCCTGCGATTGAACACGCTGCAACAATCTCAAAACGACCTATGTGGAATGTGAGATAGCAATAGCAAGAGCCTTAGGCATCATCGAAGATTGAGCTCTGTGAATACAGCTCAACGTAGTCAGTAATGGCAGTCTCGGAAATTCAGCCTCCAACGAGTCTGTAACGATAGCATTTTTCTAAATATGGTGAACACAACAGATCTAAAGAGCGATTCCCTCCTGGAATATCGCCGTCGAGGCTGCAGAAGTCAGCATAAATCATTCATATTCTATTTCTGCGCGATATCCTGCTGTACTTACCATAAACGCACAGTCTTGTTTATGACAGTTGTCATGCAACTTGCAGATGGACGCGTCGACAATTACACCATGCAGTTTTGACTGATTCACGTATTATAATAATCGCTGCCACGTCTTGAACACACCTTTGCGCCAACTGTATTTGCAAAACATTGTAACGTTGAAGGTTTCAGTTTTAACCGCCACGTAACGTATACACATTTCCATTTGGCTTATGGACGTAGGGCTTCATGCAACGTAGACTTGGAATGTTGGCTCCACGCTTCAGTTGGAGAGTTGACTGCCACATATACATTAACAAATTGCAATTTCAAAGATTACAAAGATTCCAGCTCTTCTAATAGCCACGAGCATTACAGACAAGTGAGAACCCCCGACGAAAGCTTGATTCGGAGTAAAACGATTAGGGTCTTGTTCTTCGTAGGCTTCTCTGTAACTATCGTTGTGTCACAACCGAGTCCCAGGCTTGTCTTTATGCCAATTTCTAAAAATTCTAAAAATTCTTACTCTTAGTCGCATCCCATTATCATTACATCTTGTATAGGAGTGTCAGATATGCCCATGTTGATAGCGAGAACTCAATTCTTCGGAGTAAAAATTCAACGAAACATGATTATTGAAGTTTCATAAAAGGAGAAGTGTAAAACCACTGCATAGTGTTAGCTCTGCGTGAGTACTGGTCATTATTCAAGGTCATTTAAAAGGTCAAACCATTGGGGTGTTTATATGCATAACGTTTCGTTGGGCTCCATAGCGTGGGCGGTCCTTGTCTTGGCGTAAGCGTGGGATTATTGAGTCAGCATTAGTTGAACTGCACCATTAACTGCTTGCACCCATGGTAGCAGTTTTGATAGCGTGTGCACTCGGCAATTTTGTCACGATCCGTAAGTCCTACGTGATTTTATATGTTTGAATAATACCTTCGCACCAAGACTTTATCATCAAGTTGTTTTCTTGACCATCGACTTAGCGCCCATGCAGCATATATCTTGTTTAGCAACTTTGATCTTCATTACGTTGTTGTCAACCAACAGCTATTTCTCAGCGTTGATTCCATTTAATGTCCACGTATCCATGCATGACTGCAGCACTCCACGTTGAACTCCATGCACTGTGCGCCGTGTTTCCAACTTATTCCATGCTATATGTGTATATTTCTCAGACTTTAAACACGACCACCATGCATAGGATCATTTGCGTCAGCATGTAACTCTGCTTCAACTTTTGATCGTGAGGCTTGACCGTCCCATGCAATGTGAACATGGTACAATTGACTCCATGCAATGTCGTCGGATCATAGAAAATATATATATATGTCGCTCCACGCCTTTTTACTACACTTTATGGTTACAAAACCAGCTTGGTTCTCCGGAATACTTGTAGTTCGACTATATAACGTGGATCATTCGCTTTTCCTCATATTGTTAGTGCAAATAAATAAAATATTCACACCAAGGTCATAACCTCATGAAACGAATGCTTCGTGCCTTGCAAGATTGAGATTAGTCTTTGACCTTTTCGCCCATTTGTAATTTCACCATACGCCCCAAAAGGCTAGTCATACATCCCGCTCCATGCTTTAATATAAACTTTGGCAATTATATGTGTACGCTCCAACTGTTCCATGGTAGATTGAAAACCACCATTGGAACGTTTGTCTTCATGTTTAAAAACAACAACCCTTTTAAGCAAATGTTTCATATCTCCTCTAAAGACTCACCTCCGCCCCATGCTTTAAATATAAGTTTGATTACTATGTCCGCCATAGAAATATTTAGGCCCAATTGAAATGTGTTTTCCATATAGTTTCGATCCGCCAATTATATATGTTTTAGACACTAAATTACTTTGCGCCTTGGTTTAAATGTGCAACATAACTTTGGTCCATTGGATGTGCGCTCCTTGTAATGTTTTCACATGGTTTTGTTGATGTTAAAGAGTCCATGACCACCCTTGCCTCTAGGTCAATTTACACCAAAGCCACTTTGAATTCTTCGCCCAAAGTAAATAAAAGACCCCAGAATCAATAATATAGGTGCACATCTTAACAACTCTTGGTACCAGACCATTTCTGAAACATATGTCACAGGAACATAATCATGAGGACCAATACCTAACGCTTCTGGTGCATCTTCCAACTTCTGCTCAAAGGATTCAACACTTCCAATATTAAAAGAATACTTATGTTGGCTGCCACCCTCAAAGGAGGTGCATCTGACATATATCTCTACATCACTGCTTTCACTCTGGGCAGAATCATTTGGTGGATTTCGAACATAACTTTAGCTAGAGATTCGTTTGAAACCACAGCATGGTCGACAAGCCCAGGTTCCAAAAGTTTATTTTTGAATTCCTGAAAACTAATCTCTTCAGATGTAAGAGGCTTTCTCTCGGTGCCATGACAATCATTGATGAGTTGATCAGTCGTGGGATGGGCCTGTATAAACAACATAACATTAATTAGTTCACAGTTATTCTTTGCGAACGGTGCCCCTAGATAAAACATATGAGATTAACGAGTTTAAAATACGCATTCAGTCAACATGCTTAATGACCCACGGTGAGAGGGTCTTTAATTGTCAATACACAAAAAGGTTTCCATTCAGATGTACACATGGCAATCTCATGGCGCAACTGCGGTAAGAGTGTTCGGGCATATGCGGGACGATCCCTCCCACATATGACGTGATTGCAGCAACAGCATCTGATCATGATGGTGAGAAATCTCATGAGGGGTTGGGGATAGGTCACTGGGAGGTCACTGATTGCAGGTTCGGTGAAAGAACTTTAACGCCTAAGCGAGTAGAGGGGGAACCTCAAATTTTAAATATACCCAAAATTTTGGGTGGTGTTGTAGCGGCTACAACAAATGGCAAACCACTAGTAGAATCCAGCATCTCTGTCAATAGTCTCAGTCCAGATAATTATGCAAGGGAATATTGAACAAGTTCCATGGGTACCATTTGTATTACATTTTCCCTTTACAGGTATGCCTAATCCTTGTGCCTCAGCTAAGTCTCACTAATCAGAACACATCAAAGAGAAAGCTCACAGACGCCAGTAGCTTGTTGATGATGTGAACAGCAAGGCAGTGGGGCTTATTATCTTCAGGATTTTTAAAAGTAAGTCTCTGGTGTTGCTCCGCTGCCAGCAGGCCTGGACAGTACCCCGGCGGAGTCACTTCAAGAAATCACAAACGTTGCTCCGCTGCCAGCGAGCCTGGTCAGTACCCCGGCGGAGTCGTCGCATTACCTCTCTGCGCAGGAAGCCTTTCTCGATCGCTTACCCTTATTTGTTTCATGTGCTTACAGCACTTATTTTCATGTGCTCGTGGCACTTATTTTTTATGGGCGGATGAGGGATCCCGACTTATTTTACGAGCAAGAGAGGTTGTTTCTTGTGTTACAGAAACTGAAAGATATTGGGCACAAGGCTTAGGCTTACGGGTATGGGCCACTTCAACTCATCAGGTCTCCCACAGACAACCGGCTCGTATCTCCCCAGATAATAGGTTTAGACTCATAGGCATCTTGTTAATAATGCGACTTCGATGACTGGTCCTAAGAGAAAGCTGCCTCTTGAGATAGCCACCGCAACCTTACACAAAACAATGGGGTTACTGTTTCAACAATCGGGGCAAAGCAAGCTTGCAAGGCGATAGGGTTGCAATGAGGGCTCATGAAGTGGCGGGCGATATGACAAAAAAAAATGATGTGAGAAAGAGAGTGTATGATGCAACGTAATAAGCAAGGCTCAAGATGCAATGCAGCGCCATGTGTGAGAAAGATCAACCGGCTGCAGGTGGACAAGAGGCGCAATATAAGCGATGATTATTTATGCAACAAGAAGCCCCTGAAAAGGAAATGAAAGAAAGTACTTGTAACATGATATTGCCTAAGATATTAATCGTAAACAAAAACGACAAACACACTTTTAAACTATGAAGTAAAAATTTTGCAAGTAAACCTAATTAACTTGAAACTGAAAAATTTTATTGCAGGTCCTAGCTAGCCTACACCTAAACCCTAGTTTAACCAATGATGCGGTCGGGTTATGTAAAATCAGTTTTCCAGTGCAGCCATCGCATTAATTTGCATCCTGCAACGACACAAATGATCAAGATCAGAGCCAGTATCCAAAAAAGTGCAGTAGCAACAAAATTTACCTGAGGAGTAGGTGCAACAGCAAGACGATCCTAGATACTTGCCAAAGAACATGCCAGAATAGATTGTGCAGGCTGATTCCCGCTCTCATCTTGATATACCTCAATCTGTTCTTGAAACTCAACATTATTGATAAATGACCCAAAACCATTCGTGCACGATCCTGGATTTGAGGGGTGATGGGTAAGCCAATTCCTATTTTCAAGCACATTCATCGAATGGGGTTGGTTGAGTTGATCGACAATCTCCTCATGGTGTTGGGGACCATCAGTTTTATGGAATGGAAACGATATGCAAGTGCCAGGTGAATTATAGATGCATGCACATCCAAGCGTAGAAATTCTAGTTTTGAAAACCCTAGTCCGGGGTTGCTCCTGGGTTTGGTTAAGGGTGTGGGGATCTGAATCCACGTTTAAAGGAGCCTGAAATTCCTCACTGCTTTGAACAAACTCTGGACCTTCGAGCAAGGGGCTTTCCAACTTTGACTGCTTGGCGAGATTAACAAGCGAATGGGCATGATCATCAATTGTAGTGATTTGAAAGATGTCAGTGGGCATTGTATCAATTTGGTCGAATGTTCGCGCACTGACAGGTTGATAATCCAAAATGTCGGATTCTCCAGATTTGCCAGGATGGGGTGAATTCGACGCGTTTATGCTGGAAGGGGCATGGTACTGGGGAATTGTCATTTCAGAAAAGTTCGGCGGACGCTGACGCATTTCGATTTTCTGGTGGGTACTTGAATCTCCCCGAAGCAGATCATCGAATTCAGGCGTCTTCATAGGGTCGGCCAAGAGATCCGAGTGATAGTCCTCTGTGGTACGATTGAACATGTTTTCAGATAAGAAAGGATCACTGTAATCATTGATTTGATCGAATTGGGTACATGAGATGTCAGGTTCCCCGAGAGTTACTGACTGGGATGGATCAATAGAGGGAACATCTTGAAGTTGTTCAGACGGGGAATCACTCCTATGGCTGTCTAAAGATCCCAAGTGAGAAAAATCAGATTTAAAAGATTCATTGATTTTGGACTGTGATTGAGAAACACCATCTGTGTGCTTATGATTGTCGCCAATACCAGTATAAGGCGATTTTGAATGTCTCGAAGCAATTACTGGTGAGGCGGGATCAAGAAACAACCTAGGAAATAATGAACGAAAAGATTGAATCACAGGGGCGTTAACCACATGGGGCTTTTCAACACGCACATTAGTGTCATTCAGAGGACACAATGATTTGACAGGCCTCGTAAGGGAATAAACTTTATGCGGGGTAGGAGTCGATTCATAATACGTATGTAAACCAGATTCATAGTCTGAATGTGAACTTGATTCATTATCTGAATCTGAACCGGATTCGCAATCCGACTGTGAACCAGATTCGTCACCCGAATCTGAACCAGATGCATAATCCAAATATGAACCAGATTCATAATCCGAATTTGAACCAGATTTATAATCTGAATGTGAACCAGATTTAGGACTAAGTCCGGGGAGACATCGAGTGGGCTCCGGGTAGGTTTCATGCGTCAAAAGAGATAATGATCCATTGGGGTGTTTAGATTCGACATGGTACGTTAAAGGCTCAAAGGTGATGCAATCAGCTTTATCCTCCTGCCAGTCTCTATCCTTACTTAGGACTTCCAAGGTCACAACCCCACTCCCATACAACTCAGGAAGAGGGGTGAGAATGTCAGCAACACTCTCCTTGGAGGCATGAATGTGGACTGGACTCGGGGAGATGGACAAGGAAGCCTTAGTGAAAAAATCCAAACAGCCGGTAACTTGCGGGTCATCATAGGGAACACTAGGATCTAACTGAAATTGCTCAAGGGAAATCACATACTTGAACTATTCACCTAAATATTTCCAATCAACATCCCTCTCACGGAACTCAAAACAATAATGAACGAATCTGATAAGGAACTCACCTAAAGATTCTTGAGGTTCCATTCTGATGAGATGTAACTTCATTACAACATCATGAGGATTATACCTGTGAAAAGCTTGTTGTAATTTATGGGCGAGTTGTTCAAATGAATGGATGGAAGCTTTCGGCAATGTGCGGCACCATTGTTTAGCGCGCCCTCCGAGGGTGAGGAAGAAAAGCAAACAAAACAAACCCTCATCGTCAATTTCATAGTACTCACCAAAGTCACAAAAATCTGAACAGTGTTGGGTTATGGACACCCCATTTTCACCATCAAATTTTAACGGGGACAAGTGATAAATAAATTCATCGGAGATGTAGTATCTAGGCTTATAAAACTCCGACAAACATCTCGGGAGAATGATTTGGGAACGAGCCATTACAGATATGAGATTAACTGCAGGCTCTAAGGGCTCAGCTTGTCATTTGGCCCTCCCCTTTTCGTTAAACATCTGGTCGGAGGTTCAGGCCCTCCTTCTAGCGCCAATTCTGTTGACGGGAAAATTTGTCCGGCCAACAGTAGGGGATCTCCCCGGTAGAAAGTCCCAATTAGACCTTGAACCGTTTGGAGTAGGGATCTCGTCCGGGGTGTGGGTCCGGCTACCGCTTAAGATGCCTTCCCTTAGGTCTCAAAAGAACCTGATTGAACCAGCGGACATACACTTATTCACGTGATACAGAATACAGGATTGATGTATTAGACCCGAATCAAACACTATGCGTAGAAAGATTATGAATAAAGCATGTACACCTCAAGAGATGTCATTAGCAACACATCTTTTGGGGGTAATGCTTATAAGGTAGTCTGACCACAAAAGGAATAGTCCTTTATGATGAGATATCCTTTTACTTCTGAAAGATGAAACGAAATGCTAACAAAATAGTTCATTAACATTCATTATTAGAACAGATGATAAAATAAACATCATTGATACACCACAGATAGCCATGACGCATAAATGATGACATAAAGAGTGCAGCTTCATTAATCATAGGATGTTCTGAAACTGTACAAGGAATACACACAGTGTTCGCACAGCAAAACACATCATAACCATAGGGTGTTTTAACAAGAATCTATATTCATATGCTCAAGTGTATAATCTTTCAATACAATTGCATGTAGCTCTTGAGTTTCCAAAAAAGAAAATCCCCTTTACAAGCTCTCGTAGGAGTATTTATAATGCCAAAACTGCCCATTGGGCTTCCTTGACTATTCACCTTCTTGACCGTTGGGTTGCCTTGCGACCCATTCCTTTTGCGACCTGTGACCTGGCTTAGGATTCGAATCCTGCGACACAGGCAACATTGCAAAGTCGTGCTTAGTAGATTATTGAAGTCGCCCAGGTTGTAAGAGAATTGCCAGGATGCAACCTCGCGACCTTGCGACTGGGTATTTGGGTGTGGAAATCATAAAAGGTGGAAAAACATAGATGTCGCGACCTGCGACCTTGCGACTAGGTGTTGAGTCATTGAGTCGCCAAAAGGTGGGCTTATGCGAAATGCGACCTGTGACCTTGCGACTTCGTCATTGGGTATTTAAGGTCGCGAAAGGTGGAAAACCGACGAAATGCGACCTCGCGACCTTGCGACTAGGTCGCTGGGTCGCTGGGTCGCGAAAGATGGAAAACCGACGAAATGCGACCTCGCGACCTTGCGACTAGGTCGCTGGGTCGCTGGGTCGTGAAAGGTGGAAAATCGAAGAGATGCGACCTTGCGACCTTGCGAATAGGTCGTTGGGTCGCAAGGTCGCAAAAGATGGGAAACCAAAGAAGTGCGACCTCGCGACCTCACCGGATCTGCGAGTTATTTGGGGTTTTCGCCAGCATCTTCTCGTTCTGAAAATGTCTCCTTGTTGGTTGGGGAAAACCCTGGCTCTCGTGCAAATAGAAGGTTCTTTCTGCAATACAATAACACAGGTCACATGTCTATATGACTGAACAACAATAATAAAGCTAAGAGCATTTTAATCAATTATAAGAATGAAAACAATAACTTAGACCCCTGGTGGTCAACTACTGAATCTTTGGAGAGAAGGGCTAGGGATAGTTTTCTCTGTGCCCTTTCTCTGTTGAGATTATCATCCTCCCCACATACCAGGTCCTCTTCAAGTCTCGGATTAAATTACTTGATAGACATGAGTTTCTTTATTCACGTTCTTAGTGTTTGCCACAGGTTTTCATGCTCATCGATTACTTATCCATAAGAGGAGCAGTACTTGTCACCTTCTATTGGAGAATCTCGGGTATCTGAACTGAGGAGAACTAGTCAGGTACAGCAATCTAGGTAGGCTTATAACAGCCTTATACACTGGAGGCTGGTCAGTTAGGTCCATTAAATCATAGCTAGCCTCACTAACAACTTTCCTTTGCGCGGCTGCAGAGCCACCATATTAAGATCCGATCTCTGGGCTAGCTATTATATTACATCCATTAATAACCCTGCAGAACAACCTCCACCTGCACGATTACTTCTGTTTTATGATGCTCCCATTCGCTGCAGGGACCAAGCGACAAACTGATAGCAGCCCTGCTCCAATTCTAGATCAGTAACAAGGTAGGAAACCATCTCTACTTTCGAAAAACCCCAACGACAGCATCGTTCTAGACGTAGCACTAACTTCCAAATGCGCTCTTCCAAGCCTCGATGGCGGGCTACCTTTGCAGGTGACAACACCTCGACAACGCAGCTTTTCCTCCAGGAATAACAGTTCTCTATACAGAGTTTTCGCCATTCAGCCTCTACTGTTAGGTAAGCCAGTTGTATAAAACGTCTAGTGTTGAAGGCTTCTGCTGCGGTCATGGTTCTCACGGGCCTGCAATTGAACACGCTGCAACAGTCTCAAATCGACCTATGTGGAATGTGAGATAGCAATAGCAAGAGCCTTAGGCATCATCGAAGATTGAGCTCTGTGAATACAGCTCAACTTAGTCAGTAATGGCAGTCTCGGAAATTCAGCCTCCAACGAGTCTGTAACGATAGAATTTTTCTAAATATGGTGAACACAACAGATCTGAAGAGCGATTCCCTCCTGGAATATCGCCGTCGAGGCTGCAGAAGTCAGCATAAATCATTCATATTCTATTTCTGCGCGATATCCTTATACGCCTACCCAAAACGCACGCTCTGTTTATGGCAGTTGCCATGCAGAGTTAGAGATGGGCGCGTCGAGCGTTTTATCCATGCAGTTTGACTGATTCATGTATTTCTGCCACGTCTTGAACACACCTTTGCGCCAACTGTATTTGCAAAACATGGTAACGTTGAAAGGTTTCAGTTTTAACCGCCACGTATACGTATACTCATTTCCATTTGGCTTATGGACGTAGGGCTTCATGCAACGTAGACTTGGAACGTTGGCTCCACGCTTCAGTTGGAGAGTTGACTGCCACATATACATTAACAAATTGCAATTTCAAAGATTACAAAGATTCCAGCTCTTCTAATAGCCACGAGCATTATAGACAAGTGAGAACCCCACGGCAAGAAACGATTCAGGTAAAGAAACGATTCAGGTCTTGTTCTTGAGTGCTATGCTATTTATGTTTGGGTCACAACCCGAGTCCCGACCTGTGCTGCATGCCAATTTCTAAAAATTCTAAAAATTCTTACTCTTAGTCGCATCCCATTACACATCTTAGCCATAGGAGATATGCCCATGTTGATAGCAGGGAACTCAATTCTTCGGAAGTAAAAATTCACTGAAACATGATTATTGAAGTTTCATAAAAGTGTAAAACCACTAACGTGTTAGCTCTCGTGGAGAGTGCACAAGGTCAAACCATTAAAATTCATTTAAAAGGTCAAACCATTGAAATTCATTTATATGCATAACGTTTTCGTTGGGCTCCACGCAACGTGGACAGTCCTTGTGCGCGCCAAACGTAGGATTGACCGTCAACGCGTGGATTGACCCTGCACCATTAACTACTTGCACCCATGGTAACGCAACAACCAAACGTGTCTGCTCGGCAATTTTATGCAGTCGTGAAGTCCTACGTGATTTTATATGTTTTGAATAACATGCAACTCGCACCAAGACTTTGTATCATCAAATTTATTTTCTTGACCATCGACTTGGCGCCCATGCAACGTGGTCTTGTTTAAAAAACAAAACCTTTGATCATTAATTAGTTGCTGTCAACCAATAGCTCGCCCTCAACGTTAGATTCCATGCCACGTATCTATGCATGACTGCAGCACGCCACGTTGAACTCCATGCACTGCGCCGTGTTTCCAACTTATTCCATGCTATATGTGTATATTTCTCAGACTTTAAACACGACCACCGTGCATAGGATCATTGCGCCAACATGTAACTCTGCTTCAACTTTTAATCGTGAGGCTTGACCGCCCCATGCAATTTGAACATGGTACATTTGACCCCATGCAATGTCATTGGATCATAGAAATGTATATATATATATCTGCTCCACGCCTTTTACCATCGCACATGGTTTGAAAACGAACTGGTTTATCTGCTTTGCGCCTTAGTTCAACTATATAACGTGGATCATTCGCTTTTCCTCATATTGTTAGTGCAAATAAATAAAATATTCACACCAAGGTCATAACCTTATGAAATGAATGCTTCGTGCCTTGCAAGATTGAGATTAGTCTTTGACCTTTTTGCCCATTTGTAATTTCACCATACGCCCCAAAAGGTTAGTCATACATCCCGCTCCATGCTTTAATATAAACTTTGGCAATTATATGTGTACGCTCCAAATGTTCCATTGTAGATTGAAAACCACCATTGGAACGTTTGTCTTCGTGTTTGAAAAACACCTTTCGAGCAAATGTTTTATATCTTCCCTAAAGACTCAACTCCGCCCCCATGCTTTAAATATAATTTTGATTGCTATGTTCGCCATAGAGATATTTAGGCGCAAGTGAAATGTGTGGTCTGCCAACTAAATATATATTTTAAACACTACATTACTTTGCGCTTTAATTTAAATGTGCAACATACTTTGGTCCATTGGATTTGCGCTCTTCATAATGTTTTCACATGGTTTTGTTGATGTTAAAAAGTCCACGGCCACCCTTACCTCAAGGTCCACTTACACCAAAACCGCTTTGCATTCTTCGCCCAAAGTAAATAAAAGACCCCAGAATCAATAATATAGGTGCACATCTTAACAACTCTTGGTACCAAACCATTTCTGAAACATATGTCACAGGAACATAATCATGAGTACCAATACCAACGCTTCTTGTGCGACTTCCAACTTCTGCTCAAAGGATTCAACACCTCTAATATTAAAAGAATACTTATGTTGGCTGCCACCCTCAGAGGAAGGTCCGTCTGACACGCATCTTTACATCACTGCTTTCACTTTGGGTGGAATCATTTGGTGGATTTCGAACATAACTTTAGCTAGATGTTTGTTTGAAACCACGGTATGGTCGACAAGCCCAAGTTCCTTAATCTCTTCAGATGCAAGGGGCTTAGTCTTATTTCTCTCTGTGCCATGACAATCATTGATGAGTTTATTTGTCGGGGATTGACCTGCATAAACACATCACATTAATTAGCTCATAGTTATTCTTCGCGAAAGGTGTCCCAAACATATGCGTGTCAATCTTATTACATAAGGCGCGACTGCAACAAGAGTGTTCGGGCGCGCGCCGGATGATCCTCCCCACATATGGCGTGATTGCAATAAGGACATCTGATCATGATTGCGAGACAACTCATGCGGGGTAGGAATAGGTTACTGGGATGTCGTTGGCTGCGGGTTAGGTGAAAGGCTTTAACGCCTAGGCGAACAAGAAAGACCGCGCCAGATCACAAACCTATCTAACAAGTCAAATTTGTGCAGACTCTCAGGCATTTGAACCTAAGCATTCAAACTTTAGGTAGATCAAATTTTGATGTATGTCTTGGCCAACTTCTAAGGTTTTATTGTGCTAACATGAGGAAGATTCCAAATTGTTTCATAGGAATGTCCTAAGCCATATTTTTCTGAGATTGTTTCAAGGAAAATCTTGAGGATTCCAGAGATAGATGTGAGGTAGAATTTTTTTGATTCAGATCAATTTCTTGGACAAATATGTGGCAATGATGCAAGGCTAAGAAAGTGACAAGTCCAATTCTTCATAGGCAAGACTATGCCTATATTGAATTAGTTTGTTCAACTTTTTTGGAGGAAGAAAATCCTAAACCCTATTCTAAGACTATTTCTTGAGGTATCCTAATCGTTTGTTTGGAGTTGTTTTGAGTGCATTGTGCAAGGACAATGAGGTAAAAAGGTTTTGGCAAAGAAAAGTACCATTTGGAAAATTGATGAAGATGAAGGGTTGAGGAGCTTGTATTGCTTAAGGCTAAGGTTGCAGAAAATAAACATTGTTCATAAGGTAGACTAGTGGTGCGTTGTTTTGTGCCCGTCAATGCAGTTAAGTACAAGAGTTGTAGTGATAATAGAATTGTGAATGAATTCAAGTAGTAGTTACAATGGAAGTTTCTTGATAATTATTTGTTGAAGAAGACTAAGCAATGTTGTAAGTGGGCCATTGTCCCTTGTACGAGAGCAAACAATTATTGTTCTATATTTTATTATTAAGGGTGGAAGGGTGGTGCTAGGGAAGGAAGTTGTAGCTTCCTTTTAGGAGGTTTTCACCTCCTTCTAGTAGTGGTGGGTAGATATCTTAGGGTTGTAGCCCTTCCAGTTGTATTTGGTAAACTGAAAGTTCTAGCTTCCATTATTATATAAATAAATTTTTTAATATATACATCTGGTGTTCCTTGATGTGATGTTATTGGTAATGTTTTGATATTCAATTGTAATAAAAAGTGAAATATTGATTCACCTTATGATTCCCTTCATTCCATATACATTTCATACAGTTAATCTATGAATGCAAGTGGCTTAACTATGGTTGATAGGGTACTACTAATCCCATTCATATTATGGTAAGAACAGCCTAATTAGCTTTGAGTTATCATTACATATGAGTTACTAGTACTAATACCATTAACCTTGTATTAGCTTATATTAGTGGAAAGATTAATTCCAAGAATTTGATATTTGACACCTTCATCACAGTCTAACAACTGGAAGGAAGATATCATGATCACAGATGGGAAAGGACAAAATTCTTACCTCATAATTCTCTAAGGAAAAGGAAAATGAATTCTCCTCCATTTAAATGATGCGAAAGAATACTAAATTCATTGATGAAGATCAAGTTGACAAAATTGTAATATTTCCACCACCTCACATGTTTGATGAAACAAACTATGAATTATGGAGCATGTTTATGGAGACCTATTTAAAAGCCCTAAATTGTATATGTTTCACAGTTGTTTCTGGAGATACATCCAAAAAGGAGTCAAAATAATATGATACAAGAGAAATGGATACCATACTAAGAATCTTATCATATATTGTAAAAGACAAGGTGGGGCAATGCTCGTCAACTAAATATCTTTGGGAAAGGCTTGAAGATATTTATGCAAAACAAGTCGAAAAGGAGGATTCCCACTTAAACACTGAGGTACAAGAGGCAAAAAGGAGAGAAGAAATTTTGGAAATTCATCTTAAATAAATATTTGAGGACTTGATCAAGCTACAAATTGAATTTGATCAACAAGAAAGAAGGCTTAAAGAATAAGCAATCTTCTTAAAGACACATCTTGAAGAAGCAAGAATAATTGAAGAAGTGACCAAATGCAAACTAAAAAGGAAGGAAGAAGATTGCAAGAACCATGGGGAATAAGTTGTCTCATTAAGGGTTGAAGTCAACGAGATCAATGAAAAGATGAAAAACTCACAAGGGCTAGATAACATTTTCATCTTCAACAAATCATGTCTAAGTGAACCTTCATGCAAAGAATATGTAAGCACCAAGTCCCTAAAGGAGAAATTTGAAGAAAAACTTGAAAGCGGAATCTTTGTCCTCAAAAGGAAAAGCACGAACAATAAGAAGCATTAAGTTTCCATTCCAATAAGTCATGCTAATGTTCTCAAGAAGACACCTTATCAAGAAGAGCAACAAAGGATTGGACCTGCTCAAAGGCATAATATTTTCAAAATACTAGCATGGCAATTCAACTCACCAAGGTACCAAAGTATATTTCTTAGTTTTTATTAATGTCAAATTTTGGGCATAAGGCTAGGGATTGCAAAGCTCATAGTAGGGTTAACTACAAAGGATATTAACAAAACCCTAGCAGCATGTTTACAATCAGACAAGTTAGAAACCCTAATGGATTCTCCAGCAAAAGGTACACATCATTTTCTTCATCATTTAAGTACAACACAAAATGCTTTACATGCCACAACTTTGAACATATTTCATAAGACTGCATATGTGACATAAAGTGGACTCCTGGGAAGATTAGGCAAGAAAGAAAGGCCACTATGGGTTGGAGAAGATACATCTCAAAGAATAAATATTGTTAGGCAGAGCATCCTCGCAAAATCAAGACAACTTTTTCCATTGATGTCAAAGGGGGAGATAAAAGGAAGTGCAACATGGAGAAAAAGGAATTGAAGCATGTAGATAGGGGGCCCAAATGAGTGTTGAAATCAATGGAAAAACGAGATAATGAGTGTTGACATCAATGAAAAAGGGGGATATTGTTAGAAGAATTTATCATTGATGTCAAAGGTTGAATGGGCCAACATTTGGTTGATGATATGCATGCAAGAGGCAATGAATTTGGCTACAAGGAAATTCGAGATTGGTATCCCTTTTCATGCCATTTGGATACAAGAAAATGAAGAATGGATGAATGATTACAATGGCATACAACCTATTTTTACTATCTCACACATTAGTGAAGAAAGCCAAATTCTAAATTCAATAGAAAATCATAAATCATCTTCACAATGTGAGAATAGTCAACATTTTCAAGAACAGTGTAAAATTGAATACTTGTCATCCAGACAAATGTCTTTATATTATATGGAAGAATTTAGTAATTCTTCAACTGAAATATTTCCAAGTAAAACTTTAAACATAAACAAAAACCTAGGAGAATTTCAAAAAGAGGAGTTAATAAAAACATCACAAAAAAATTCTTCTGCATATGCATGGGAATACACTGACATGAAAGGAATCAACCCTGAAACTTGCATACAACATATCTATGTTGAGGAAAATTCTAGACCAATCAGACAACCTCAAAGAATAATGAATCCAAATCTTAGGGAAATTGTAAAGGAAGAAATACAAAAGTTGTTGAATGTAAACTTTTTTTATCCAATATCAGACAGTGAGTGGGTTTCATCTTTAATAATTGTCCCTAAAAAGAATGGGAAATCGAGGGTGTGTATTGGTTATAGGGAGTTGAATAAAGGTACTTTAAAATATCATTTTCCATTACCTTTCATAGATCAAATTTTAGATACATTAGTAGGGAAGAAGTATTTTTCATTCTTGGATGGTTTTAGTGGGTATAATCAAATTCAGGTAGCACCCAAAGATCAAGACAAAACCACATTTACCTATCCATGGGGAACTTATGCTTACCGAGTACTTCATTTTGGATTATGAAATGCACCTGCAACATTCCAAGGAGCAGTATTAGGTATTTTCTCTAATTTAATTCATGACTGTGTGGAAGTGTATATGGATGATTTTACAGTCTATGGAAATTATTTTGAAGAAGCCCTTGAAAATTTGGAAAAAGTCCTCATAATATGTAAGGAAGAAAATCTCTCATTAAGTCATTAAAAAAAATTTATGATGTTTACAGAAGGAATTGTTTTAGGACACCATATTTTAGGAAATGGAATTAAGGTGGACCCATCTAAAGTTGAAGTTATTTCCAAATTAGCAATCCAAAATTGTCAAAAAGATGTTAGGAGTTTTATTGGTTTTACAGGATACTATAGAAGATTTATAGAAAATTTCACAACAATTTCATCTCCACTCTTCAAATTTCTCACAAAGGATTGTGAATTTAGCTAGAACCCTGAGTGCCAAAAGGCATTTGAAACTTTGAAAGCAAAGATATTTGAAGCACCCATTTTAAGGGGACCAAACTGGAAATTACCTTTTCATATCTCAATTGATGCTTCAGATACAACTCTGGGACCTGTATTAAGACATAAAGACTTGAACCCTTATGCCATCTACTATACAAGTAAGAATTTGACTTTGGCTGAGTTAAATTATTTTGTTATTGAAAAAGAGTTTCTAGTTGTTGTCCATCCTATTAACAAGTTCAGACATTGCATAAATGGATATGAAACTTTCATTCACACAAATCATTTTGCAATTAGATGTCTAATGAAAAAATCTATCACTAATGGCAGAATCACAAGATGGTTACTATTATTGCAAGAATTTGATATCACCATTTTAGATCGACCTGGAAAACAAAATACATTTGCTGAATTTTGTCTAGAATTCAAAATGATAATAATGATACACCACTAGAAGATAGTTTTCCCGATGAATATATTTGTGCAATATCTACTAAATCTCCATGGCTTGCAGACATTGATAATTACTTAGCCACATGAAAACTACCATCATATTTGTTTCCTAGAGAAAATGGAAAGATAATTCAAATGAGTGCATCTTATTCATGGGTAAATGAGGAATGGTACAAAACAAAGCCAGATCTCATCATTAGAATATGTGTACGAGAGGATGAAATACCTAAGATATAAAGGCATGCCATGATGAGCCATGTGGAGAACACTTTGCTGATAAGAGGACTACCTACAAAATCCTTATTTTAGGATATTATTGGCCTTCCCTTTTCAAGTATGCAAAGGAATATGTTAAAAGATGTGATAGTTGTCAGAGAATGGGGAAACATGTTCCTTCAAATGAAATTCCCTTACAACCACGTACTCATCGAACCCTTTGAAAAATGAGCTCTGGATTTTGTTGGACCAATGAATCCACCATCAAGACAAAAGACGGAAATTGTGATAGATCAAAGAACTCAGTTTACATCCAGAATGGTGCAAAAGATCGTGGAAGAGTACAAAATCAAGCACAAGAAGTCCACTCCATACCATCCACAGGAAAATGGACAAGTGGAGTCTACTAATAAAGTGATTGAATCAATCCTCACAAAGATTGTACATTTTCATATAAATGATTGGGCAGAAAAGCTTCCTGAAGCTTTATGGGCCACCAGACTACATGAAGAAACACACAAGACATATTACCTATGAACTTGTTTATGGGAAGCAATTCATGTTTCCAATAGAGTTCTAAATCAGAACCTTCAAAACAACAATCATATTGGAACTTGACTTTTCAGAAGCACAAAGACATAGAATGGAAAAACTCAATGAGCTTGATGAAATAAGATAAGATGCAGTTCAAAAGACTAGCCTAGTTCAGAAACGGAGAATGAGATGGCATGAAAAATACATTAAAGAAAGAAAATTCCAAGAAGGAGATTGAGCACTTCTTTTTTACTCAAAGTTCAAATATATCCAAGGGAAATTTCAAACTCATTTGCTTCGGCCTTATGAGAATGAGAGAGTCTTTGATAATGGAGTAGTCAGGATTAGAACTATTGATGAAGAAAAGGTTCCTCTCCTTATAAATGGAATTGACTAAAGGTTTATCATAAGCCATTGAGAAAAGAGGATTTTGTCAAGATTTTTCAAGATAATGCTGATATGAAGTTGGTGAAGAAGAATCTTTCTTCTTCCCCAACATAGTCTTGTTTGTATTTTCATATCTAAAAAAACAAAACAAAGAAAAAGAAATATATATATATATATATATATATATATATATATATATATATATATATATATATATATATATATATATATATATATATATATATATATATATATATTATTCTAAAAAAATAATAAAATAAAATAAAATAAAATAAAAATATAATAATAACTTGTATAAGTATGAAAACCAATCATTGATTGGCATTCTTATACAGAAAATATAAGGTGAAAATCAGAATTTATTAGAGACATCTTACATTTTCTTCATTCCAATTCTAAAAATCCCAAATTCTTTTAATTTCCCTTTCTTTTCCAGAGAATAAAGTTTAGTTATAGAATTGTTGAATTTCTGCAGCTCTCATAAAATTTTGCAGCTCTTATACACTTTTGTAGCCCAGATATAACAAGACATTTTTTACAGAGGCAACTGAAGACTATATTGAAGATCATACTGAAAAATGTACTGGAGAATACCTGAAAAACCAATACAAAGAAGAAACTATTATGGTTAGCTATATCCAAGGTATGCAAATACAAAATTTTGTTTAAATAATAAGGTTGCAAATATTGATATATATGAACTAGATGATCATATACCACCAGCTCAAATGTCATCATTAAAAAGAATGGTTTTGCCAAATTGAGATCTAATCTCATGATTCACCACTAAAACCTCATCATGATCCCCCCAACGATCAGATTTGATTTCATCTATTAATGATATAAACGGTCATTTCTCATTCTGAAACCCCACTCATGCCCCTGAAACCTCGCACATTCACTAGTTTACCTACACGTCTCTACCATTCCACAACATAAATCCTCCAAGTTTCCAAGCTCATACTGAAACCCTCAATTCACCCAGTCAAAAGAGGCATTCTTGGAGGTAAAACTCTTGGCAAGATATGGGTCTAATTGGGAGAAGAGGTCCTGCGGGAAACAAATTCATGGAGGGATATCCGCAAATGAAGGAAATATTGCAGAGATAGCATTAGCTTAACTTCGTGGCTAAATTCTACAGATTTCATAAAGAAGTCACTAAATTGTTTGTTAGGGTCGTTGACAGAGTAGAAGTTGAAATCAGTGACATAAAATTCACAGTCACAGAATCCTTCATGGAAAAAGCTACTGGACTTCCAAAGACATGAGAGAGATGGTTTAAGAACATAGGAATCAATGGAGAAGAATGGAAAACCTTCTTGAAGAACCCATGTATGGACACCAACATTTTTAAAAGGGAATTCCTAGCACAACTCTTAAAGGTAAATGGAGAAATATGTTGTTGATAATTCAGAAATTTGTTACATGTGAATGGAGGTTTGGGTGTAGGTTCTTCTATCATGCTAGGCTATTAATGAATTTTATTGAAGATAAAGAGATAAACCTTCCATAATTTTTACTGAATAGCTTAAGGAAGATGGCAAGAACTGTTCAAAAGAGGATTCAATTCATATATAATACAATGTATCATCATAAAAATTCTTATTGAATTTCATTTAAAAAGCCTAGGAGATACTTGGGAAAATTTCTTAATCGGAAATCATTTCCAAGAAAATGAACAGGAACAACCTAGTGATAACAAAGGAAAACGAGGCATAAAAAGAAAAGTTGAGAGCATTGTTGAGGATGAGCATCCATCTCAAGCACAGTCAGAAAATAAAATTCCTATTGCAATTTTTTTTGAAAAAGTCAAGAAACAAATTGATAAACAGAAAGAAGGCGGTATGAAAGGAAAAGAAAAAGTCACAAACACAGAAAAGTCAAAAACTCAGAATCTTCCGTAGCTAGTAAGAAGAAGTTCCATACTTAGCAAAGTAGCCAAAAATCCACCTCCAGAAGTAACAAAATTTGTTGATTTAGAATAATTTGTATTATATTTCAATGATTTAATTCTAGAAGGTGATGAGAAGCTAATCAGATATTGCAGAGAGGATTTGGAAAGAGAATTCGAGATGAAAGACATGGGGCTCATGCATTATTTCCTTGGTTTGGAAATTTTGCAAGGAGATGAGGAACTGTTTATCTCTCGGGGAAAGTATCTCAACAAGATACTAAAGAAGTTTCACATGTAGATCAGCAAACCCATGGAGACTCCTCTAGAAGGGAATTGGAGGAAGGGAGATGATGCTTCAAGAAAAGTGGTATAGGCTACCATTTACATGCAGTTTGTGGGTTCACTTATGTACTTGGTGAATACATGACGGGAAATGTGTTATGCAGTTAACCAGCTTAGTCAAGAAATTGTTAAGGGAACCAAGCTCTATTGGAAGGCAACTAAACATGTGTTGAGATACTTCACATGAACCACTCAATATGGTCTTTGGTATAGAGGGAGTGAAGTTGCAAGGATTCATAGATGCAGATTATGAAGGGATTCCATCATACAAGAAGAGCACATGAGGAGGAATCTTCAGTATTGGGTCAGCAACAGTTTCTTGGTACATCAGGAAGCAGAGATCAGTTGAACTCAGTTCAGCAAAAGCAGAGTACATGGATGCTAGTCAAGCAACTTGTGAGGCTATCTAGATGAGGAAGATTCTTGTTGGGTTATTTGGTCAACAAATGGATTCTACAAAAATATACTGTGACACTCAGAGTTGTATCAAACTCTCTGTGAATCCAGTTCTTCATGATTGGTCCAAGCATATCGACATCAAGTATCACCATCTCAGAGATTGTGTGTAGAGGCGGATCATGATGCTAGAGTACATTCCTATAGAGGAACAAGATGCAAATATCTTGACTAAGATATTATTAAGAGGAAAGTTTGAGTTCCATAGAGGTCGAATTGGGGTGTCTAATAATCCCTTTCTTGTTGAGAGGGAGTGTTGAAAATGGCACCAAGAAATATCATAATTTAATTTTCCCTTGAATTAAATTAAGAGAAAATTGTATTTCCATATCACAAGACAAGTTGTACAATTTAACTAAGTTAGTTTGATTTAGTTGGTTCAGTTAATTTGAGTTGAGGGCCTAACTTGATTCATGTAAATTGTATCCTACTTTTTAGTATCCCTCGTTGAGTTTATTTGGAGTTGTAATTAATTAATTCAATAAAACTGAGTTAAATTCATTTAAACTAGTTCCAAATATTGGAAGAATTAGTGGGAGGTCAAGTAGTGGGGTGTGTACTATGTGATCAACCAGTTAACTAATAAATCATCCATAAATAATTCATGCATGTGTGATCTATGAGTTACCCAATTGAGATTGGAGTTCAAGGGAAGTGTACTATCAATTGTATAATCATCCAAATTGTACAGGTGGTGCATGTAGTCAGAGGAAGGCCTATGATGGATTGCGCATTTTTGGATGAGGAATTTCCCTAATTAATAGGGGCTAATTCCCAAGCACACAACAAAAGGAAATATGGAATTGGGTGGGCTTGTATTTGGTTATGTATTGACCAGGAATAGCTTGTAGAGCAGTGAGATAGATTGTGATAGTGTAGAGGTTGCTCAAGCTTGAGAAAATCATTGTAATCTTCTTTATTTTTCTGAATAATGCAATATACAGATGGGAGGGGTTTTTAGCTATGTATTTCCCCTAGAAATCATTGTGTAATGTGTGATTGAATTATTTATCTTATATGCTTCGTGATTTCATGATTGTTTAATTGTTTCCACAATTGGTAGAGTAGAATCAAGTCTATTGTTTTAGTAGATTACAATTAGAAGTTTGAAACTACAAGGAATTTCTATAGAAACAATAAAAGAACATTCTGAGGTCTAAGCCTTATTCGATATCTGAAGAAGGCCAAAATTCAAGAAGGGATTTTTGTCTTATTTTTTATTCTTTTTGTGTTGGTTTTATCATTGATCTTCTAGGCTTGATCTAAGGCCAGTCTTGATCTAAGATTTTGTACATCCAATGCAATAAGGATGACCTTTTTGAAGATTGTTCTAAGGCCCCCTTTTCATCTTTTTTGTGGCAGTGGCTTCAATCTCCCTGAGGCTCAAATTCAACCACCAATAAAATACTGATCTAACACTGCTCATGGTCTGAGGCAACAAGGTAAGGGTTTTAGTCTTGACAGAAAACACTTTCTGAGTTAGATCCGAAAATTAGTCCAGAGGAATATTTTGGTGCCTTGGGGCCCTGTTGGTGCTTGATTTGGCCCTATTTCGTATCTTGGTTATACCCGTGGGTTTTGTGGAGATTTCCCTCATCATATTTCTCCTTTTGTATTCTTATGGTCAAAACGCCATGCTCAAATCTTCATGACAATATATTTATGTTTTACCCTGTATTAGGTTTTTTATTAAAATAATCATTATAACTTATAAAAATCATTATTTTATTAAACCTTAAAAAACTTTATATATATATATATATATATATCTGTGTGTGTGTATGTGTGTATGTATGTATGTATGTATGTATGTATGTATGTATGTATGTAATCAAAATATTTCCACAAGGTCTTGGATAGTCAGTGATTGGGTGCTTTGTTAAGGCACTCCTAGATGTTAAGTCATTGGTTCAATTATCCGCCCTATTCAGGTGTTATTCTTGAACATGACTATGATATAAGCTCATGAATGTCAAACACACACACACACACACACACACACACACACACACAAACACACACACACATATATATATATTGTTGGGCCTCCAAAATGTCTTCAAAATATCATACGCTTTTACCATTTCACTCACATTTCACAACTCTATAACCATATAACCCTACATTAGCCTCCATTCTCATGCTCATATGGGGTTACATTAGAGTTTTCCAAAGTTAATAATTATGCCGATAGGAATTTTATTGTGAGGTTTTAGTTGGTGACACTTTTGAGATTCGTCGTCCTACAAAGTTGGCGAGAATCTCAACAGTGTCCCAGTCAAATTATTATTTAATTATAGTAAAAGAACTCCCACTGCAAACGATCTGCTTAACCATTCATATTTATTCATCTTTTGCAGCACCCAATTCTTATTTACACTCAATTTGGAGAAGATTGGATAATTGATTCTTGAATATAGAGGACAACCAATTCTGATTTCTACTAAATCTCTTCCTCTTCGTTCGATCTCGCGACTATTGCATAATCATCCTTCAAATTTTTCTTTAATTTCAATCAAGGATCAATGGATTTTGTGCATTATGTTACATCCCTTGGATTGAAGATCCTTACAACCCCACCAAAAACAACAAAAAATGGTTGTGCGAGCTTTTGAAGCTATTGAAGCCCTAGAATTTAGGAAGTTATTTGTATTCTCGCTGGTTGATTCGTTAATGCGGTTGAACTCGTAACAACTCAGTCGAGCATAAGGGTTCTCCTTACATTTATATTGTTGTGGCAACAACTCAATAGGAAACACAAAGCTCTCGAGAAAATCAGATGATGGAAATCACTACGGGGTTATTCATGGGAGCAACAACAGTTCCTTCATCTTTGTCATCGTTGGCGAAATCCAGAGGGAAACTTTCACAAGGTACATCCTTGGTCTCTCTAAGCCCCAATTTCATATACAAACACATTAATAGACCATTTTACTTCATCTTTCTCTATGAATACAGTCAAGTCATTCTAGTTCACAGATCGGGCAAGTCGGGGAAAATTTGAGAGAAAAAAAACCATGTGAATATTGGCACCATTGGACATCTTACTCATGGGAAAACCACCCTAACTTCTGCCCTCACCATGGCCTTGGCCTCCATGGGAACCTGTGCCCCGAAAACAATATGACGCCCGAAGAAATGGTCAAAGGTATTACAATCAATACTCTTCTACTGTCGAATATGAGACCGAGAACAAATACTATGCCCATGTGGATTGCCCTGGTCATGTTGATTATGTGAAAAATATGATTACTAGGGCTACTCAAATGGATGGCGCAATCTTAGTTGTGTCAGGAGCAGACGACCCTATGCCACAAATGAAAGAGCACATCATGCTGGCCAAGCAGGTGGGTGCCTAACGTGGTGGTGTTCTTGAACAAACAGGATCAGGTTGATGGCAAGGAGTTGCTTCAGTTCGTTGAGCTTGAGGTCAGGGAGCTCTTGAGTTCTTATGAGTTTCTAGGGGATGATGTGTCGATTTTTTTTGGGTCAACGTCCCTTGCTCTGGATTCTTTGAAGGTAAATCCAAACATCAAGTGAGGTGAGAATGGGTGGGTGGATATGATTTATGATCTCATGGCTGTAGTGGATGAATATATTCTAATTCCACAGAGGAAAACTGAGATTATTTTACTGATGGTCGTAGAGGATGATTTTTCTATCACTTCTCATGGTATTATTGCAACTCGACGAGTTGAGACATGGTCTCCCATTAGGATGATTTATGATCTCATGGCTGCAGTGGATGAATATATTCGAATTCCACAGAGGAAAACTGATATTCTTATACTGATGGTTGTAGAGGAAGTTTTTTTCTATCATTGCTCGTGGTATTATTGCAACTGGATGAGTTGAGGCAAAGGGGAGGTGACGAATTAGTGGGTATGGGATGGACTCCCATGTGAATTTTATGTTCTCCCACACAAAATATCCTTAGGTAATGTGATATTCCAAATTTCAATCTGCATTAAATATCATAGATATTATCTTTTATCTTTTGCTTTTATTACTATCCCAATATCCTCAAAGTGCCATTGCGCATGAAGGAAGACGTTATAATTGAGAATTTTAGGTGAAATTTCCTTAAATGTTATAATTTTTTCTCTTAAAATTGAACTTTTGAGCACACATTTCATCCTTACCTCGGCCTTTTTGGCAGAGCAGACTAAAAACATAATTGTAGATATGGTTTTTTAAGTGAACCCTGGTGATTTTGTGAGCCAATGAGTGTAGAACTACCACCTTTATGGACTTTGCCAAAGAATTGTATTTTTTGTTGCAATTAAAGTTGCATTTTGTTTAGAGATGCCAAACGTGTATCATAATTTCAATAGAGGATCTTACAATGTGAATCGCCTCACAAGCAAATATTGACCTCCTTGATGAGCACCAATATTTATTGCATGTCATGCTCACATGAAGTTATAATTCTTCTTGATGAGCACTCTTCTAACTGTAAAATATGAGTAATTCTTGAGTGAAGACCTTAAATTATCACCCTATTTTGAACAAGATCATGTTGAATGTCTAATGTCATTACTTGAAAACTCGAAAGGATACTTCATATGCATTCACCCGTGAAATTGGATATCCAGAGATACTTACAAGTTTTTTGTTGAAATGACCTATCAAAAAATAACTTGTTTTTGTACATAAAACTTAAAAATATATATAAATTTATGTGACTTTGGCCTATCAAAATAAAGTTTATCCATACCATGAGGCCACCTCTTGAGTTTTTTCTTTCAGATTCTTTGATTGAGCTGTTTATTTAACTTGAGCAAATGAATTCGTTGTAACCTTTAATAAGTGGAGGAAATCTTCGGTCTCCCTCACCATCTCGTAGAAAAACAAGAGCATCTCTATGTGGTCCTCATTTAAAATATTAATTAGATAGGCCTTCTATTCAACAACGATAATTATTTGGCTTTAAATGAGAAAGAGATATATTATAGTTATCAACCTAGCTCAATCATATTAGAGTGTATATATGTGCATATATGTTCCATACGCATCAAAGTTACTCCATTATAAGAAAGGAATTCCATTACATCATTTAAGGGTGATAAAATTAAAAAAAAATTGAGAGGAAGCATAATTGCAAGGTGTCTAATTAAAATTTAACTCCAATGGGGTTGACAATACTACATGAACATGCAATTCAAAAGTGCTTGCTAGGGTTTAAGGAGTTTACAGTTGGTGTTCTTGTAATATTACTTATTGAGTTACCAATTTGAAAATCTTTCACTCCAACTTAGACTATATCAAAGGGTGTTTAAAAATTCATATCGTATTATTATATGATGTATAGTCATTATATTTAACACAAGACATACTTTTATGTTGTATAAATATTTTGACTTGCATTTTGGTATTGAAAATCGTGTAAGCTTCTCTCCGACAGACTCTATCACAAAATTTTTAGGAATTTTGAGGCTGAGAAGGTTATATTGTTGAGATTCGTATTGCGATGGATATTTGAGAAAAGAGTCATTGCGGGCTCGTGATATTTTGTTAAAAGTCTATTTTTGCATGTCGATCATATCTCATGAGTTGCGTGATGTTATTTGTGATGGTTGACGTGCTGGAAAAAGGATGACTATTTTTAGACATATTGGGCGGAATCTATTTTTAGATTTCCAGTCTAAAAATAGATATGTCGAATATTATTAGCTCTTAATAATATTTTGACTCTAAACATTATCTTATTCTCTTGGAGCACTTCAGTTAAGTGCACAGATGTGGCACAACAGCTGACAGAAGGAATTACGCTATTCCTGAGGGTTTACTGGAGCTAATGCATGGAGACTTCAATTAGAACTCATGTGACAGAGTTTGGTGGAGTTATAGAAGTAGTTGGTGAGTGTGTCTTTGCTTAACTCATGCAGAGCCACATGAGCCACCGGTGGTTCAGTTCAACTGGCTTGATACACTTTAGTGGAGAGTGTGAATTATTTAATAATTAATTCAACAATATTAACTCATTAATGAAATGAAGAATACATCGCTAACCATGTGCATGGACAGTTTCAGTGGAGACGAGTGGAGAGATAGGTGAAAGGGCAAGATGACTATCAGTTGTGACTATAGTGATGCATTGATTGCATCCAACACTTAGTGGAGATGCCAATGAGGATTGCATAGTGCAAGCCAGGTGGATTTGAGTTCATTCAGAGCCATTCTTCAGCAGGGATTGCGCAGTAGAGGCAGGCTAGCAGGTGGCAGAGATTGATGCATGGATTTGCTAGATCGAACCTGATTAGTGTGTAGCGCTTGTATTGTACTGAGAGCTTGACATGTTCAGCTTTGTATGAGGATTGTTACATGATCTATATGACATATATTATATACAAATATTTGGGTTTTTTAGCTTCCGGCTTTCCCGTTAAATCACTGTGTTATTGTGTGTGAATTTTTATGGTTTCATGTGTGCATTGTAATCTTGTTTATTTCCACATGTGATGATCAATGGTGGAATAGATTTTGTATTGTGCATGAAGTCAAATAGTGTATGATCGGGAGAATATTAGACATATAACATATCAGTTATATAATCTCTACATGGTATCAGAGCAGTTGATCATTGGAGCAGATTGCAATTATTGAAGCGGTTGAGTTTTGTGCTGGTGGAATTTGAATTTGTTGCAGTGTTTTCTTGGTGTCGAAGTTGAGCATTCATTGAAATGTCTTTCAACGGATTGCGATTGGAGTATGCCCTTGAGGGCAGCTCGAATTATATTTCATGGAAGGACAAGATGGAGGCGGTGCTGGAGGATAATGGGTTGAAGGAGTTCATAGATGCAGAAATTCCAAAACCTGCTTCTAGCGATGCAGCCGCACTTGACGCATGGAAAAAGAAGACAACAAAATGTCGAAGAATTATGTTGGAAGGTGTGAAGGATCACATAGTGTCTAGCCTTCATGGTAAAGCTTCTCCATTCTTGATGTGAAAAGCTTTGGCAGACTTGTTCCAAAGCAAAAGCGACCAGAGGAAGTTGGTACTTAAAGACAAGCTCAGAAAAATAAAAATGGAGAAGGGAAAAAGTATACCCAAGTACCTCACGAAGTTTTTCCAGTGTAGGGATGAGCTGGGAAGTGTGGGGGTTACTGTAGATGAAGAGGACTTGGTGATCTTGGCTCTCCTTGGGCTTTCGAAGAGTTGGCATTCCTCCGAGGACTCTGTCAATGGTCGGGAGAAACTGTCGAGATGGGAGCGACTTTGGTCGGATCTTGTGCATGAGGAGATAAGGAAAAGTACCAGGGATGGATCTTCATCGAAGAATGAAAATGAAGAAAATTTCACTTTGGTTGCCAAAGCAAGGAAAGGGAAGGGAAAGAAAAATCCTTCTCAATCCGGTGCGAAAGGGAAGAAGCAGGACTTGTCAAAGGTGAAGTGCTTTCACTGTCACCAACACGAACATTACGCCACTAATTGTCCACAGAAGAAGAAAAATAAGCAGGTTGTTGGATCTGTAGCTGGAGAGGTCTTAGCCTCGCAGTTTGAGCTGGATTTTTTGCTGATCGCATGCTTGGTTTCAAGTCAGTGTGTTTTCTTGACAGTGGTGCATCTTTTCATATGACCGGAGATAAAGATTTGTTCAGTGATCTGGATGAGAAGGATCTTGGAGTGCACATTGAGATGGGTGATGATGGTAGATACAGTGTGACTGGTATCGGGACCATTTCCTTTGAGAGGGAGTCTACTAAACCTTTCATATTGAAGGATGTCATGCATGTTCCAGGATTGAAGAAGAATCTGATCTATGTGGCTATGTTGGAAACAAGGGATACGATGTTGTCTTTAGAGAGGGAAAGGTTTTCCTGCGCAGTAAGGAAACTGGTGAAAACCGGAGGATAGGGGTTTGAGTTAAGAACCTTTATCAATTTCAGGTAGATGGTTGCGCAGCAATGGTAGGCAAAGCGGAAGCAGTGGTGAGCTGGGATGAGGGCGAATTGTGGCACATGAGATTGGACCATCTTCACCATGGCGCTTTGAAAATTTTGTAGCAGATTTCTACCGGGCTTCCCAAGGGTACACTTGCATAGTCAGATCATTGCAAGGGATGTACTCTGGGAAAAATTGTGAAAGCCACCTTTCATGAGAAGGATAGTCACGCCACGGCGATCCTTGAGAGAATTCACACAAACGTGTGTGGACCTTTCTCAGTACTTCGACAGCAAATCACAGGTATTATGTGATATTTGTTGATGATTTTTTTCATAAGTGTTGGATCTTCTTCATGTAGAAGAAGAGAGAGACATACTCAAAGTTCTATGAGTTCAAAGCACTGGTTGAGAAAGAGTTGGGGAAGTAGGTGAAGGCTCTAAGGAGCGATAATGGTGGTGAATTCATATCTGGCGAATTCAAAGACTTTTGCAGCGCAGAAGGAATGCGAAGAGAGCTCATAGTGCCTCGTAACCCACAACAGAATGGGGTCGCAGAGCGAAAGAACAGAACGATCGTGGGTGTTGCACGGGAAATGTTGCATGATCAGGGCCTTCCCATACACTTGTGGGCGGAAGCATGCAACACTGTGGTTTATGTGCAAAACCGTTGTCCTCATAGAGTACTTGGCATGAGTACACCCGAAGAGGCATTTTCTGGTAAGAAGCCTGATATTTCTCATTTGAAGATTTTTGGCTCACCTGTTTACATTCATGTGATGAAGGATGCCAGGAAGAAGCTAGAGCCGACCATAGAGGTTGGGATATTTGTAGGTTACAAAGAAATACCCCACAATTATTGTGTGTATTTTCCAGACAGTCGGAAGATTGTTGTGCAACAGGATATCAAATTTCATGAGGAGAAAACCATGAATTTGTCGCTTGAGAGGGAGCTACACTTGCATGCAGAGGAGGAGCTACTTGTTCCTAAAGATGAGCCTCAAGATGTGGATCAAACACAAGAGGAGGTTCATGGAGTGGAAGAAACCACCTGCGTGGCCAAAAATTAGAGGCGAAAGTGCACCAAATTTTTTGGCCACAAATTCGATGCAAAGGGTCATGTAGGAGCACCCTTCATCTTAAAGCAAGCACGCAGCACCGATCGACGACGATACATGGCTCGATGAGAAAGTGTACGTACCCGAGCTATCCTCGAGGAAGCTGGGAGGACCCTACTGGGTAGATGCCATGGAAGAGTATGATTCAATTGTCGAAAACGTAAGGGAGATTGTCCTAAGGTCGAAGGAAATCTTGGGCAGAATGAGAGCGTGATTCACAAAGTGAAGCAAGTCGTCGACGGTAGCGTCGAGTGTTTAGAAGCACAAGGCAAGATTTGTCGCCTTTATGGCTTCTCAAAGATTTTAGAGGGGATCGACTATGAAGAAACCTTTGCACCTGTAGCAAGGTATTCTTCCATACAGAGCATCCTTGCTCTCTCAGCACAGATGGGTTGGCACATTCATCAGATGGATATGAAGACTGTGTTCCTCAACGGATTCATTGAGGAGGAGGTGTACATAGAGCATCCTAAAGGATTCAAAATCTTCAGCAGCAAGTCGCATGTGTGCAGGCTCAAAAGAGCATTGTATGGGCTGAAACAAGCACCTCGTGCTTGGTACACACAGATAGACAGTTATTTCACTGGACTTGGATTCACCAAGAGTGAGGCAGATCTGAACCTATACCAGATTGTGATGGAGGATAAGTTGCTAATAATTGTACTTTATGTAGATGATTTGATACTAACAGGTGATGAACAGTTGATACTCTCATGCAAGGCTGATCTTGCAAAAGAGTTTGAGATGGAGGACTTGGGCCTCCTTTATTATTTCCTGGGATTGGAAATTTGGCAGCGAAAGGATGGACTATTTGTGTCTCTAAGCAAGTATTCCCGAGAGATACTGGAGAAGTTCAGCATTCAAGGCTGCAAGCCTATTGACACTCCTCTTCCTGATGATTGGAGGAAAGAGGATGCTACATCGGCAGAGGTAGTGGATGCCACTGTTTATCGACAGTTGGTGGGTTCGCTCATGTATTTGGTCAATACAAGACCGGACATATGCTATTTTGTTAACCAGCTTTCACAAGCTATGGTTAAGCCTACCAAGCTCTTTTGGAAGGTAAGCAAGCATGTTCTGAGGTATCTCAGAGGCACATCGAGATATGGACTTTGGTACAGACAGTCAGATGAGGTGAAGTTGCATGGCTTCACGGATGCAAATTGGGCAGGGAGCCCAACTGACAGAAAGAGCACATCTGGAGGGATTTTCAGTATTGGGTCTATAGCATTTTCTTGGTATAGCAGGAAACAGAGATCCGTGGCACTCAGTGCAATGGAGGCTGAGTATATGGCAGCAAGTTTGGCCACATGCAAGGCTATATGGATGAGGAAGATCCTGGTCGGGTTGTTCGGTTCACACTTAGTTCCTACTATGATATATTGTGATAATCAGAGTTGCATTAAACTCTCGATTAATCCAATATTTCATGATAGATCTAAACATATTGACATCTGGTACCATCATATCAGAGATTGTGTGCAGCGGAAGATCATGTTACTATCTTACATTCCTACAGAGGATTAGGATGCAGATATTCTGACGAAGGCTCTCACCAGGAGAAAATTCGAATACCATAGAGACAGGATCGGGGTGGTAGATAATCCCTATCTTGTTGAGAGGGAGTGTTGAGATTCAACAAGATGATGAGCTTAGTGAAAAGTGTCGCCTTCACTAACTAGGCCCGCAGGCTATTTTTGGCGCAAGTCTATTTTTAGACTATGTCTATTTTTAGACATGATGATCATATTTCAGAAGTTGCAGGATGCTATTTGTGGATGGTTGGTCAAGTTGAAAAAATAGATGAAATTATATTTTTATAATATTGGGCGAAGTCTATTTATATATCGTCGATCTAAAAATAGATGCATGTCGATTATTATTAGCTCTTAATAATATTTGGACTCTAAACATTATCTTATTCTCTTGGAGCACTTCAATTAAGTGCACAGATGTGGCATAGGAGCTGACAGAAGGAATTACGCTATTCCTGAGGGTTAAGTGGAGCTAATGCATGGAGACTTCGGTTAGAACTCATGTGACAGAGTTTGGTGGAGTTGTAGAAGTAGTTGGTGGAGTTGTGTTCAGTTTAACTTAGTTAGACACAGTTGAGCTATTTGTATCTAGTCTAACTGATTGATACACTAGTGAGAGTGGTGTGAATTAATTAATACTTAATTAACTAAATATTAACTCATTAATCAACTGAAGAATACATCAGTTAACTACAGTGCATGGACAGTTTCAGTGGAGACCAGTGGAGAGATAGGTGAAAGGGAAAGATGACTATCAGTTGTGACTATAGTGATGCATTGATTGCATCCAACACTCAGTGGAAATGAAAATGAGGATTGCGCAATGCAAGCCAGGTGGATTCGAGTTCATTCAGAGCCATTCTTCAGTAGGGATTGCATAGTAGAGGTAGGCAAGTAGGTGGCAAAGATCGGTGAATGGATTTGCTAGATCGGACCTGATTAGTGTGTAGCGATTGTATTGTACTGAGAGCTTGACATGTTTAGATTTGTATGAGGATTGTTACATGATCTCTATGACATATATTATATACATATAGTTGGGGTTTTTAGCTTCAGGCTTTCCCGTTAAATCACTGTGTTAATGTGTGTGAATTTTTATGGTTTCATGTGTGCATTGTAATCTTGTTTATTTCTGCATGTGATGATCAATGGTGGAATAGATTCTGTATTGTGCATGAAGTCAAATAGTGTATGATCAGGAGAATATTAGAAATATAACATATCAGTTATATAATTTCTACATGGTATCAGAGAAGTTGATCATTGGAGCAGATTGCAATTATTGAAGCGGTTGAGTTTTGTGCTGGTGGAAATCGAATTTGCTGCAGTGTTTTCTTGGTGTCGAAGTTGAGCATTCATTGAAATGTCTTTCAACGGATTGTGATTGGAGTATGCCCTTGAGGGAAACTCGAATTATATTGCATGGAAGGACAGGATGGAGGCGGTGCTGGAGGATAATGGGTTGAAGGAGTTCATAGATGCAGAAATTTCAAAACCTGCTTCTAGCGATGCAGCCCCACTTGACGCATGGCAAAAGAAGACAGAAAAATGTCGAAGAATTCTATTGGAAGGTGTAAAGGATCACATAGTGTCTAGCCTTCATGGTAAATATTCTCCATTCTTGATGTGGAAAGCCTTGACAAACTTGTTCCAAAGCAAAAGTGACCAAAGGAAGTTGGTGGTTAAAGACAAGCTCAGAAAAATAAAAATGGAGAAGGGAAAAAGTATACCCAAGTACCTCACGAAGTTTGTCCAGTGTATGGATGAATTTGCAAGTGTGGGGGTTACTGTAGATGAAGAGGACTTATTTAGCTTGGCTCTCCTTGGGCTTCCGAAGAGTTGGCATTCCTACGAGGACTCTGTCAATGGTCGGGAGAAACTGCCAGGATGGGAGCGAATTTGGTCAGATCTTGTGCAGGAGGAGATAAGGCGGAGTACCAGGGATGGATCTTCATCGAAGAATGAAGATGAAGAAAATTGCTCTTTGGCTACCAAAGCAAGGAAATGGAAGGGAAATAAAAATCCTTCTCAATCCGGTGCGAAAGGGAAGAAGCAGGACTTGTCCAAGGTGAAGTGCTTTCACTGTCACCAACACGGACATTACTCCACTAATTGTCCACAGAACAAGAAATATAAGCAGGCTGCTGGATCTGCAGCTGGAGATGCCTTAGCCTCGTAATTTGAGATGGATTTTTTGCTGATCGCATGCTTGGTTTCAAGTGTGATGGGATCAGTGTGGTTTCTTGACAGTGGTGCATCTTTTCATATGACCAGAGACAGATATTTGTCCAGTGATCTGGATGAGAAGGATCTTGGAGTGCACATTGAGATGGGAGATGATGGTAGATACACTGCGACTAGTATCGGGACCATTTCCTTTGAGAGGGAGTCTGGTAAACCTTTCATATTGAAGGATTTCATGCATGTTCTAGGATTGAAGAAGAATATGATCTCTGTGGCTATGTTGGAAGACAAGGGATATGATGTTGTCTTTAGCGAGGGACAGGCTTTCCTGCTCAGTAAGGCAACTGGTGAAACCCAGAGGATAGGGGTTCGAGTTAAGAACCTTTATCAATTGCAGGTAGATGTCTGTGCAGCAATGGCAGGCAAAGCGGAAGCAGTGGTGAGCCGGGATGAGGGCGAATTGTGGCACAGGAGATTGGGCCATCTTCACCATGGCGCTTTGAAAATTTTGTAGCAAATTTCTACCGAGCTTCCCAAGGATACACTTGCGTAGTCAGATCAGTGCAAGGGGTGTACTTTGGGAAAATTTGTGAAAGCCACCTTTCATGAGAAGGATAGTCACGCCACGACGATCCTTGAGAGAATTCACACAGACGTTTGTGGACCTTTCTCAGTAGCTTCAACAACAAATCACGGGTATTATGTGATATTTGTTGATGATTTTTCTCATAAGTGTTGGATCTTCTTCATGCAAAAGAAGAGCGAGACATACTCAAAGTTCTGTGAGTTCAAAGCACTGGTTGAGAAAGAGTCGGGGAAGCAGGTGAAGGCTCTAAGGAGTGATAATGGTGGTGAATTCATCTCTAGCGAATTCAAAGACTTTTGCAACGCAGAAGGAATTCGAAGAGAGCTCATAGTGCCTCATAACCCACAGCAGAATGGGGTCGTAGAGCGAAAGAACAGAACGATCGTGGGTGTTGCACATACACTTGTGGGCGGAAGCATGCAAAACTGTGGTTTATGTGCAAAACCGTTGTCCTCGTAGAGTACTTGGCATGAGTACACCTGAAGAGGCGTTTTCTGGTAAGAAGCCTGATATTTCTCATTTGAAGATTTTTGGCTCACCTGTTTACATTCATGTGATGAAGGATGCCAGGAAGATGCTGGAGCCAACCGCAGAGGTTGGGATATTTGTGGGGTACACAGAAACACCCCACAACTATCGTCTGTATTTTCCAGATAGTCAGAAGACTGTTGTGTGACGAGATATCAAATTTCATGAGGAGAAAGCCATCAAGTGTTCGCTTGAGAGGGAGCTACACTTGCATGCAGATGAGGAGCTACTTGTTCCTAAAGATGAGCCTCAAGATGTGGATCAGCCACAAGAGGAGGTTCATGGAGTGGAAGAAAACACTCATGCAGTGCCAAACATCAAAGGGCGGAAGCGCACTACAGAAGTTGAGCGACTGAATCTTGATGCAGTGCAAAATGTAGGAGCACCTACATCACTGTGCAGACAGAGACAATCACCTAACTAATTTACTGGATACATGGCTCTGATGAGAAAGTGTATCATGATGGAGCCATCCTCTTTCGAGGAAACTGTGGAGGACCCTGCATGGGTAGATGCCATGGTGGAAGAGTATGATTCGATTGTCAGAAACAGTGCATGGGAGATTGTCCCAAGGCCGAAAGGGAAATCAGTGGTAGGTTCGAGATGGATCTACAAAGTGAAGCAAGCTGCTGATGGGAGCATCGAGAAGTAAAAGGCAAGATTTGTTGCCCAGGGCTTCTCACAGATTGAGGGGATCGACTATGAAGAAACCTTTGCACCTGTCACAAGGTATTCTTCCATACGGAGCATCCTTGCTCTCTCAGCGCAGATGGGTTGGCACATTCATCAGATGGATGTGAAGACTGTGTTCCTCAATGGATTCATTGAGGAGGAGGTGTACATAGAGCATCCTGAAGGATTCGAAATCACCAACAGCGAGTCGCATGTGTGCAGGCTCAAAATAGCGTTGTATGGGCTGAAACAAGCACCTCGTGCTTGGTACACACGGATAGACAGTTATTTCACCGGACTTGGATTCACCAAGAGTGAGGCGGATCCGAACCTATACTAGATTGTGGTGGAGGGTAAATTGCTGATCATTGTACTTTATGTAGATGATTTGATACTAACAGGTGATGAACAGTTGATACTCTCATGCAAGGTTGATCTTGCAAAAGAGTTTGAGATGAAGGACTTGGGCCTCCTTCATTATTTCCTGGGATTGGAAATTTGGAAGCGGAAGGATGGACTGTTTGTGTCTCAAGGCAAGTATGCCCGGGAGATACTGGAGAAGTTCAGCATGCAAGGTTGCAAGCCTATTGACACTCCTCTTCCTGGTGGTTGGAGGAAAGAGGATGCTACATCGGCAGAGGTAGTGGATACCATTGTTTATCAACAGTTGGTTGGTTCGCTCATGTATTTGGTCAATACACGACCGGACATATGCTATGCTGTTAACCAACTTTCACAAGCTATGGTTAAGCCTACCAAGCTCTTTTGGAAGGTAGGCAAGCATGTTCTGAGGAATCTTAGAGGCACATCGAGATATGGAATTTGGTACAGACAGTCGGATGAGGTGAAGCTGCATGGCTTCACTGATGCAGATTGGGCAGGGAGCCCAACGGACAGAAAGAGCACATCTGGAGGGATTTTCAGTATTGGTTCTACAACAGTTTCTTGGTACATCAGGAAATAGATATCCATGCCACTCAGTTCAGTGGAGGCTGAGTATATGGCAGCAAGTTTGGCTGCTTATGAAGCTAGATAGATGAGGAAGATCCTGGTCAGGTTGTTCGGTTCACACTTAGATCCTACTGTGATATATTGTGATAATCAGAGTTGCATTAAACTCTCATTTAATCTAATATTTCATGATAGATCTAAACATATTGACATCCGGTACCATCATATTAGAGATTGTGTGCAGCGGAAGATCATGTTACTATCTTACATTCCTACAGAGGATCAAGATGCAGATATTCTGACGAAGGCGCTCACCAGGAGCAAATTAGAATACCATAGAGATAGGATCGGGGTGGCAGATAATCCCTATCTTGTTGAGAGGGAGTGTTGAGATTCAACAAGATGATGAGCTTAGTGAAAAGAGTCGCCTTCACTAAGTGGGCCCACAGGCTATTTTTGGCGCAAAGTCTATTTTTAGACATGTCGATCATATTCTATGAGTTGCAGGATGCTATTTGTGGATGGTTGGTCAAGTTGGAAAAATATATGGACTTCTATTTTTAGACATATTGAGCGGAATCTATTTTTAGATTGCCAGTCTAAAAATAGATATGTCGAATATTATTAGCTCTTAATAATATTTGGACTCTAAACATTATCTTATTCTCTTGGAGCACTTCAGTTAAGTGCACAGATGTGGCACAGGAGCTGACAGAAGGAATTATGCTATTCCTGAGGATTAAGTGGAGCTAATGCATGGAGACTTCAGTTAGAACTCATGTGACAGAGTTTGGTGGAGTTGTAGAAGTAGTTGGTGGAGTTGTGTTCAGTTTAACTCAATTAGACACAATTGAGCTAGTTGTATCTAGTCTAAGTGATTGATACACTAGTGAGAGTGGTGTGAATTAATTAATAATTAATTCACTAAATATTAACTCATTAATCAGCTGAATAATACATTAGTTAACTACAGTGCATGACAGTTTCAGTGGAGACCAGTGGAGAGATAGGTGAAAGGGCAAGATGACTATCAGTTGTGACTATGTGATGCATTGATTGCATCCAACACTCAGTGGAGATGCTAATGAGGATTGCGCAGTGCAATCCATGTGGATTTGATTTCATTCAGAGCCATTCTTCAGCAGGGATTGCGCAGTAGAGGTAGGCTAGCAGGTGGCAGAGATCGGTGCATGGATTTGCTAGATCGGACCTGATTAGTGTGTAGCGATTGTATTATCCAAAGAGCTTGACATGTTCAACTTTGTATGAGGATTGTTACATGATCTCTATGACATATATTATATAAAGATATTTGGGGTTTTTAGCTTCAGGATTTCCCGTTAAATCACTGTGTTAATGTGTGTGAATTTTTATGGTTTCATGTGTGCATTGTAATCTTGTTTATTTCCGCGTGTGATGATAAATGGTGCAATAGATTATGTATTGTGCATGAAGTCAAATAGTGTATGATCAAGAGAATCTTAGACATATAACATATCATTTATATAATTTCTACATATTGATCCATAAAAAATTTTGATTTCATAATTTCACCTGAAAATTTCTATTATGACATACAATGATTGCCAAGATAGTAAAAAGTTAAAACTAACGTAATCAATGGGATGTAGTTTCAACAGTCCAGCAAAATTCAAATTTACCAATATTGACCATGATTATCCAAAGTTTTGAAATATAGGTAATATCTTGTAAGTGTGTGTGGATAAGCTAGATTTATGTGCCTATAGACCGAATTTTCACCGAGTTTAGAGCTTCAATGAGTATGTGTTTTACACCTCGGTTACCATGTATGCAACCAGTTCTTATTTTTCAAGCACAACTACTTTCGTATTGTTTTCACTTAATCTGAAATAACCTGTTAATAGTGGTCTTGGCATGCCTCAGTACATGAATGGTCCATTTTTTCTAAGCCAGGTCTAATCATGGAGGTATTAATCTTTATATTTCAAAATACCACTCCTCTTTAATTTATCGGGATACAAACTACATATCATTATAGATGAGAACCACTAGAAACAAATATCCAGAGGGAAATTTGACTAAGACCAACATACCCCACTTTTTAAAAATATAGTTAATTTGCTAAAATGAACTAGTAATCATTACGGTTCAACAATTCAAAAAGAAGGTACCAAAAAAAAGTAAAATGTTTGCATATAGAAAATGTTTAAAAGTTAAAACTAACATAATCAATGTGACGTAGTGGTGTTCTTGAACAAACAGGATCATGCTAATGACAAGGAGTTGCTTCAGTTGGTTGAGCTTGAGGTCAGGGATTTCTTGAGTTCTTATGAGTTTCTAGGGGATGATGTGTCGATTGTTTTTGGGTCAACGCTCCTTGTTGATCTACTTGCAAATCTGAAAAATAGAATATAGACACGAAACAGGAATAACCGAGCTCTGGAAATAATACCACAGTATTTATTATGAGGAAGAGATGAGAATTTTATAACCAATGCAATCATTCTCCTTATTTTTTATTTTGTAATTACAAAAGATATTTTCATAAAATCAAATGCATTATTAGATAAAGAAAATACATTGAGATGTTTCCTTCTTTCCTAGATTTTTAGATTTTCCCTCTTTTCTACTCTTAGATGTTTCCAAGGAAAGAGTGCGCTTTTTATTGGTTTCCCAAGCAGTGAGAAGTTGTTGATTTTTGTGTCTTCTTGGTTGCCCAATTCCTCCATGTTTAGATCAGGAAGTGTCTCGACTTCCTCCACCAAATGAGGGAAAGTGCGTTGCAATGTTTCTGCAATCACCCATTTTTCATGCACTAGTATGTGTCTCTTCCAACCAACCATATATAAGAAGTATGGTTGCTGGCATGTATTTTGTTTCTTGGAGTCCAAAATTGTATCTTTGAGTAGAGGAGGCTGAAAATCTGGAATATTATCGACCAAATGATGGATTGTAACAGATTCCTCAAGGAGAGGTGGTTCAAATAGTTTGAGATTATTAACATTAAACACATCATGGATGCCAAGCTGGGAAGGAAAGTCCAAGTGATATGTATTTTCTCCAATGCATTCCAAAACAGTATATGGGCCATATCATAGAGGGTGCAGCTTATGATGCTAGCCGTTGAAGCGTTGCTTGTCCAACAAGAGCCACACACGATCTCCAGGTTGAAAATACAAGGGTGTTCACTACTTTTCATGCCTCTGTTTGGCGTGATATTGGGACACTTGCAAAGTAGCAGTTACTTGAGCTTAGCGTTGAGAAATGGAGTGTATAAAATGAGGAGCTGATTTTTGTTCCTGTTGTTGATGTGTAGACCCAGAAGAGGTGATCGTTAGTGGCATCTCAGAGGGTGCACTTGGCTAAAACGCTGCCTCTTGAGGAGCAAGGCGATAAGATAGGGTATTGGGTAATGAAGCACCAGGAATAAGATCGATGTAGTGTTCAACAGAGCGTGCTAGAGGCAGCCCTGTGGGTTGGGTGAATACATGTAAAAATCCTTGGAGTAGAGGAGCCATTGTAGGAGGGACTTGATTGGTGAGGTTGTCTGGCTTGATAGGGTGAACCAAGCACGAAGAAACACCTTGGTTTAAATTGACTCTCATAATGGGAGCTTTGCCAATAGAAGGTTGGGTTGATGAGCTATCTGAGGATGTGAGCACATAGGTGCGCCCATCGTGCTGCAAGTGGTATTGGTGATTTGTAGCATGATAAACAACATGTCAAGCCTCTTGGTATGGAATGCCTAGCAATAAATTGGCACAATAGAGAGGAGAAAAATCACATACCATAGTATCACGGAAAGGTCCAATAGCAAAGGTGACAACATAACATTGGGAGATGGTAAGATGAGGACCGTCCTTTTGGACCCAACCGAGCTAATACGGGTGTGGGTGAGGAGTGGTGGGAAGGCAAAGGCGTTCAACCAAGTCCCGTGCAACAAGATTCTTTTGACTCCCATTGTCAAGAATAAGCGTGGCCAATTCATGTTTAATTGGAAAATTATGGGTAAAAAAGGCGTAACATAGGTTTTTGTTGCATTAGCAGTCACGAGGATGAGAGAGGGGTCCACTTTGGTAGGATTTTTGAGAGAAATAGCTGGAATTTGGGTAGTGGCAATTGGTTGCTCCACCTCTGTAAAAAGAGTCTTGTCAGGGCGTAGATTTTTCAGTACTCGACAATCTGTAGAAGCATGTGAGTTGGTCTTATGAAAAGTACACCTGGGGGTATTGTGAGGTGTGGGGGATGACGCAAAGGCGACATTAGAAGAACCAGAGGGAGATGGACCATTTCTGGCTTGAGGGGATCAGATTGGAGTACCCACTTTGCGTTCCACAGCCAGGGCATGAATAAAGGTCTTGTCTAATGAAGTACTATCAAACAACTCAACTTCGCATCGAAACATCATTAGCAAACCAGAATTAAATTTGATAATTAGTACCTCTTCGGGATCAGAGATATGGAGTTGAATGCGCAACTTGCAAAAGACATAAATGTAAGCTTGCACTGATTTATTGGGTAGTTGTTGAAGTTGTAACCATTTGGGAAGGATATTTTGTATATATCCTGGAGGATAGAATCATTCTCGTAAGGCCTCACAAAAGAGATTCCAAGACGTGATAGGCGTTGATCTAGTCTCGTCTTGTTCTCCAAGTTCGACAACCAAGGACATATTATCAAGATGAGTATCCCACCATTTTTGTGATAGGTCTCCCAATTGTAGACCGACGATCTGAAGTTTCATCTCCTCTTCCATCATTGGATAGGTTCTGAAATAGTTGGAGAGACTGCGGAGCCAAGAATCAACAGTCTCACCATTCATTTTCCCTGAGAATTTAGGCAGTTGAAAGCGTGTTTCAAGTTGCATTTTCCCTGGAGGACGTTGTTGTTGTTGCAGCGTAATTAGCTCTTGAAGAGCCCTAACTAAATCATTTACTGGCGAGTTTGCAGTGGAGGGCTTTTGACGCACTTGACGGGGAAGCATGGTTTTCATCCACCGAATGGATTGAAATGTATGACCCTTTTAAAAAAAAAATCTTTGAACATGTGGATGGCTTCCAAGATCTTATGCTCTGATACCAATTGATCTACTTGCATATCTAAAAAATAGAATATAGACACGAAACAGAAATAATACAGCTCTGGAAACAAAATCACAATCTTTATTATGAGGAAGAGATGAGAATTTTATAACCAATGCAGTCATTCTAATTATTTTATATTTTGTAATTACAAAAGATATTTTCAGAAAATCAAATGCATTATTAGATAAAGCAAATACATTGAGATTTTTCCTTCTTTCCTAGATTTTTATATGTTTCCCTCTTTTCTACTCTTAGATGTTTCCAAGGAAAGAGTGTGCTTTTTCTTGGTTGCCCAAGTAGTGAGAGGTTGCTGATTTTTGTGTCCTTCTTGGTTACCCACTTTCTCTGGAGTCTCTGATAGCAAATCCAAACATCAAGCGAGGTGAGAATGGGTGGGTGGATACGATTTATGATCTCATGGCTGCAGTGGATGAATATATTCGAATTCCATAGAAGAAAACTAAGATTCTTTTACTGATGGTTGTAGATGATGTTTTTTATATCACTGCTCATGGTATTATTTCAACTGGAAAAGTTGAGACATGGTATATTAAGGTTTGATATTCTATGGATATTATTGGATTGAGGGAAACGAAGCCAAGTCCAATGCCATAAAACAAGAATTAGAAAAGAGCAATATGGAAGTGGCAAATCTCAAGGCTTCTCTAATGGATCGAGAGAATAAAATGCAAAATATCAAAGAAGAAGATGAAAATATGAAATGCAGAGAGATTTCCATTATAGAAAAAATGGAGAAATAATTTGCCACTGCCCCAAATTCTGACTCTTCAATTTCATTAGAAGGCAACACATTTAGTAAATACAAAACTCCAAGAGGCAGAAGCTTGTGCAGAAGACAAAAATAAAGGCCCTTGCAAAGGTTGAGGTTGCCAATGCTAGGGAGGAGGATACTATAGAGAAGCTAAAAATTGTCATTCTCGAGATGGAAAACAATTGGCAAAGAGAAAACATTTCATTAGAGCAGCTTGAGGTTGCACAGGTTGCTAACTTGGCTGTGCAAGCCGAAATGAAGAGATTGAGAATATAAAATGAGCAATGGAAAAAGGCAACAGATGTAGCAACAATGGTTCTGGCAGCTGCACAAAATGGTGAGCTAAATGGCAAACTAGTGGAAATAACAGCCTCATTGGATACACACTTACTATAATATTCTGATGTTCTCAACATGAAATTGACATCTCTAATAATGTAAGATAGCCTGCAAGAATATTTAATGCATAATGACCACCGAAATGGTATAGTGATTCAAGAGAAAATAAAATCCACCAGAGTAAGCAAATGAAATTATATTGTAAAGAAGGATTTTATGAAAACATTGTAACATAAAATGTTTAAATTAAAAATATTTACAACAGTATCTACAAACTAAAGACCTATCTCATGATTCCTATCAATATCAATCTTCTGCAAAATAATAGCTTGGTGTGAACCATGACTAAGTCACTGGTCATGAACCACACCAGGACTTTGCAGAATATTATGGTTTACTTATTGCAAACAAAATAAGACATGCTAAGATCAAGAAAATAAACAAAACATAAATAAAGCACCAGGTGAAGATCTATGCTCGTAGGTGCAAACACAATATTTCTAATGACTTGGATAGCATCATTTTTTTTTAGATCCGAAAGGGATACCATTACATTTTATGTTAACCCCCAATTCATACTACAAGAACAAAACATCCAGATTTTTCATTAACCTGCAATTCAAGCGGATAGCGTACAAAAAGCCAGTAATAGTTTCTCTTTTAAGTATACCTTCTATATCTCCAATGTAATTACACTTGTTTTAAGTAAAAAATTACTCATGGCTTGATTCCAAAACAAAATTTTCATTTTAAACTTGTGAAAGAAAAACCTAGATGATCTTTTGCAGACAATTATCACACATATAATGTGTTGCAAACAAAATAAAATATACTGAAGCTCAGGTTAAGTTCTATACTGTCAAGTTCAGATGCATTTTTTTTTAGGACTTGCAAAATCTTCAAATTTCCCTTGAATAAAAAGAGACACTGTATTACACTTGCATTAACCCCCAACTCATACTACAAGAACAATAAATTTACAATTTCCATAAACATGTAGTTCATACTACAAGAAGAGAAAATGGGGACAAAAATTAGAAAGGAATCAAAAGGGTCCTTGTAACATAGATCTAAATAGACCAATTTACTTCAGTTTTGAATGTGTAATCACATAAATGAACTGCTCTGCAGTTCAAAAAGAATATCAAGAATTGACCCCATGTTAAGGTAAATTATAGCTTACAAATCCACAAAAAAATCGTCCCGAGTTCTAATGTGCATAGATTGCAACACATAACCAAAACCTAGCATTACACTAACCAAATAATAACACCATCAATGGAGGGAATCCACAATTAAAAATCTTGTTCTAATCGCTGCTAGAGTACTAGGCATATGATAGTCATGACTGAGGATTTGATCTTGACATTATAAATACAAATACATAGGTTCTTAGGACTATACCACTATTAACTAGGTCTCATTGTTTGGTGAGTATTGTAATATTTGCAGTTCAAACACTTCTATGCAACACTATGAAACTGGACCTCAGAGAACATGTCGCAATCATTGCATGGGATCCAAACCTGCATTAAGGACAGAAGCACATTAATAGCTAAATGCGTACGAGTGAGCTAAAGCAAAAAACGTTGTCTGTGCAAGAAGATTAGATAGTGTGCACACAACAACTATTGTTTTCAAATATTTATAAATGCAATTAATGAAGAAGCAATCGTAACATTTTATTTTGATAGTCACAAGGCATAGGTGTTGCTACAATCTGAAAGATAAGGAATTTGTTAAAAACCAGTTGAATGATATCATACTTACGAGGCAACATAAAGAAAAGTAAATTCTATCATACCTCTTGATCTAGTTGTTCTCGGATTATGGACATATCACAGACTGGCTTGGAGCACATTGGACATGAATACCTGCAGATCATCAAATCTTAGAAGAATCAGAAATATGTTTGCAAGCACTATATGGTAAGGTGGAAGTATTAATATTAAAAAAAATTGGAAAAAAGAATATATAATGCAACATGCAATTAATTAGAGTGCATTTTCATTTCTGATAAACAGTCCCCATGCATTGTATGACCACAACGCAAAACAATTATTTCCTTTAAAGAATAAAAACGATACTGCAAATAGAAAACAAGGCCCGAATTTTTTTTTGCAAATAAATGAAATATGATTATATTAATATCCACTCATGAACATGGAAAGGCCAATGGGAGTCCACAGTAGTCAATATTTTACCACGAGCATAGAAAGAAAATCCATGGGATTTACAACACCTATCAAAAAGTTTTGGAAAATAAACAAAATGAAATTATATTAATTTCCACTCGTGACCAAAGAAATATTAACTAGACTTTAGATTACAATCAGTGAAAATAGGAAAATAAAAATTAGGTGCCTAGCATATTATAAAATTTAAATGTAATTCTAAATTCAAATGCCAAATTCCAATATGTAATAATGGAATGATGAAACCTAAGAATCAGAGGTATAATGAGACAAACCTCAAAACAAACTGGACAACTGTGGCACATTGAGTTCTCTCCACACGAGTGGGCCTTCTGCAAACTAACCGTATAGCAACAACCTGCAAAATCCCTCAAGAAGTGTAGCAATTTCAAAAAATCAAAATTAGAACTATTATGCATTTGTGAACCTTTGTACTAATCCAATGCTCACATATAACTTAGAAGGGTTTTATTCATGAGTGCCATCCAGAAAACATATGCAGCATTTAGTTTCTAATCCCAATGAAACGAATAGTCATGGCTGGAATATGATATGCTTTAGATATATGTTTTTCATTGGCCATTTTAACCATAAATTATGGGTTTCATTTTTCTAAAAATATTGAATGACCAGTCCACATTTTTCCAAAACACAAGGTCCATATTTCATAATTTTTATTTTTCTAAAGTTGGCTATGTAATAAAAGGAAAGAAATTAGAATCAAGATATTAATATTATGTGGAAAGTTTTTTTAATCTAGGTTGAATATTCAATATAGTGTACAACACACTACCACAACAAATTATTACAATTTCTGTCCAGAGTCTACAACTCTCTTTATAGTTTGATTTTTTCCCATCATCTATTTCATTATGGGCACTGCAACTACAATGACATCTTAGGTATGTAATGTTTACATTTGCAAATTAGCTACCTTCAGCAATAGTTAAGTTTTCTAGCAAGGTAGCGGAGCGCTTGGCCATTCACCAGTATTAGGTATTAAATTTGTCTTGAGAGCTATTCTTCTTGGCCAATGAATAGCTAGCCTACATATATATTAAATATGTTAAATGCATTAGCTGTTAAAACTAAACATAACTGCTGCAATGTAAAAATATTTAGATTAACGAGCTTATCTAAAATCCCATAATAAAAAATTAAATAATATATATGTATATTAAAAAATTTACTATTTTCATTTTCTATTTTTAAGGAGGAAAGAAATCAACATTTCTATAAAGTGAGTTGTTGGTACTAAGCCAACCCGCATGTATACTCAAAATTTCACAAGGCTCAAAACCAATATAACAATATTCAAAGTAGGAAAGCTTTGCCGAAAATAGAACAACAAGAGATCAAAGGTGCACAATTACACTCTCTCCTTTCCCTTTAGTTATTTGACCTCTTGATGTGCATCTTTTAATTTATTTGATAATGAATATTTTTTTTTTCCGCCAATTCCACTTGAGAAACTACTTGAGAAAATGCAAGCTTAAATTGATTCTATTTGAGAAAATGTAGACTCTAATTTATTACGCCAGAATACCTGCGTTTTTTTTCGAAAATGAAATTCATGACATCATGGGCCGAAGCGCAGGATGGACTGTTTCCGAGCTACTTAACATGTTTAGTGAACTACATTATCCACAATTTTGGGTTGAATTGAAATTGGTGGATAAGAGAATCTATGGATAATTTGGATGCATATTTCCAACTAAAGACAAGATATATCTAATACTAAACACAAGGATAAACAATTAGAATATGACTTAGTGTCAAATTCTAAGTATGCCTATTGCCTTTACTGAAAATATTAGTTTTCTTATAAATTTGGCTTTCCTAGTTAGAAGGATGTTGTTTCACCCATTCCGGGTTAGCATGCCCACAACTTGTCAATTTGGCTCACCTGGTTAGCAGGATGTTGTTTCACCCACTCCGAGTTAGCATGCCTTTACAGGGGACATTTCTTGTGGATGGAGCTAAGTGCATGTCCTGGATGATTTGAAGGAAAAAGATATTGCATCGTGGATACTTAACTCAAGGGAGTTTCTTTAGTAGTTTGTGATACACATCTACCACATTGTTATGCTTAAAATCAACGAGTTTCCATTTGCTGGCGATTATCCCAAGCATCTCAAATTTAAAAAAAAAATGGTTTGACTAAAGAAGATCAACATACATTATGCATAGAAAATCCATCTATGGGCATTAATAAGAGTACATACATTCAATCCATATGATGTAGAATGGGTGCTCTGTTAAGGCACTCTTTTCCTAAAGATCATTGTTTTGAAACCCCCATATGTGCAAAATATCCAGCCATTTTAAGGGTTGTGTTGCCCAAGAAGGTGCAATCCCCATGTAATTTAATGGCTTAGATGCCACCAGTTCAAAACTTTTAACAAAAAAAATAACTAGAAAACAAAAAAAAATGCATTGCATACATCTACATATAACACTTCACCTTTTCACGCACCTTGAATTCACAAACTAGGAGGCATTTAATCCCTCACCTCTGGAACCTTCTCACAAAGATCTTTAAAAGAGCAAGCTAAATGAAAGCCTTTTATCCCTCTAACAATATTCAGGTTGTTTTTGTTATGTTTGAATTTTGTTTATTCTTTTGACCTGCTCATATAAAAATTGTCACTCGTATAAGAAACTAGAAGACATGAAAAACTAGATACTTTGAAACCTTCTTCAGAGCTTGGGCATTTTCTTTCATCATGTGACAAAGACATTACCACATAGTCACCGAGGAAGAATAATATCAGTAGCATTTTTTCCTCGTAGTTCACCTGGAGAAATATGTGTTCTAGAAGTCTCCAAAGTGCATCCTTGATGGATAGCATATGGGAAACACAACGTAGGATGAAAGCATTAAAGTTGTATTATGGGGTTTTGGCTGCCACGTGCAGAGCAGAGTCAAAATAACTGCATTTGATTTTAGCAAGGTAATAGAGAGTTTTGTAAGGCACGAGGAAAATATTCCAAGAGAGTTAAAACGACATATGAACACTTTAGAGGAAAGAATACTTGAATCATGGCATGGGAGAAAGGCTCCTTGATGTACAATTCCTTGACTGTACATAAGCCCAATCTTTCAGCAAAAATCAATCATTTAGGTCTATTAGCAGATCCAATGCCATTGCAATGCATTTTAGTGCCCCTTCTACAATCCTTCAGAGAATTGAGGCTTCATCAAGTAATTAATATTATCTGTTCCTACATGGTGGTAATGTATCTTTCTATCTTGCTACACTTTATGTTTTTATTTCACCATTTTTGTTATTCATTTTTTGGTTTTGGATAACATCTTTTTGTGTTATCTAAGATGGTATGCTTGTTTTACCGAAACATATCTTGAAACTGCATCTAATTGTGACCCCATTTCCAAGCATCTATGTCGAATTGACAATGAGTGTATTAAGTTAGAGGTTTTCAAATACTGGTTCATAGCTACAAAAAACTCCTGATTTTTCAAAAATAAAATAAAATTATGTATTCCATTTCTCCCCAGACTAATATATGCCATAGGAGTTCTCCCAACTCAAAGATATTATTATGAAGGAGACAAGTCTAATTTTTTTTCCCTAGAAAGTCGAGATCTTTTCAAGTCTTTTATAACTGAAATCTCTGACCTGAATACTTTTTTTTTTCAATTATCTGAATTACTTCACATTTTCCCCTTTATATGCCACCATTTTTTTTTGCATGTTTTTGGTATTTCTATAAATTTTGTGTTTTCGTTGTACTTTAAGGTCCATATTTTTTCCATTTTTTGTTTTTTCAAATATGTTTTATGACTATGCAATGGATCCTTGGAAAACAGGTGTTTTCAAATTAGAAGTTGTTATTCTTTAGTGATTCTTCTCGTGGGGAAGAATTTGAACCAATTTCGTAGTAACAGTTGCTCCTCAACTGGAAAGAGATGTTTTAAATTCATTAAAAGTGGCAGGAAGCGCAAATAATAATTATAGTTTATCTGACTGGAGACTAGCATTTATGGTCTGCTGGGGACTAAAAGCTAGCCACCATTATGGGTAAGCGCCAAAATATATCTAGATGTTATTGTTTTTCATGTGGCCAAACATGTTAGCCACAGTAGCGTAGGAGTTTCTGCTCATGTGAGCTTGAGTCCATTTCAGTTCATTTCCCTTAGAAGGCAATGGTTTCCATTATTCTCTTGATACTACTTGAACCTATGTGATGTAGCCCACAAAGGTTGTAATAAATATCCAATAGATGTTATAGAATCCTGCTAACCAATGCTAAACCCGACTAAGGTAATTATAAAATAGTAAAATTTCCATAGAAGGAAGAGTTGGGTTGTAGTTTATTGGACAATGAGAAGAGAGAGTGTGCTTGGATACTTGGTGTGCAAATCTCTTATGCCAAAAGTGAAGGTATGAAAAAAATGAACTTGTATTCCCAAAAATGTTGCTATGCAATATGAATTCAGAAAATTTTCTCTTCCTTCAAACTATATTAAGTAATGTTTGTATCTTAAAGTTGTTGCGCAATGATCATAGTTTGTTGGTTTTACAATTTATTTCTCATATTTTTATGGCTCTTGTAGGTAATTGCAAAATTATCATTTGAATTTTTTTTGTCTTCAAATTTATTTAATATATTTTAATGATCTCTACCATACCTGTGATGATACATGTTAATGAAAAAATTGTGTATTACTGTTATCCCACCACCTCATATTAACTGGTAATATTTACTTATTTATTTATCTTAATCAGAAAGGGAAAATTGAGAATTAATGACTGGATAAAACGTCAACCACATGATATAAATTATAACCTTGTCAAAAAGTGAAAAATACACATAACCCAGTCAAAAAAGTAGAAAATGAACTTAACCCAGTGAAAAAATGAAAAACACACTACATTCATCTACATTTCTACCGGCATATCTTTGCACCCTTTTGGTGCAAATGCCAGTTTCTAGTATTATGAGTGAATTTATGATTAGAAGTTAGAAAAATAACACATATTTATTTATACCTAAAGGTGGAATGAGTGACATGTGTAGGTGATTAGGAAGCTTCCAAGACATCCTTATGTGGCTTTCAAGGTTCAATTTCAAATTCTCTTCAAGATTTGGATGAGGATCAACCATATCTCATGGAGCAGAATCATGAATAAAGGGATATGTGTCATATAATTAGCTAATTGGTTGAAACTTTTATGGATCTCAGGAGAGTGCTTTAGATTAGTCATTTTAATTTCCACAAGTGTGCTTAGATTAGTCATTTCAATTTCTGCAAGTGTGCTTAGATTAATTATTTCATTCCTGCAAATGTGTGCTTTCAATTATCGCAAGTCTGTTTTAATTCAGCAGGTGTGCTGTGATTTTCTTTCATAGTGCAAGTGTGATTTTTATTTCTGAAAGTGTGGTGTGATTTACTTCTTTCTAAATTAGATTTATTTTCATGATGATTTTCATTTTTCATTTGATGGATTAAAATTTCTCTTTCAGAATTGGAAACCGATCTCTAGCACATATAGTGCACGCGTGCCTCGCAAGTCCACGGACCCTCGGGTTGATAATTTATGGAAATTAATCTAAGTAATTAAATTACCTCAACATTTTGGTGTTGTTTCCAGGAAGACGTACATAGGGATCAACCTTCGATTTCGAATTCTGTTTGTTTAAATTTTTATTTTTATTTTTATTTGTCTCGCATCAAGTTTTTAATTTAAAATTTCATTTTGTTTTTCAATTTCATTTTTACTTGCAATTTCATTTTGTATGTAAATTCATTTTTCATTCCTCAATGCAATTTCATTTTTTTAGTTTTCATGCACAATATATATATATATAGATATATATATATATATATATATATATATATATATATATATATATATATATATATATATATATATATATATATATATATAACAAAATCATTTTGAGCTACGAAAGCCGACTCTGAACACTTTTATCAGGTTGTGTTTCTCGGCTTATTGACGGTTATTCACAGGCATAATCCGCACCGTCGGCTCTGTCACCGTTTACTACCACTGCTGTTGGACATCATTCACTACCCTGTTCAGAATGCTGGACCCAACAGGCTCATTGTTGCTGACACTTTTCTGACCAGGTTCTCAGCACTGGTGACAGTTGGGGTTCTTTTGGACCTTTTCAACGGTTTTTGTCTTGGAGTTTGATATGGAAGGGGCCCAGGATGAGCAACTGTTGGACTATTCGTAGGACCCATATGAGGGAATTGACATTTGAACCCTCTCGAATCGTTTCTCCTCGGGTTTGCAAGTCTCTCACTCAGCATCTCCTCATTGTAGTCTTGCTCCTGTGGACTCTCTTCCTTTGGTTCCCTACCCCATTGCTTTCCCTGACCTAGACTCCTTTATGGTCTCGGATCTCTCCACATCCTCCCCGACTATTCTCTTTGCTGCTGATCTAGACCTTATTAGCTCACCGGATCTCCGACCTTCATCCCCCGCTTCCCTCGCTTTTCTCGCTCATTCCTTCACCTACCCACCTCTGTCCTCCTTATTTACCGTGGCTCCCCATCTACCTCCTCACTCCTTGCCCCTGCGGACCTCACTCCCCGCATACTCCATTCCCCTCCTCTCTTCTATCATTTCCCCTTCGGTTACTTATCCTCCTACCACTCATCACACCTCTGGCTTCTTCACTATCCCTCCTCCCGTCTCCACTTACCTTCCTACCATCTCGCCCCCCCCCCCCCCCCCTCGCATTTGGCTGCTGCCCTCTTTCCTCTTGCCATCACCCCCTGTGCCCCTCGTCGCACGAAGTGCGTCAAAGCAAACAGACATGCAAACTTCCTCACACTCAGGGCTGGGGTTCAGATGATCAACGTCATGGGTATTGTTGACAGCGTTCTTATTGGTCGAGTCCGTGGCCGAAACTATGGGGTCAAGCGCTTGAATCTGTGGGCTCAAGATATTTGGGGCAATCTCATACAAGAGATGCCCATCATTCACACATTAACCAAGGGCTAGTTTGCACTCCGTTTTTCCTCGAGAGAACCTACTGATATTATTCTATCACAGTTTTGGCACATTGAGATGGCTTTGGTTCTGCTCAAAATATGGAATCCCCTATTTGATTCTGATCGAGAACCTCTGGGAGCTGGCCCCATCTGGGTTCGCCTGCCAGGTCTTCCTTATCATTTATGGACTAAACAGATTTTCAAAGACATTGGAAATCTTCTGGGCACCTACTTGGACCATGATCGTTCTTTCATCACCTCTAGAAAAATGGCTTTTGCCCGCATTCCGATTCATCTGGATACTAGAGAAGGTTTGGAGGAAGCCATCAATATTCAATGTTGCAACTCGAACAGGGAGCAGATCTTGGACTATGAGGGGGTACCATTCCATTGTCACCGCTACCACAAAGTAGGTCACGTCTTCAAGGACTGTCCAATTTCGGGGTTGACACAGGCTTCCAACATTAGAAATGGCAGACATCCTATTGCCCCAGTCTCGGTCTCACTTCAGAGAATTTCATCGCACTCTATACATCCTCACACAACTAATACATTCTCGATGGAAAAACCCTCTGATGCTTTCGATGCTCCCTCCAGGATTTCTCGATCCATGTCTTTTGCCACCGTTACTAGAATCCCTCTGATTGCGGGTAATTCCTCCTCTCCTTTTACTTTCCTATCATTTCTTTCTACAACATTTGTTTTGTGTTCAGAGTCTCCTCTGGATGGTTATGTCGCTCCCTTTATATGTTGCCCACCTTCCTCATCCCCCCTATAATTGCCCCCCACCCCCCCACATTACTCAACCTTCTTGCAACATCCTTATGGATCACCTCCCGCTCCCCCACCGTACCCCTCCCAACTTCCCCCCTTCCCACATCCTTTGTTCCCTATACCCCTATTGTTTTCAAACCCTCTGAATCCTCCTCCTCACATACCTATAACCTTTGTTCCCATTCCCACCCACTGAAGGGATCGAGTTCACTCACTAGTCCTCCTACTCCCTCGCTCAAACCCTCCCGAGGTAGTCACTCACATATTTCCAAAGCTATACACCTTGCTAGACTTGAAGTTGCTTATGGCACTCAACTCTCTATCGATGGGATTCTTAGAGCAAGACAATCCCCCATTCTGGTTACCCAATGATTTGTCTTTCATTCAACTGTCGTGGGCTGGCTAGCCCTACGAAGAGACTTGCACTTCGCCAACTCTTTATTTCTTCTCATGCCGATATCATTTGTCTACAAGAAACTCATGGCATTGTGGATATGGTTACCCGAGCTCTCACCCCCTTATTACCTGGTTGGATGATTCATGTTATTGATGCCACTGGGCGCTCAGGGGGATTGGCCCTTTGTATCAACCCTTGCCGCATCAACCTTATTAATATTTTGGGAAATGAAAATGCCCTCGACATGGATGTATTCTCAGAAACCGTTGGATTTCATTTCTCCATTATTAATGTCTATGGCCCCTACTCCAATAGACAACATTTTTGGGACTCTTTCATGAATGCATCTGTTATGTGTTCGAAGAACATTATATTGGCTGGGGACCTGAATTTCTCACTCGGTATATCTAAATCTTGGGGGCCTAATACGCGTGTGGACACACTATCAGATTGCTTCAGACACTTGCTTTCTACACATCATTTGGTGGATCCCATAATTACCTCCCCCTCTCCAACTTGGCGTAACAGGCGTATAGGAGATGATAGGGTGGCTCGAAGACTTGATAATTTTCTCATCAAAGAAGGGTTACTATAGAACTTTTTCTCTTTCAAACAATGGATTGGCTCTGGGGGCATCTCTGATCATTCTCCAATCTATATGGAAATTACTAGAGCATTTAAAAATTCTGCATCCCCTTTCAAATTATGCTCTGTTTGGTTACAAGATCCTGACTATATCAATATGGTGAATAACCTTTGGAGACTCCCTCCGCCTCCACATTTAAACACACCATCCTCCATTTTTGCACACAAACTTCTTAATATTAAGAAGGAAACTATCATTTAGGTTAAGCATAAAAATAGATCAGAGGATTGTGATTTAATTGATATTGAACAGCAAATAAATGGATTGGAATCATCAATTGGAGGTGAGTTTGGTATTGAAGAAGATAAGCCACTGCTCACTTCACTGGAAACCACTCAATTAAAGATCCCGCAAGCTAGAAATGAGGAGTGGAGACTCAAAAGTTGTGCCACCTAGATCAATGTTGGGGATGAAAATACTAAATTTTTTCATCATTATGCCAATGGTATAAAGGCTATTAACACCATCTGGGAGCTTGATAATGAGGATGGAACAAAATCCTCTAATTTTTCTCAACTAGCTCAAAAAGGCATCAACCATTTCAAGGAGATCTACAAGGCACCTCCCCAACCATCCTTGGCAGAAATCATCAAGGTGGCATCTCTTTTCCCCAGGTTTGTTGATGAAGCGGCAGAGGATGATCTACACCAACCTATATCTAACCTTGAACTTGAATCTATTCTCAAATGGTTCGAGAAGGACAAGAGCCCAGGACCTGATGGCTGGGTGGTGGAATTTTATCTTGCATTCTATGATCTTTTGGGTCATGATCTCCTGGAAGTAGTGGAAGAAATGCGACAATCTGGACACATATATGATGCTTTCAATGCCACATTTATTTCTCTCATACCCAAAGATGATCACCCCACATCTTTCAATGATTATCGTCCCATTTCCTTATGTAATTGTATATATAAGATCATGGCCAAGATTCTTGCTAATAGATTGAAACCTATCTTATCTACTTATATATCTCCTGAACAATTTTCATTTCTTGAAAATAGACAGATCCATGATGCCATTGCCATTGCTCAAGAAGGTCTACACTCTATGCATACTAAACGCATTAAAGGCGAGATTCTTAAGATAGACCTGGAAAAAGCCTTTGACTAAGTAAGTTGGTTCTACATTCACATGTTACTCAACCATATGGGTTTTCCCTTACAAACTATCAATTGGATCATGTGCAACATTACTATTGTTTCTTACAGCATTCTTATCAATGGGGCAGCGACCAATTTCTTTCATGCAGAGTGGGGACTTCGTCAAGGATGTCCCCTATCTCCCCTGTTGTTCCTATTGGTTATCGAGGGGCTTAGCAGATGCATTATTGATGAAACTTCTAGAGGCAGATTGAAAGGCATAAAACTATTGGAAAACGGTGTCCTTACTCATCTCTTATTTTTTGATGATATTATTCTCTTCCTTAATGGGACCCTAAGTGACTCCATGGTGATCAAAGCAATTTTGATTCTTTTTTGTTCTGCCACATGTATGCAATGCAATAACCATAAATCCACAATGACCTGTCATGGTTGCACTCCATATGAAATATATTATGCACAGCAGAGATTCCCCTTCAATCTCATCATATTTGAGGATGGCTTGAAGTACTTGGGATTCTTTCTCAAACCTGTGAACTATAAAATTGTTGATTGGAATTGGCTCATTATTAAAATTGAAAAAAGGTTGAACAACTGGTGCCATTGCTAGCTGTCTAGAGTTGGTCGGCTAATATTGATCAAATCAGTACTTGAGGCCACTCCTGTATATTGGATGTCATTAGCCTGGATCCCAAAATGCATTCTCCACAAAATTCAGAAAATCTGCAGGCGTTTTCTTTGGTTGGGTGCAAAAGAGGGACATACATTTGCCTGGACTAGTTGGTCCCGTATTCCTTTACCTAAGATATGGGGTGGTTGGGGTATCAAATATCTTCCAACCTTTTCACTTGTATTAGAAGCTAAGCTTGGGTGGACTTTACTGACCAGAAACAACCTATGGACTAGGGTGACAACATAGAAATACATTTATCCACTCTCCCCCATAGATTAGATTCGGACACCTCTGGAATACCACTCATATTCCTCTACTATCTGGCGCCCGATCACTACAACTATCAAGTACATTAAGGATGACCTGACCTGGAAAATAGGAAATGGTCACAAGATCCATATTGGACTTGATTCATGGGTTGGGTGCGGGAATGCTCATCTTCTCCCGCAGGCACTTATTGCGTTCCTAAACTAAACGAGCTACATAACACTTAATCAGATTGCTCTCGAGGAGCGAACAACACTCTTCTCACAAGGGTGGATGGATCATCGGGATTTAAGAATACAACCATAGTGGACAACAAACTGGACTGCATATCTGGAAGCTTTGCATGATACCCATGTTCGTTTGAAGGCTTGTGAAGAAAAAATAATTTGGACTATATCAAAATGGGGACGGTATACACCAAAAGAAGGCTACTCCCATATCTATCGGGGTAACAGACCTGATCCACTCATCCCTTGGTGGCGCTACCTCTAGAAACTCAAAGGCCCAGCCACAGCACAAATGCTCATGTGGTTCATTCTCACTGAAAAAATCCCCACAGGTTCCAACTTACAAAAAAGAACTTTTTTTGGACCACACAGGTGTGCACTTTGCAAGAATGAGGCAAAAGATACACATCATCTATTCCTAAACTGCATTGTTGCACTCGAAATATGGACTATTGTACTCTCATCTATCCATATCAATCAGCGTTGGACTGGTCTCTCACTTACAGAGGCTTGGGAACAATGGTGGAACTCTGTAAATCCCCACAAACTTTGGAATCTACCCATTCTTATCTGCTAGAAAATATGGATGGCCCGCAATCGAACCATTATCCAAGACACTCCACACCATTGGCCCTCGTCCGTTGCTCATATACTTTCCATTTATCATTTTATCCCTGATGACCCACCTCCTCTTTGCCCCTGCATTATCATCCTCGAGATCATTGACCACTCACTCCCATGGGCATATTTTGATGGGTCTGCACAGTCTCATGGTTGTGGTGGTGGGTTTATTCTTCATCTTTCTATTCATCATTCATATAAAGTCAAAATTGGACTTGGCCGTGGTACCAAAAATTTTGCTGAACTATCTTGTCTCCTGTACCTGCTTCAGTTCGCCATCACTAAAGATATACATGCACTACAAATTTTTGGGGACTCCAAGATTTTCATTGATTGGTTTTCTGATCTATCGACATGTCACACACATACACTTCATAATATATTGGCTGGAACTCTTATGCTCGAAGCACATTTTTATCATATTTCATATCGGCACATTTACAAGGTGAGGAACTCAATTTCCGACCTCCTTTCCAAGGAGGTGACGAACCTATTGACTGCACATATGGAGGTACAGGAACAAAATGATCATGCATACTATCAGTACTTTCACGGACCATTTGTCCCTGCACCTGGGTGGGGGGATGGCCCCCGATAGATTGGACAGTAGAACTTTATTCACATTTTTTATTATAGTATATTTTGTGTATATATCGATCTCACTCCATATGGAGAAGTCTTTTGTATCACATTTTGAACACAAGAACATATAGCAGATGTATTTATTTTTCTGAATGCTTACAGCACTATATATTTGGCAGCTACTAGCTGATCTGCATATTCTCATGCATCTACAATATGTAACTCTTAATTACCTTAATAAAATTTACGATTTTTCCCTGGGAAAAAAAAAACAAAATCATTTTGATGCATTTCGAATTTTAATCAAATTTCATAATCATAAATAAACCCAATCTTGGAAATAGTTAGTTTTTGAATTTTTATTCAATTTTTAGTGGTGCAGTAAGAGCCACTCCATCTAACGATTTGTAGGAAAAATCACGATAACAAAAATTCTTGGAGAAAAATGGTAGCGTTGTTCTCTGTGGAAAACAAGAAGCTTGAAAAGCTGAATTTTAAGGTTTGAAATCAATTCTTCTTGATGGATTTTTAAATGCATTGACAAAAACTTCTAAGTATGCTCTCTTCTTGTGCCTTGTGCGATCTCAACGATCAGAAAGGGAAATTGAATATGTTAGCCTTGAAATAAAATTTTGAAACAAAAATTAAGATCTAAAATCATATTGTAGATCTAAATTCACTATTCATTCTAAAAATACTTAAAATTTAGTCTCCAAATTTCAATTGGATCTATCTCAAAATTTACTAAAATAATTATTTTTTCTTAAAAACAATAAAAAAAAATAAAAAATGCAAAAAATAAACTGAATATATCTCACAAAATAGGAACTAGGTTTTCATAATTTTTTACAGGAAGTACATAATATTCTAATGAACAATCCTTGGAAATTTCAGCTTGATCTGCTTCACGGTTTTCGATAAAATGAAGATCACCACCTACAAAAATTTCACTTATATCTCGAGATTCGTGAATTGGATCGATCTTATTTTCAGTGTGTAGAAGAATTAGAACGATAGGAGCCCTCATAACAAAATTCAGCTCAATTCGATTAGTAGTTTGTGAGAAAACAGTTTCTAAAGTTTACAACAATTTTGATTATATCTCGAGATCCGTGCATTGGATCAATCTGATTTTCGGTGTGAAGGAGTATTAGGATCATAGGAACATCCATACAAAATTTAAGCTCAATCCAAGATATATTTTGTGATAAAATGACCCACAAATTTTGTTGTAACACACATTGTAGCAACCTGCAACAAAAATTTAAAATTTAAAATTTAAAAAAAAAAATACAAAGAAAAGTAAAAATTTCTAAATTGTATCTTCAATGTTTTGCCAATTTTTATAGAATAAATTGGTTGTGAGATCCATTCTTTGTGGCAAGAGGTTGAGTTAATTTGAAAATAAAATATTTTGGTGGATGAAATTGATTGACAAGTGCACTTAGACATTTGATTTTCTCCTAAAAACCTTGAATTTTGTTTTGGTAGGTATTTGTCAAATTGTTGTCTCCTTAATCAAAATTTTTGGCTTCTATTTCACAAATTTGAATTGTGGTTTATTGGTAGGCCTTTGAATTTGTAAAAGAGAGATCATGAGTTTAATTTAAATAAAAGCTAAAATTTGTTAACTATTCTACAATTTTGACAATCCTTAATTAGGCAACAATTTTGTTCTGAACATGGATCCCCGTTGGGATTCGAAACATCGACAAATTTTCTATGACACTGTGGAAAATACGAAGACCTCTTCAATAATCCTTAACTAGGAAACAATTTCACTACAATGTGGCAACATTGGATTGGTCCACGTAGCAACATATTATTGATCAATATTACACAATCATTGCCCCATCGTCCATCACAACACTTTGAACAGTCAACTCGCCATGTCTGCATGTCATGTCAACATCCATGTGGCACTCCTTAGTGCTGCCATGTGACACATTTACACATTTTTTCGTTGTTTCCTAAAAACTTAAAAAGGGCATCACTTTCTCATATGACGTATGTTTGAGGCAATTCAAACGTCATTGGAAAGATTTCGACGATCACTATGCAATGATTGAGTTTTAATAAACATTTGAGAGAATAAAAAATGGTCATTTTTTGGATTTTACATCAATTGAACTTGTGAAACATCATTAGATCATTAAAACATGTTTCTAATATGGATTTGCTTTAACTTGGTTTTTCACTCACTAAAATTGGACATCAAAAGAAGACATGTCATGAAATTGATTTTCTTAGAATCTATTTTATTTGGCATTTAATTATTCATATTTTTTTGTGCATATGTATCAAGAGAAATTGATAACTTCTCCTTTGAATACACTTACATTTTATTGCAATATTATTGCCAAGTTTTTTTTGCATGTTCCAAGATGATTGAAGAATTAACGAAGACCAATTAATGCGCAGAATTGGTTTTCAAAGACTGATGTTTTTTCAAGAAAACATGAAACTAGTTAAATCCATTTCTATCATCCATAAATGCCATTTTTCTCTCTCTATAAATTACAATCCAGCCAAGCATTTCGAGCATAACCACAGTCATTTTCCTAGCAAATGTCACATGTTCCATTCATTTTTCCATTCACATCCCACTCACCTCCATTCATTTCCATCCACTCCTAACCCATTAATAAAATCAGTCAGCTCACTTACACATTGATTGTCTTTTTTCCTTTTTCGTTAATAAACATTGCTTCAATTGTAAATATTTTACCTATGGTCGTCAAATTATTGTTTTATACTCGTGTGGGAATGATATGAAGACTATAAGATTCATCACCATTTAAAATTTTGTAGCAGATGCAACAGATTTATTTGCAGCAATAAAGAATCCACTTTCACGACTTCATCTACCACTTATGCAATCTAGAAACATATCAACTCCTTGAACTTCACATTCCATGATCTAGTAGGAGCCACATTTTTATACATATACACAATTCATCCATTTCTTAGGTAAGTAAAGGTATGTTCTTTACTAACTTTTAACCATGTGATTCCTTAAATACTGAAATTATAATTTTTGGAAAATACCTCACCACATTACCTTTCTTATTTCACAAAAACTGAAAACATGTTTACTTGGAGGGAAGGGATACCCATTCATGTTTTCCTTTCATATCGCTTCATTTCATTCCAACGTAACCAACATACTTTTTCAAACAATTACTATTACATTATGATTCAAAAAGTTATGTGATAATCAAATAATGAGCACATTATATGGTTGATTAAATTTTTTCAAAGTCTTTGGATGCAACACAAAATAAGAAAAATATTGTTACGCAAGAACCAATACTATTAAACTTTGGTTGTCACAGAAGAACCAACCACAGTAATATGTTGCAATCAATTTTTTTTCAAAATAACACTTTGCAAAAGGAACAAGGTTATCAAATGATTATGCAAAGTTGAAAAAAAAAATCAATATCAGCCAAAGTTCATATAAAAGCAAGACAATTCAAAAAGATCAAATAATGATTAAGTGAACCAATGCAATAGATTGCATGAGTACATGTAATAACTTCAGTTGGTGGTATGTTAGGTCTCCAAAATATCTTCAAAATGTCATACACTTTTACCATTTCACTTACATTTTGCAACTCTATAACCACATAACCCTACATTAGCCTCCATTCTCATGCACATATGGGGTTACATTAGTGTTTTCCAAAGTTAATAATTTCCAGTATTATGAGTGAATTTATGATTAAAAGTTTGAAAAATAACATATATTTATTTATACCTAAAGGTGGAATGAGTTTGGTGACATGTGTAGGTGATTATGAAGCTTCCAACACATCCTTATGTGGCTTCCAAGGTTCAATTTCGAATTCTCTTCAAGGTTTGGAGGAGATTTGTATGGGGATCAACCATATCTCATGGAGCAAAATCATGAATAAAGGGATATGTGTCTTATAATTAGCTAATTGGTTGAAACATTTATGGATCTAAGGAGAGAATGGTGGATCTCTATTAATGAGGTAGTTGCTTAAGTTTTTGTATAAATATGAGAGCCTTCTCCTTTCATTTGTAATCTAGAACTTTGTAATGTAAATTTGGGAAGTTTAGAATCATGGAAGGAGATTGTTAGAAAATCATATATTACCGAGCAATGCAACACATAAAATATGCGGAAACAAAAACAGAGAAAACATATAAAACTAGAGAGACACAGATATATGTGGTTCACCCAATTTGGTCTACGTCCACCCCGAACATCCAATCCTTCCTTTCTATTATCCTGCAAAATGAAGAGACACAACCTACAACAGATCCATTGTAATATCCTCTATTCTCTCTCATAGTCTCCCTATATGTTTCTCGCTTTGAGAATACACATACAATACACAGCCACAATACAATACCCTCATACAAAACGAGGGATTTCCTTCTAGGGTAAAAAACCCTAAATTAAACATAACTTCTATGGTCAGATCATCTGCCTAATGAACAACCCAAATTGACTAGAAATTACAATACTTTTACAAGGAAATTTTACATCTATTTTTAGCTTCAGGGGCGCTGCCCCCAAAACCCTCGACGAGGGGGGGGATCCATCCCAGGCAGCGCTCAATTACAAGCGGCGTTTCTTCCCCATTAAGAACAAGGATCCAACATTATGATACAAAGTAAAGAAGATAATCAGGCTTCACACCCAACAGATATGTGAAATGATCGTGTAATGAGATATATAGTAGTAAGCTTATAGCATAGAGTTTGAGTATGTAGTTAAAATTTTATTTGGAGATTAATGTAATTATTCTTTCATTTATACATAAATTCTTTTTGAGTGTGCCAATTTGAGTTTGAGTGTGCTTATCATGGTGTTGGTATGTTATTGAAGAATGGAGACCCCTCATCACAATAAGCATACTTTGGTAGAGGTAACTTAGAATTTTGTTTTCATTATTTCATTCCATTTTCAAGCATGATTTAATTTCATGCAAGCATATATAAATTAGTTTTTCAATTCATGCAAGTAGATTAGTATTTCAACTCCACAAGTGTGCATTTACATTCCTACAAGAGTGCTTTAGATTAGTCATTTAATTTCCACAAGTGTGCTTAGATTAATTATTTCATTCCTGCAAATTTGTGCTTTCAATTATCGCAAGTGTGTTTTAATTCAGCGGGTGTGGTGTGATTTTCTTTGATAGTGCAAGTGTGATTTTTAATTCCGAAAGTGTGGTGTGATTTAATGCTTTTTAGAATAGATTTATTTTCATGACGATTGTCATTTTTCATTTGATGGATTAAAATTTCTCTTTCGAAATTGGAAACCGATCTCTAGCACATATAGTGCATGTGCGCCTCGCAAGTCCACAGACCCCCTGGTTGATAATTTATGGAAATGAATTTAAGTAATTAAATTACTTCAACATTTTGACGTCGTTGCCGGTGAGGCATACATAGGGATCAACCTTCTATTTCGAATTCTGTTAGTCTAATTTTTTATTTTTTATTTTTTTTGTCTCGCATCAAGTTTTTAATTTAGAATTTCATTTCGTTTTTCAATTTCATTTTGTATGTAAATTCATTTTTCATTCCTCAATGCAATTTCATTTTTTTAGTTTCCATACACAATTAATTTTTCATTATATATATATATATATATATATATATATATATATATATATATAGAGAGAGAGTAAAAAAATAAAAAAATAAAATAAAATCATTTTGATGCATTTCGAATTTTAATCAATTTTCATAATCATAAATAAACCCAAGCTTGGTAATAGTTAGTTTTCGATTTTTTATTCAATTTTCAGTGGTGCAATAAGAGACACTCCATCTAACCATTTGCAGGAAAAATCACGATAACAAGAATGTTTGGAGAAAAATGGCATCGTTGTTCTATTTGGAAAACACGAAGCTTGAAACATTGATTTTAAGCTTTGAAATCAATTCTTCTTGATGGATTTTTAAATGCATTGACAAAAACTTCTAAGTATGCTCTCTTCTTGCGCCTTGTGCAATCTCGAAGATCAGAAAGGGAAATTGCATATGTTAGTCTTGAAATAAAATTTTGCAATAAAACTTATAGATCTAGAATCATATAGGAGATCTAAATTCATTATTCATTCTAAAAATACTTAAAATTTAATCTCCAAATTTTAGTTAGATCTATCTCAAAATTTGTTAAAATAATTTTTTTTCTAAAAAATAAAATAAAATAAAATAAAAAATGCAGAAATTAAACTATAGATATCTCACAAACTAGGAACTAGGTTTTCATAATTTGTTTATAGGAAGTACATAATATTCTGATGAATAATTTTGAAAATTTCAGCCCAATCTGCTTCACAGTTTTCGATAAAATGAAGATCATCACCTACAACCATTCCGCTTATATCTCGAGATACATGAATTAGATCAATCTGGTTTTCAGTGTGCAGAAGCATTAGGATCATAGGAACCCTCATAAAAAATTTCAACTCAATCTGAACAGCATTTTGTGAGAAAATTGTTTATGAAGTTTACAACGATTTCGATTATATCTCGAGATCCTTGCATTGGATCGTTCTGATTTTCGGTGTGAAGGAGAATTAGGATCATAAGAACCTTCATAAAAAATTTCAGCTCAATCCAACAGATATATTTTGATAAAATGACCCACGAATTTTGTTGCAACACACCTTGTAGCAACCTGCAATAAACAATAAAAATAAAAAGAAAAGTAAAAATTTCTGAATTGTATCTTCAATGTTTTCCCAAATTTTATAGAATAAATTGGTTGTAAGATCCATTCTTTTTGGCAAGAGGATGAGTTTAATTGAAAATAAAATAATTTGGTGGCTTGAAATTGATTGACAAATGCACTTAAACACTTGATTTTCTCCTAAAAACCTTGAATTTTGTTTTGGTAGACATTTGTCAAATTGTTGTCTCATAATCAATTTTTTTGGCTTTTATTTCATAAATTTGATTTGTGTTTTATTGGTAAGCCTTTGAATTTGTAAAAAAGAGATCATGAGTTCAATTCTAATAAAAGCTAAAATTTGTTAACTATTCTACAATTTTGACAATCCTTAACTAGGCAACAATTTCACTACCATGTGGCAACATTTGATTGGTCCATGTGGCAACATATTATTGATCAATATTACACAATCATTACCTTGTTGTCCATCATGTCACCTTGAACATTCAACTCGCCATGTCTGCATGTCATGTAGGCATCCATGTGACACTCCCTGGTGTCGCCACGTGGCACCTTTACACAAATTTTTTCATTGTTTCCTAAAAAATTAAAAAGGGCATAAATTTCTCATACGATGTTTGTTTGATGCGATTAAAACGTCATTGGAAATATCCAGACAAACAGTAGGCAATGATTGAGTTTTCATAAACATTTGACAGAATAAAAAATGGTCATTTTTTAGATTTTGCATTAATTGGAATTGTGAAACATCATTAGATCATTAAAACATGTTTCTAATATGGATTTTATTTAGCTTGGTTTTCCACTCACTAAAATTGGACATCAAAAGAAGACATTTCATGCATTTGATTTTCTTAGAATATGTTTTATTTGGCATTTAATTATGTATATTTTTTGTGCGTATGTATCAAGAGAAATTGATCACTTCTCCTTTGAATACACTTACGCTTTATTGAAATATTAGTGCCAAGTTTTTTTTGCAGGTTCCAAGATGATTGAAGAATTAATGAAGACCAATTCATGAGCATAATTGATTTTCAAAGACTGATGTTTTTTTCAAGAAAACATGAAACTAGTTAAATCCATTTCTATCATCCATAAATGTCATTTTTCCCTCTCTAAAATATGCAATCCAACCAAGCATTTCGAGCATAACCACAGTCATTTTCCTAGAAAATGTCACATGTTCCATTCATTTTTCCATTCACTTTCCACTCATCTCCATTCATTTCCATCCACTCCTAACCCATTATTAAAATCAATCAGCTCACTTACATGCTGATTGTCTTTTTTCCTTTTCCATTAATAAACATTGCTTCAATCACAAATATTTTACCTATGGTCGTCAAATTATTGTTTTGTACTCATGTTTGATGATGGAGGATGCATTAGTGTCTCCTTTCTAACAAGTCTTGTCCCATCGACATCAACACATTATCTAGGTTCAAGACTAGAGTTTTTTTTTCCAGTACCTTGAGGCTTGCATGCCTTAATGGAAAGTCCTCTCGCCAATGAACAATGGGAATACATCAATGTCCCTTGTTTGGTGGATATTCTTAGTGACTCGACTACAACACATCTATTCGTACCTAGTAAGATGTACTTAGGCAACTTGAATATCATTGACATTATTGGTGAGTAGTCTCGAGTTGGTTAACGACATTCATTAATGGTCGGTAATCCAACTATTTATTTCTATGTTTGAAATCAGAAAATTTATTCACATAGATAAGAATTATGCCAATGTTTGGGAATGATATGAAGACTATAATATTCATCACCATTCAACATTTTGTACCAGATGAAACAGATTTAGTTGCAACAATAAAGAATCCACTTTCATGACTTCATCCACCACTTATGCAATCAAGAATCATATCAACTCCTTGTACTTCACATTCCATGATCTAACAGGAGCCACATTTTTCTACATATACATGATTCATCCACTTCTTAGGTAAGTAAGGGTATGTTCTTTTTTAATTTTTAACCATGTGATTTCTTAAATAATGAAATTATAATTTTTGGAAAATATGTCACCACATTCCCTTTCTCCTTTCATAAAATCTGAAAACATCTTTAGTTGGGGGGAAGGGATATCCATTCATGTTTACATTTCATATCGCTTCATTTCATTCCAACGTAACCATCATACTTTTCCAAACAACTACTACTGCATTATGATTCAAAAAGTTACATGATAATCAAATAATGAGCACATTAGATGACTGATTAAATGTTTTCAAAGTCTTTGGATGCAACACAAAAATAAGAAAAGTATTGTTACACAAGAACCAATACTAATAAAATTTGGTTGTCACACAAGAACGAACCACAGTAATATGTTGCAATCAAATGTTTTTCAAAAGAACACTTTGCAAAAGGAACAAAGTTATCAAATGATTATGCAAAGTTGAAAAAAAAAAAATCAATATCAGCCAAAGTTCATATAAAAGAAAGACAATTCAAAAATATCAAATCATGATTAAGTGAATCAATGCAATAGATTGCATGAGGACATGCAATAACTTCAGTTGGGGGTATGTTGGGCCTCCAAAATGTCTTCAACATGTCATACACTTTTACCATTTCACTCACATTTCACAACTCTATAACCACATAACCCTACATTAGCCTCCATTCTCATGCTCATATGGGGTTACATTAGTGTTTTCCAAAGTTAATAATTTCTAGTATTATGAGTGAATTTATGATTAAAAGTTAGAAAAGTAACATAAATTTATTTATACCTAAAGGTGACATGTGTAGGTGATTAGGAAGCTTCCAAGACATCCTTATGTGGTTTCCAAGGTTCAATTTTGAATTCTCTTCAAGATTTGGAGGAGATTTGGATGAGATTTGGATGAGGATCAACCATATCTCATGGAACAGAATCATGAATAAAGGCATATGTGTCTTATAATTAGCTAACTGGTTGAAAATTTATGGATATAAGGAGAGAATGGTGGATCTCCATTAATGAGGTAGTTGCTTATTTTTTTGTATAAATAGGAGAGCCTTCTCCTTTCATTTGTAATCTAGAACTTTGTAATGTAAATTTGGGAAGTTTAGAATCATGGAAGGAGATGCGAAATGATCATGTAATGAGATAGATAGTAGTAGAATTATAGCATAGAGTTTGAGTACGTAGTTAGAAGTTTATTTGGAGATTAATGTAATTATTCTTTCATTTATACATAAATTCATTTTGAGTGTGCCAATTTGAGTTTGAGTGTGCTTATCAAGCTGTTGGTATGTTGTTGAAGAATGGAGGGCCCCCATCATAACAAGCATACTTTGGTAGAGGCAACTTATAAGTTTGTTTTCATTATTTGATTTCATTTTCAAGTATGTTTTAATTTCATGCAAGTGTGTGTGTAAATTAGTTTTTCAATTCATGCAAGTAGATTAGTTTTTCAACTCCACAAGTGTGCATTTCCATTCCTGCAAATGTGCTTTAGATTAGTCATTTCAATTTCCACAAGTGTGCTTAGATTAGTTATTTCATTCCTGCAAATGTGTGCTTTTAATTATTGCAAGCGTGTTTTAATTCAACAGGTGTGGTGTGATTTTATTTCATAGTGAAAGTGTGATTTTTAATTCCGAAAGTGTGGTGTGATTCACTGCTTTCTATATTAGATTTATTTTCATGACGATTGTCATTTTTCATTTGATGGATTAAAAATTCTCTTTCAAAATTGGAAACCAATCTCTAACACTTATAGTGCATGTTCGCCTCACAAGTTCACAAACCTGTAAAAAAGAATTTAAGTAATTAAATTACCTATATATATAATCCAAATACAAAATTTTAATTATTAAAATAATTATAAAATAAAAAATTTAAAATTTAAAATATAAAATATAAATTATTGAAATAATATAAAATAAAACAAAATTAAAACAATTATAAATTAAATAAATAAATAAAACAAACAAAATTAAATAAAACAAATATGATTCACAAAAAAATTAATAATATAATTAAAATTAAATTAAAAAACCTAACTATTCCTATTCATTCTCTCCGTGATGGAAAAAAACACGTTCTTTTAAGTTTTAATATGGGAACAAGGTTTAAATCATGGTTGGCAACATGCCACTTTAAATATTTGATTTCACCTATTAAATGTTGACTTTCATGCACTATCAACGCAAGCGTATATGAGCTAGGGTGTGGAGCCTCATGATTCATCGGGTGTTGCTCTAATGTTAAATAGATTGTATAGTTGCGAACAGACATGAATGCTAATCATTTGACTAAAAACCTCTCAACGACCCAGATCCCATCGGGTCATCGGGTCTACCTTGTAAATTTCTTTTTCTTTTTTTTCTCTCTCTCCTCCATGATTCGATAGGGTATGAATTTTGTTCTATAGGTTTTAAACAAAGTTTATATGTATATAGAAGAAGAATGATTCGAATTATTTACGGTGTTACAAGAAATTTGTTGATGTTTCGAATCTTAATAGGGATTCATTTTCAAGATAGAGGATAATCCATATATTCCTTTTCAATTGATAATCTTAAGAGCTTAAAAACCATTATATATATATATATATGATTCAGTTTCCAACGGATATAATATATAAAATTTAAAAGTTTATCTATATGTATAAAACTCAAAATTAATATATACGATACATGAACGAATTTTTGAGAAATTTATAAAGAGGCGAAGGTTTATTTAATTGTGATTTCATTTATTTTTGAGCTGAATTTTATTTTCCTTTATTTATGTAGGAAATTAATAAAAAATGCTTCAATGAATTGTTGGAGAAAGATTTGAGTAGAATTTAATTAAAAAGATGAAATATATATTTCATTTAGTGAAATAATTATTATCAATGTAATTTTATTTGGATAGTTACGAGAACTAAATGAGAAGCTAATTCCCAACAACATAAAAGAAGAAGGAAGCACTCATTTGAGAGGTTCTAGGAAGACAGATTGGAAGATGGCACGCTCGAGATGAAGACTTATTTTTGCTAGCATAATGCACTGTTGTAGTGATTCTCCTCATTGTGACTGTGAGGTTTTAATAAATAATATCATGATTAGTTTCATTTCTTCTTCTTCCTTTGTGTTATTCTCAACTTAGGGTTTGTATTTACTGGTTTATTGTGCAATATTATTTATTTAAGCTGATTTTACATCAATCATGGATACATAAATAGTTTAAATACCTTTGAATACATGATATTTGATGGTTATGGATCAGATTGGAGTTTATTTGTTGCAGATTGAAATCTAATGAATATACATGTTATCTAGGGTTACTTGCACATTGAAGTTGAATGCCATAAAAACCAATTTTCTATTTCATTTCTCTTTTAATTCTTGTTTTTCATTGTAGTTATTTCGTTGGCACATGTGTTTAATTGGGAATATGTTGACTTGATCAAATTCTTTAATCTTTCACACATTAATTTGATTTTTTTTTTCTCCAGTATGTATTATTAGAAATAATTAAATCGAATATTCTAGTTGTTATGTTGTAGGATGAATTGACAATGATACTTTATTTCTTATTATTTTAACTACATGTTTCAATGAAATGCATTCAAGCGAGTTTGTTCTAACTTCTTTTTTATTTTAATTTTAATTCTCACTAAACCTCGTCATTTTTGAATTATGATATGTTATTTAACCTAATTTTGTCATAAATTATATTTTATTTAATAGGTCTCATGTTGTGTGTGTCTACCACCTTTCTTCCCTAAAACTTTAGTTTATTTAAAACACTATCACATCATTAACCTGGCCATATTTATTTGTGGACTTAGAAAATCTGTTTAAATTACATTAACCAAGGAATACCCCCCTAAGGTGGAGGGAGGCCAGCCCTTGTCGCTTGAAGCAGGAGGATTCTTAAAATCCTCATTGAATGTATTATCAGGTTGTTCTTAATTATTGGGACAGTTCAAGAACCAGCAATCCCATTCGTGAGACAAGAAGTCATCTGTGATTTATGAGGTAGTTCGAATTCATCAGATATTTCTGAAGTTAGAACTGAGTTTTTTGTAGGCCGCAAGTAAAAGGCATGGTTAAGCCATCGACTACAAAAGGGGGGTGGGTGGGGGGTGGGTGGGGGGAGAAGGGGGGGCCAAAAAAATCACTTACATGCCACGATAACTCACAAGGAAGACCACATATCACAAATTTTTGTATCAAGTCGAATTTGTGCATATTTTGAGGCATCCGAACCTTAGGTAGATAAAATTTTGAGGCTTGTCTTAGCTATTTTCGAAGGTTTTTTTGTGCTCACCTAAGGTATATTCTGATTCATATGCATGTCCCGAGCCAAATGTTTCTGAGATTGTTTCAAGGAAAATCATGAGGCTTCCGGAGATAGATCCGAGGAAAAACATTTTTGAGGCAGATCAAGTTCTTTGACAGATTTGTGGCAGGGATGCAAGGCTAAGAAAGATACATATCCAATTCTTCAAAGGTAGAACTAGGCCTATATTGAATAAAAATTTTCAGCCTATTTAGAGGAAGCATATCCTTAACCCTATTCTAAGACTCTTTCTTGAGGTATCTTGATCGTTTGCTTGAGTTATTTTGAGTGCACCGTGGAAGGATAGTGAGGTAAAATGGTTGTGGCAAAGACAAGTAGCATTTGGAAAATTGATGAAGATGAAGGGTTGAGGATCTTGCATTGTTTAAGGCTAAGGTTGAGGCAGATAGATGTTGATCATAGGGCAGACCAATGGCACGTTGGGTTGTACCCACTGAAGTAGTCAAGTACAAGAGTTGTAGTGAAAATAGAATTGTGAATGAATGCAAATAGTGGTTGCAGTGGAAGTGCCTTGATGGTGATTTTTCAAAGAAGACTAAGTAATTTTGTAAGTGGGTCATTATCCCTAGTAGGAGATCCAAAAATCATTGTTCTATATTTTATTGTTAAGGGTGGAAGGCTGGTGTTATGGAATGAAGTTGTAGCATCCTTCAAGAGGTTGTCTTCTCCTTTCAATGGATGTTGGTAAATCAAAGGTTGTAGCTCCTTCTAGTAGTGGTTGGAAAATATCTTAGGGTTGTAGCACTTCCAGTTGTAGCTGGTAAACCGAAAATTGTAGCTTCCCTTGTAATATAAATAAATTGTTTCATATATAAATCTTGTGTTGATGTGATGTTATTCGGTAATGTTTTGATATTCAATTATATTAAAAAGTGAAATATTGATTCACCCCACCTCTCAGTATTTCCAACAGCTTCCTGCCTATAGCACCCCACCCTAGCTACTCCTTTAAGTAACATGAAGGGTTACAAGGGCCAGGATGTACAACAGGAGTGACAAGGATGTGGGGTGTAGCAAAAGTGACGGGAGAGGAGGAAACATAGGTGGAGGTAGGTTGATCCTCTAAGGAATGTTGGTTGTGGGGGGAGTTTAGTGTAGGGGGTGAAGGGGAGGCAAGGATAGGGGCAATGTGTGTATCCTCTATGGGGAGAAGGGTTGCTCCTTAAGCATAGTGGGAGACGAGAGGGAACAAGGTGGAGGGAGTGGGAATTTGGGGGGCAGGGGGTGTGGAATGAGAGTGGAAAGGGTGGGGAGGTTAGCATGGTTTGGGGCGGAGGTTCAATTTCAGAAATTACTCCCACTGAAAAACTATGCTTTTTTTGTTTTTGTTTTTGCAATTTTTGTTATTTCATTTTTATTTTATTTTCTTTTTTTCTTTTTTCTTTTTTAATTTTATTTTAAAACTTCTCTTCACAATAATTTTTATTTGAATTTTTTTTTATGAGGCCAAAGGGGCCCGAGGATCGATTTCCTTTATATTTTTTAATTTTTAATTTAATTTTTAAATGTTTTATAATTCCGCCCTCTTTTTCCATATTAAAATTGTTTCCCCCTTTTTCGATTATTTCTAAAACCCATTTTTTTCCAATACTTTGACTTAATTACTTTGTATTATTAAACTCTATGTTACATCATGCAACCTTGTTATAACATATAGGGTTGCATGGCATTAGTGGCCAACTCATTCTTGTTCACTAATGATTTTGAGATAACTACTTATTGCTTAATGAATACAAGTTTGATCATTATTATTCTATTACATTTGCGTATTCATCATTGCTAATTTATCATGCAATTTACCCCTTTCACTTTAGTCTTTGACATCTCCTGTTTATTCCACTTATTGTCTATTATAAATTTGTTCACTTAAGGAAACATGAATGTTCCTTTGATAGATTCAAATTAGGGTGAAATTTCAAACTCTCTTCTTTGGTGTACCAATTCTATAATGGGGTTTTAAAAAGTGGGTGGTTGAACAATTTTGGTAGGGATTTCCACTCCTACTTTTTTTTTGTTCAAACATATATTGGAGGAAGAATCTTTTTCTTCCCCGTCCCTTGGGAAACACACCTATATACCCCTAACTAGCTTATAATTACCCCTTATAGGTTTTTATATCTTACCTTAAGGATTTATCTCAACTCTATTATCACATATATTTAAATATTTGAATAACCATTCTAGCCTTAACCCATAATCTCAATACATTGAATTAGAAGGCTAAACATTTCAACTTCCTATGCAATATCTACACCATTATATTTTTTCATTGAAATATTAATGGATAAATAAGTGAAATGGAAAATGGCATGGTCATTCACCCTTTAGCCACAAAAAGGCTATGTTCAACTTTTATGGCAATTTTACACATTCACAACTTTATCTTTCCAACCCTAATATTCACCACCTAAATAGCAACTTTCAAGGGTAGTACCTTAATACTACTCCACATTTATAGATTTTTTTCCCACCACACTCCTAAAACTAATCACAACATTTTGGGCTTGCAAACATGTACTGAGTCTTTCCACTCATACAAGATAACTGTAGTTTTTTTAGCTTCATAACTTTCCCTTGTGTTAGTAACAATTCTACAACCTTGATTGTAGCATGTATATTTTTTTTGCATATGTATCATTCTATTATTATAAATTTTTTATCCCCAGCCTTTTCTTATAGGGTCGTTGTTGAGCCCACACCCTGGCCTTATGGTTCTGGAAACAATCTTGCTATCACACCTTTTAATGACTCACAACCTTTTCTTATATTTGATTGAGTCACCAAATTGTCACTTTTCAACACAAATTTATCATAGAATTTTCTTCTATACCTTGCAATTTCACAACCCAACTCTTCACAAGATGCAAACCTCCTACACAAGGAAAAGTTACCAATGCAACACCATTTTTTTGATGTATTATAATATACCTCAGCTGCAACATTTCCTCATGAATGTTTCCATAGGATTGTATCCATGTTAAAATGATAATTTATGGGACTTTTTGAGGACCATCCCCATGTTCTAAGCAAAAGTTAGGTAACTTTTTCGTGACCAACCCCACATTCCTTGATCTTTTAAGGACTCCTAGATATCACTTGCATTGTAGCTTTCCAGTGGGGGTTAAAAATTGTCATTTTTTATTTTTGAATGTCACCATTAACATGTTCCCCTTTCATATATGTTTAAATCCCTAAGTTAATTTTATTCCTTAATTTCATTCTTCATCTCACTATCATCAAGCATCTCAGCTCTATCTATGCATAAATGACATCTCACCTCTACCTATGCATAAATTTATGCGGATCCACCATGCCTTCTATAGTTCTTATGGAACCTTCTCACATATTATATCTACTTTGAATCACCCTTAAAATAGCGTGTAAATGATATATACATGATCAACCATTTAATTGCAACCACCATCAAAACATTTACTGTTTTGAAAACTAAAGTGCATGTTCTACTTTCCAAATTTCCATCCTCTCAGTTATACTTGTTTATTAATTTAAATTTTAAAAACTAAAGTTTCTATTTACACAAATGCATCTTAGTGTAAGATAACCACTCATAAAATTCACTACAATTTACATTTCTCTTATATAAATTTCATTAATTACTTCGTCAACGCTTAGGTTGTAATTCCAATAAAAACTACATTCATAAAATTGCATTCACTCAACAAATTCAATTCTGATTTTTTATAAAAAACAACACAAATGACAAATTTTGAACTTATAAATCAAAAAATAACTCAACAAAAACATGAAATTGTACTCATAAATTTTGGACAAAAGGCATTAGAAAAACTCCAGAGTGAAAACCAGTTTGGGGGAGGGAGGATTTTAGTATTATGCTTCAAAAATCAAGACATAAGAATCATATTGCCATCACTATGTGGAGAAAAAACATGCTTGTTGCCTCTCTGGTAGGTTTTTGGCAATGGCTCAACCTCAACCATACTAGCCCACTTAGGCTCAATGTCCTCAATCCTGCTGGGTGACCCAATTTCATGATGAGATGGAGATGAAGGAGGTGAATGGGATTGATCTGATGATGATGAATGTGTTATGAGCTTAGATGGAGGCATGGAAGTGGATAGTTGGGATGATGAAGGGACATTTTTTCCATGTTGAGTGGATGGCTCAGTGAAAATATCATTAGCTATGAAGGTACTCCATGCAATGTTTAGTTGATTGAGATGGTGGAGGACTATGATTTTTATGAGGTAATGATGAAATAGACTTCTCATTTGATGTTCATACTCCTTTTTTCTGGGAAATGTATGCCATCTTCTCTATACTTTGAAAAATATAATAGGGTATGTTAAGCATCCTTACCCTAGTGAAATGCATTAACAGCCGGATGTGATAGGAATAGAGCCTTGAAATTCTCGCTTCACATGAAAATTATTTCATGATTATCTTCATCATTGGTGCATATTTGTCCAGGAGGTCAAAAAAAAGGAAAGAACCTCTTTGTCTAATTTTGGTGTCTTGGTTTTAAGAAGAATTCAAAATCTTGTTTCTTCAAATTACCTTTCTTGAACCACTTCTCCCCAACATTTGGGATCTCAGTGGAAGCTACAATGATAGCAGTGGATAAATTAAAAGTGACACCAGCTAATGTGACATGGTTTTCATGGAGTCCATATATGAAAACTCTTGTTAACATGGGATGGTGTTGGACCCTCTAAATTTTCTCACAAAATCATAACCAACTTGTTTGAAGCATGTCACAGTCAATGGAGAAGCCAAGAGTTCCCTAATGTTGGTAGGTTCAAGTCGGAGCACTCTTCTTCTTTATGTGCCCTCCTTACCTCTGTTTCCTCTCCTTCATTGAATGATGTGTTTTCTTCCTCTGTTTCCATGGTGTTTTTGTTAAAACCCTAATGACTAGGAATGGGGAAAGGGAAAATGAGGGACATGTTTGCTAGGGATGTATGAAATGGGGGAGGGAATAGGGAGCAGTAGTATGATATATTTAGGATAGGGATTTGGGGATGAGCCTAGGTAGATGTAACACCTAGGGCTTAGGGTTTTGGGAGAAAGTTTTAGGAAAAGGGGATTTTGCAAATCAGGGGTTGGGAATGGTTTTTTATAAGTGTGGGAAGGATGCAAAGTGTAAGGGATTTTTCACAAGTGTAGTGGGATACTAGGGTTTTTAACCAATTCAAACACCAAATTTAAACCTCAAATTTGACAACACTTTCAACACATAAACTTTTTGAAAATGGTTTTAAATGGCATGAGCTCTTACTATTTTACTTGGAGGTCGATGAGTAGACTAAGGGAGCTTTGAATATGATGTTTTTGCCACTGAAACACGTTTCTAGGGCTTGCTAGTCATTTGCGCCCTCTTTTCACAATTTTCACCCTTCACTAAGTATTTGCGCCCTTTCTCAAGCGTTTGCGCCCTTAAATGGGTATTTGCGCCCTGCCTCAAGAATTTGCGCCTTGAACTTTGCTCTTTTGCAAATTTCGCTTAGAAATTCACAATTTTGGTGTCTTAGAGTGCTTGCTTAGTGTTTGGAGGAGACAAATGAATTTGAAATGAAGTTAAGGAGTCACAAATACTAAAGTGAATTTTGAATTTGAATTGAAAACCCCGCTTTTCTAATGTTCATTTCACCTTTTTGACCATTTCTTATTACCCTTTCCTTTGATCTTTTCTTCTTTGTTGGATGATGTTGCTGGAGTTTGGCACTTTTCACTTTCATTTTGGCATGTGTGATTTGTGTTGGCAGCTAGGGATAGAACTTATTACATATTATGAGCATAAAATTACATTAAAAAATTAAAAATAAATTACATCTTTGTTTTGAATAAAATTACATTTTAGTATGAAAATCATACTTTAAAACCAAAATTAAAGCTTTAAAAATGATATTTACATTCTAATAAATCCTCTGCAGATGATTGATAAGGTTTTATTTGAGTCACTCTCATACCTTTGCTTACCTTATTGGGATGAAATGATGTGTTCATGAACCTTGAAAAATAAAACCTAATTGACCTAATGGGACCTTGGATGACTTTGACTTCATGGTTGACATTGACTGACATAATGACATAGTGACATGAGCTTTTAAGATTGTTTTATTCTCAGCAAGACATGAAGGTGGGTCAAAAAATGTAAAATTTTGAGGGAGAGTGAGTTTTTATGACTAGGGCTACCATCAATGAATCAATCTTTTGCATGAACTAATGGAATGATAAAAAAATTCTAAGTGGGACCCCTAAAATGAATATAAAAAGAGTAATTTTGATCACTGATGGTAGAATGCATATTCTGACACTAATGTGATGCATGAAATTTTGCCAAAAACTACAAGGTTTCCATGCCCAGGTCTCAAAATATTTTGCAGTCAATTTTGTAGGTACATCTTCGAAGGTGGGGGTGCTAAGTTTTGCAGTGTCACCTGAGGCCATTGCTTAAGCCACAAAGATACAAAGGATGGGTGAAGACTGGTTCAAGGCCACTAAGTTTAAGATGCAGAATTGTGATGAATTTATTAAACCTGAGCACATTTGAGCAGACATGACATCTGGAATCCCAAGGAGCTACATGAAATAGAACTACTCCAAATTGTTGTTAGTAATCCAAAAATACTTCACTTGTGAGGGGAGATTCCATATGGTCTATCAGTACCATTTCAGGCTCATGTTGAACTTCACTAGTAAGCAATCTCTAGATATTCCATTTTTCTTGTTTAGGAGCCTAGGTAAAATGTCATACAAGGTTCAGGCTAGGCTAGAAAGTAGTGAGACCTCAATTTTCCATCATGGGTTGATCAAACTTTTGGTGTTGGAGGAGTTGAATAAATAAACAGAGATTGGGCCACCTTTCTTTTTCTCAGTGGTTATGAGGTAGATTCACTAACACCCAAGAAAACTCCAAAGTCAAAAGCCACTCCATCAAGCAAGAGTGATAAACCTGTACAAAGGGTGTGAAAGAGGAGGAGATGGAGCCCATTATAGAGCCCATGGATATTGAAGTAGAGCCTTCACAAGAGACAAAAATTCCACAGCCTACACCTGCAAGCAGCAAACAAAAGATCAGCAAGAAAAGCCATTGAAGGATAACCAGAAGCCAAACATTTAGGAAAGGCAACCTTGAAGATATTCTTCAAGCCATAGACATTGAGGAGACTCCAGTGGTCAGAGCTGAAGATGTTAAAGGAAATAAGAATAAAAAGAAGGGTGTAACTGCTAACAAGCTAGATTTTTTAGAGGAAGATGCAGGGTTTATATTTCAGCCAAGAAAACCACTCACCAGGTTGCAACTTGCTAAAGGTGTCATGGCAAGTAAAATGACAGAGGTTACTAACAAAAGCAAGCAGCATATCACAGAAGATATCATTGATTTGTCTCCAACAAAAGAGGAGATCATTGTGCAGAGGAAAGGGAAAGAGAAAATGGTTGAGAAAACTAAAGTACAAATGTTAGAAGAACAATTAAGAGAAGCTAGAGAGGAGGTTATTAAGACCAAATTGGAATTCCAGGAATCCAAGGTAGACAGGAAGATGATGGAGGATTTCAAAGAAAATGTAAATGAGCAACTAAATCAATATGATGAGTCATTGACCAATGCCAAGAAACTGTTGAAAATGACACTTCCTTTCCGAAGGGTAATGAAGCACACAAGAAAGAGAAATATATGGTTGCAAGCTAAAAGAAAGAAACTCAAAAGGAAATTCCAAGAGCTAGAAGAACATATGGAGATGATACGGTCAGAGTTAAAGAAGAAAGGTATTCAAATCACAGTCACAAATGAACCTGAAGAGATCCAACCTCCTACTGCCAAAGGTGAAGCTTCCAAAGCTTGAAGAGTAGACCAACTACTTTTTTGACATTTTTGCATCATTCAGAATCAACATTTCCAGATCCATAGGAAAAAGTTTGAAGAATAAAGGACAATTTTGGAGTTTTCTGCCAATTAGGCAAGTTCGTAGCAAATCCTAGGCTTGAAGCCCAGATTTCGTTACGAACTTGTTGTACATGTCTTTTTGTTTAAAATCATATATATGGTCAAAATCAAGGTGGGTAAAAAATTGTATTTAGCTCATTTGACATAACAATCAGTTCCAAATCAGTAAAGAGAGCTAATAGGTGGCAGAGATAGGTGAAATCAATTTGCTACAAACTTGCCTTAACTTCCCTGTTTCTGCAGTGAGAAAGTTTTTGTAGCATTTTTGGGTTTTGATTGTATATTGGAGGCAAGCTAGCCACGTGGAAAGTTTAAAGAGTATCAAAGGAATATTATGGTGGAGGCATGGTCTTCGACAAGGTTGTTTATCCCACCATTTCATCATGAAGACAATCAACATTTATCTTGACACAACCTCCTTAAAAGTAGGAAGACTAGTCTCTTAACTTAGTGGGGGCAATTATGTTCTTGGCCATGGTCAGTGCCACCCAAGCACATGACTATATTAGATGTAAATATGAAGTCTTTTCATTTGGTTGATGTAATAAATAGGATGTAGAGTCCTAGTAAGTTTGTAAGTCTTAAAGTTAGTAGGTGTCAATTTTATTTCCATGTATTTTGCTTATTGTTAAGATAGGTGTCAGCAAAAGCATTTGATGATCTAGCCATGTAGGCAGATCCAATGTAAAGTGATTTAAGCCTATTAATAGGTATAATTTTGAATAATAGAGGGTTGAATAATGTTATTTACACTACTACTATTGTAAACATTTTATGATCAGTAATATACAGTGGATGTTGGCTCTTTCTTCACCTAAGATTCAGTTGATGTTTTCATGAGTAACTGTCCTATGTATCTTGTTATTTTGATTTCAGTACTTTGATGCTTGATTACTTAGAATTCATTTTAATCATTCTCTAACTTCCTTCAAGCATTAAACTATTGTGCATCTGTGTGTATTGCCTTTTTCATAAAGACATCTATATGCCTCAGCTTCCATAAGAAGAACCCTTGTCATCGAGTTTCTTAACACTTACTCCATAAGCCCAATGGTAGTGAATTCTATACATTTTTCACCTACAAATAAACATATTTAAAACACTTTTGTCAGAGTTAGCCATCTGAGAGCTTGATTTACATAATATTATCAATATCTTTGAGAGAGCCCTTTCAAACTGAAAAGGTTAATTTTCATCTAGAAGTTGGTTTGAAAGAGTTACTCTAGGTTGTCTGGTGGAGCAACCCATATGTACCAACTTATTGATAGCACAGTCAAATAACACTTTTCGAGACCTTTCTGGCGATAGGTGGCACACATCCTAAATCTTCACAATCAAGGACAAATTATTTTTTGTATGTGTGTTTGTATATATATATATATATAGATGTCAAAGGTTGTCCAAATGAACGAGAAAGTTACATAGTCAAATAACACTTTTTGAGACCTTATCGACGATTGGTGGCACACCTCCTAACTCCTCACGGTTGAGGAGAAATTGATTTTTGATGTGTGTGTGTGTGTGTGTAAATATGTTGGAAATTAGGTTCAACACTCCCCGTGTGTTTCGTGACATGAACTAACCTCCTCTCGTGGATCCTAATTCTGGTGATTGTAGCGGAGACTAGTGCCTGTGGGTTTTGGTCTAATGAAAATCGTGATTCCAACAAGTGGTATCCCGGCGACAGGTCTTGAGTTTGAAACTAACCTGGATCGCGTTGAGGGGGGAATTTTTGGACATTAGGTTCAACACCCCCACGTGTTTCATGACATGGACTAACTACCTCTCGTGGATCCTACCTATGGTACTTGTAGCGGATATTAATGCTTGTGGGTTTTTATCAAATGACAATCATTATTCCAAACAACATACCTATATTAAACAACATATATATGCATATGTCAGCCCACAAGTCAACCTTGCTTTAGGGGTCAAACACACTATAAATAAGCATTAAGAGAGAATAAACCATTCCTCAAGTGCAAATTTGGGTATGTTTTAGGAAATGAAGGAGAAGTATGAGATGAAGCTAAGATAGAGAAGTCTTAAAGTTGGAGAAGTTTGAGGTGAAGTCGAGTTGTAACTAATTTTGATTTCAACACAAATTTTTCTTTCAATACTTTGATGTTTGATTACTTAGAATTCATGTTAATCATTCTCTAACTCTAAATAGAATTTTGAAGAGCTTAAATTAACCTTATTAGCAAATTTGTGTTGAAATTTGTAACTAAATTTGGCCTTCATAAATATGAAATACACTCTTGATTCTTGTATATTGTAAAAATAAAGAAAAAGTGTTATTGCTATTATTATGACATGGGTTTCATGCTCAATTTCATTCTATTTAGATTTCAAGCACCCATTGAGTGCTTCCAGGGTTTTTCCTAGTATCAAGAAGTCAATAGAGTCATTTTCATATTAAGAAGACCTCATTGGGCATATTGTAACATGTCAAAGGAATTATTTTTGTATTTAAAGTGTCAAAATACCCTCCAAGAGCAAGTCAGCTTGGCAACTAAGAAGTCGGCCTCATTAAGGCATGTCATCCTCCTTGGAAAGCCTATATATAGGAGGGAACTCAACCTCCTATGGACACTCACTCATCCCTCATATTCCAAGCGAAGAAGATAAATAAGAAAGGAAAGTGAAGAAGGATAGAAGGATGAAGGATGAATTTTTTGGGTTATTTCTCTCTCACACACACACGTGCAAAGATAAGGTTATGGTTTTGCAGTTGCCAGTTTGAAGATGTGAAAAGTGCAAAAAGAAGGTCAAATAAAGGACTACTAGGTCACCTACAAGACCTATAAGGATAATTTACCCAAGTGAAGGTCAAAGGAAGCCTTAGAAGCCATAAATTTTCTCACGTGTGTTGTAGCAACTGTTGTAGGGGTTGAAAATTTCAGACCTGCGGTGGAGGATGACATTATGTAGCTAGGGGTTGAAATTGTGCAACTGGAAGAGATTTGACTGAGTTTGTCTTTGATAGAAGAGGCACATCATTTGGAAGGTCTGGCTTGGTCTTGGAAGGGTATTGGTCTTGGTATAGAGGTCTTGGAAATCATCATTTGAAGAATCTATAAGAAGAGAAGAGATTTATGGGTTTTCCTCTCAAGTCAAAAGATTTTGGCCCTGGCTTGCAGCCTACATATTGTGTTCTTTGTACTGTTTATCTTCATGTTTTTGGTAGTTGTTTGATGATAAGAACATCATAATAACAAGAGAAGAAGAGAATAAGTAAAAAAATGAAAAAATACATCACAAAGAGTTATCAAGTATAAGAGAAATCATCCTAATTGTAGCCCTATAGATTTCTCAAAATGGTATCAAAGCTAAGGTCGACAAAAGGCATGATTAAGATCGCTACATTGTTGAAGAATTAATTGAAGCAATTTTCTATGATGGCAAGTCACCTCAAGCAAGGCATCAAAGCATTTTTGAACCTCCTATTATCTATGAAGAATCATATAACCAAGACTTCTCCTACAATAGATGAAGGGTTATTCTCAACACTAACAAGTATGTTTGAAGATGAAAATATATGGGTAATTGGAAGTGGAGCATCCAAACATATGGCAGGTGAGCACAAACAACTAAATACTCTATCTAGAGGAAAATCTTCCTATTATGTTGAACTTGGAGATAAGAAGAGTTATCCTGTAAGAGGAATTGGATCAACTTCGTTGGAGTTGGAGAATCAAGGAAACATACATCTCAACAAAAATCAATTTGTACCTAGTTTGCAAAAGAATATCCTTTCTATTTCATGTCTAGAAGATAAGGAAGACAAAGTCATTTTTATAGATGGAAAGTTTATGGTATGGGATAAAGGTTCTAGCATCAACAATGCAAAATTCATTGGGATTTGTGAAGGAAGACTCTACAGGTTACCGCCACCTCTCTCTCAATCTTTGGTTCACATTGAAGTTAGTCCATGTGAACTTTGCCATAGAAGGTTTAGACACCTTTACTACAAAATCTTACCAAGTCTAAATTCAACGGTGAATGGAATCCATGAAATTAAGGAGGATTGTGAAGGAGTATGCAAGGGATGTGCATTAGGTAAAAATATTAAGAAACCATTTGGAAGCAGTGCTTCAAGATCAAAAAAATCTTGGATCTCATTCACTCTGATGTATGTGGTCCTATGTCTAAAAAGTCTCTTGGAGGTCATTTATATTTTTGTAACTTTCATTGATGACCACTCAATAAAAAATTGGATTTGTTTATTGAATTCCAAGGATGAAGTATTCAAAAAATTTCAAGAATTTAAAGTAGAAGTATAATATCTTACAGAAAGAAGGATAAAGGTACTAGGATCTGATAATAGAGGAGAATACACTTTAAAGGAGATCATAGATTTCTGTAAGGAGGATGGAATTAAGAGGGAGCTTATAGTTCCATATAATCTAAAGAAAAATGTAGTAGAAGTAAAGAATTTCTTGATTGAAGAATGTGTTAGAGACATGTTACACGATCAAGACTTGCCTAAATTTATGTGGCGTGAAACAACCAAAACGATTGTCTACATTCAAAATGGAAGTCCTCACATATCAATAGACAACATAACTCCTGAATAAGCATTCAATGGGAAGAAACCATGGGTAGACCATCTATGGATTTCTGGTTATCCTGTCTACATTAACATCCTCAAAGATAAAAGAAAGAAGTTGTACCCTACAATCATAAAGGCTATATTTGTTGGCTCTAGTAACACTTCAAAGGCATATATGATATACATAAACGAAGGGCATCGAAATGAAGTAACACAAGATGTGATCTTTTATGAAAGTATTACATTCTAGAAATCTAAGGATCTCCTGATTGACTCTCATGATGAAGAACTTCAAATTTTTAAAAAATGTCCTACGAAGGAACAAGATTCAAATAATGAAGAAGAAGGTCCCAGCGAACCTGTGCAGCAAGTCATCATCCTTGAAATTAAAAAGAGACCTAATCGGTTGAAGTCTACTCTTCGAGATGTGGAAGGATATGCAAAAGCCAAGGGTATGTTCAGGGTAAGGAAGAAGCATAAAATATATTCAGGGTATGTGACCTATATGACAAATTTAATCGAAGCAAAACCATCCACCTTTGAATATGTTGTCAAACATCAAGAATGGAAAGATGTTATGAATGATATATATCAATCAATAATGAAGAATGGAGTTTTGGAAATCGTTCCTAGGCCTAAAGACAAATCTGTGGTGACTTCCAAGTGGCTATACAAGATTAAACATGCAACAGATGGATTTATTGATATATATAAGGCAATATTTGTGGCTAGGGGTTTCTCCCAACAAGAAGACATCGATTATGAAGAGAAATTTGCACCTACAGGTAGGTATACAACTATACAATCGTTGGTCTCTAAAAATTTAAAATTATCAGAAATACTTAATTCTAATAATAATTGATTGCAAAGTTTTTTATTTTTATTTTTTGTAAATAAAGAAAAATCTAGGAAATTAGTGGTTGGGTAGAAATGGTTGAAAGAGAAAAATGTTGAAATTTAATTTTGGAAAGTTATTATTATCTATCAATAAATACTAGACATCTGATTTGGGTGATTATATTTAATTAAGAATTATCATATTGGACAATTAAATGTTTCCTAGAAGACATAAATCCTCAAGAGTAGGAAACATGATCTCATTAATGAGAAAATAACTACCTGTCACTTGTTGGTGAGGTGGAGGTAGTTATTCACCACCAAAGAGTGGTAGATGGATAATATCTATTGTTTTACTTGCTTTTGTCTCATTATTCTCGGAGCAGAATTGGAAAGTACTAAAGACAAGAAAGAAGCAGGAAATGGAGAAAAAAATTGCAAACATGGTTGCTTGGGGGGAAATTGACTACGTAGTAGTGTCATGGTTGGGAGCACCTAAGTACCTAACTATTAATTTCTAGTGAAAATAAATATTGTTTTCAAGTTTGTATCTCTAACTTTTGTTCTTTCAACTATCTTTCAAAAGAAAGGAGAATTGACATTAGAGAAAATTTGAGGTCTAAAATGGGCCTCCTAAGGAATATTATAAAACAATAGTGGAAATAATAAAATAATATCATATTACATCATCAATTTTAGATGGAAACAAAAAAAGAAAACACTATTTTTTTAACTCATATTTTCAACTTATCTACCTACGATTTTACACAGACTTCGAGTGAGAGCCCTTGTTGGATGTCAAATTTAATTACTCATCCAAGGAGTACCCATGTTGCATACTTTTGATGGACCCTAATACACGAAAAATGAAAAATACGTGAAAAAGGTGATTGCAATCATGATTTTCATGTATTTCTCATTTTTCATGTAGCCGAGTCCATCGAAACTATGAACTATGGATACTACTTGGATGAGGAATTAAATTCCACATCCAACAAGTGCTCCCACCCGAAATTTGAGTAAAACCATAGGGAGATAAGTTGAAAATACGAGTTGAAGAAATATATATATATATATATATATATATTTTTTTTTTTTACTTCAAAAATGGTGAATCGTCCCCCATGATTGACATAATCATCTTGAATCATATTGGTTCTTATAAAGTTTACTTTGGTTGTACAATTTTATTTTAATGCCCATTTTAGACCTCAAAAATTCTCTAGTGATTGTGTTGTATTAGAGAAAGAAGAAAAATAAATAGATGATTTATGTTACAATTTTAGAGTATAGATTCTTACATAATGCAAAAGCTAATTGATTTCGTAAACAGGCAATAAATATATATATATATATATATATATATAGTTAACAATGGACAAGATATTATTTATTTCATAGAATTTTTAGTTTATACTTGTGTGGATATTGGAAAAAATATTATGTTGATTCTCAAACTGCATTGGAATATATGTTAGTGTATATAATATAATTAAAATAATAGGAAAATAATATATATATATATATATATAAACAATGATTTTTAAAGTTTATAAACCGGGAATGAATATGGAACTCGATAATATAGGTATAATTCTTTTCAATGCTCGAAAACAATATAGACTTGAAAATAAAAGAATTTTCTTAAACTAGATAATGCATAAATCTTGTATGTTGAGAATATAAGTAAATAAGAGCTTTGTAATACAAATATTTGTTTACAAAATCAAAGAAATGTGAAAAGATATTTTATTTTTATCAATATATGATAACCATTAGTATTAGATAAATGAATAGGTTTGTAATATTATAAAAGAAAAATTATACAAAAGGACATTTGTATAACTTTAAGACAGTCTCACGAAAAACCGTTAAAATAAGCTCGAAAGCATAGCTCTATAAAAATAAAATAGAAAATTAACATTTCATGGGAGGAAAAACTCTAGAACTATGAATTTGATATAGAAGGTCATAGCCATACAAATAATCTTGATGACTGGAGAAGAAGATTTAAAACTAAATTTTAATTAAAACAAACTCCTTCTTCAAGCATTGTGTTCACACCAAAATAAGCAAAGAACCTGACTTGATGAACATGAAGGATGGTTAGCTAACTTGCACAGTTGAATTCCACTATAAAAGGAAGTGACTGATAGGAGTGAAGCCTTTGGAGGTTATGTGTAAAGATGGAAAAAATTATCGTAAATATGAAGCTAAGAAATAAATATAGTGAACAATAGATTATAATAACAGGGAAATTGGTAAACATATAAACTTTACCTTCAATTTCTTACAAAGTCAAAGACGCTTCCTTTCTCCTGATAGAGAAGAATATCAATAAATTAGAAGTATTTGAAATAAGATTTGAGCAATAATACAAGAAGGGTTGAGACAATATTTAAACATCTATGAAAAGAAGTATGACAAACCAGAATGGTTTCTAACTAACATTCGTTGAATACATTAGCTTAAAATAAATACATACATATACACAAGCAAGTTTGGCGAAAGTATGAGAGAAAAATATGAGAAAGGAAAGGGAAATGGTAGAGTGTTGATGTGAAAACAATGTAGATCGTTTAAGAGAAAAACACTACATTAAATATAATAAACCTTATGCGCAAAGAGCCTCAAAGTTTGATGAACAAACCCTAACTCAAGTTGTATCCTGTTGTTCCTTGGGAGACAATCTTTGGATGTAAGGAGATCAGTGCTGAAGACATTTACCGTCACTTATAATTAAAAATGTTTGTTGTCCCTTCATATTGTAACCCCAAAATTATATCTTAAACCCTTTAATATTTACAGATAACACAACTCTTTCAAGTGCCTTTAAATGATAAATGTGCATGAACAGGAGAAGGTGAAATGATAGTGAAAAACCATTAACAATATGTTGTAAATCACATAAACTATTATCTTTGGTTTTAGAAGAAAATGAATGCAAGAAATGACTTCATAATAAAGGAGTGCATTATTAAGGAAATTTACTCTAACTCACAGATGTAAATTAGACACCAGCAGTTTCATTACTTTATTCCAACAAAAGAGACATACATAAGGTGGAACATGAACAACTCAACACATTCATCAATTGATGGAATATTCTCTGAATATCTTTATTAATCTCATAAAGACAAAGTACAAAATTGCCGAAACTTCTGAGGCCCAAGTCCATAACCTCATTTCCCTCTTTAAATAGTCTTAAATACATTATTACAAAAATGGACAATTATGGAACTAGAGGGTATATTCATTCAGCTTCCTAGATCATGAGGAGCAGAAACATAAGGAAAACCTTCCGGAGGGAACATGGATTTGACATCAACTTCTAGGCTGTGGTTTGTAAAAGTTTCCATAGGAATACTTTGAGGAGTGCTCATAAACAGAGCATCGTCTCCATTCAATGCCATGTGTGGTGGAAACAATTGTCGAACAATAGTTTGAGATGCTACAGGAGAAGAACCAAAAGGAACATTGGGATTGTCGAAAGGACTATACCGATGCTCAAGAGATACCATCAAAGGATCGTAGAGCAGATTAGGAGGAAAGACAACAAACTGTGCAACGGGTTCAGGCCTTTCCGGCTTAAGATCCTCAGAAAGTGAAGACCAATCATCAGGCAGTGATCGCAAAGAAAGTGGTTGGATACTTGAGACAATTCCAAGTAAAAAACCTTGAGATTCAAGAGGCCTAGGTGAAAATAGCAGAATCTTGGGATGGGCTCCTTGAGTTCCTTTAGGGATGAGTGAGGTGAATTCAAAGATTCAACTATGATGACCTTTTGACAAGGTCAATCAAAGGAGAGATGAATTCTTTTTGAGAAATTAAGTTTTTCAATTAACAAGTCATGATGAGGCAAAGGAGTATTGCATGGGTGGGATGTTCTCATGGACATTAAATTTTAGAATTAAATAAAATAAATAAAAAAGGGTGATCTAGGCAAAAGGATTACCAGGCATCCGTGAACTGCGATTGATCCAGGTGGATATCGGTGGCCCCCCACCTATTCCATTTGGACCAGCACCATCAATTCTTGCAGATTTTCACATTCAGCACAACTTACTATTTTTAGCAGGTTTCCGGGTCCTCCACTCTCGGAGCCGTTTTGGGGCAATGATCCAGGTGGATATTGGTGGCCACCCACCTATTCCATTTGAACCCCCATCTTCGATTCTTTCAGTTTTAAAGTTGCAACAAAACTTACTATTTTTAGCAGTTTTTCGGGTCCTGAACTTCCGGAGCCGTTTTGAGGCCCTAAACGACATTTTTTGGGAAAATGGAGAGCAACATGGGTCCATGGACCGATGTTGCTTGTTCAAAAATTGAAGTCCTCGGATAGATCTTTCTAACGAGCTATTGAACGCGTCAAACGGAGATCGGGTGCCAAAGTTATGCCCCCGGGAAGTTGAACCACCAATTTACCCAAACGGGCGCCCACAGTTTTGGCGCCTCATCTCCTACGGTTAGGTTTTGGACGTTTCAGATTCTACATTGTTTCTCAACAATAAATAGGCCCTCGAGCCTCATTGTAACACAGTTCAGAGGTCTGTAGCCACCACATCTCTTCTCAGAGATTCGCTACCAGCACCCTAGCTATTTTATTTCCTTCTTTTTCCTTCGTATATTTCGTATTTGATATTAATAGAGCCAAGCATTATTTCATTTTGCATCTCCGTATTTACGCGAATTTATTTACATTACCTTGTTATGACTGAATTTTGCTACGTCTGGGATCGATATACACCTCGGCGAACCAAGGACTTGATGTGCGGCGACCTATCTCCTCGAATGTTATGGTGTATCACATCTACAAGTCGGTCGAATCGGTTACCTATGGAAGGTATGCAACCTAGTGGGGTCTCCAAAAATATACGCGATGATACGAGGGAGCTCAGTGTGTGGTACCATTGTCGAATGTGTAACTGTTCGATGAGAGTGTCCCCATATACTTACCATACGTGGGACATAATCCTATATACTTCTATACATGGGACAGGATATCACCCCCGGGATGCAACACAAGCTGTTAGCGACAGCTGCTATGATTAACGATGTCAGAACACATTTCTAGCCTAGACCTCTAGATATTTACGTTAACTCCAAATGCTCCTTAGGTTAATTGAGGTTTATTTTAATGTTGATATGAAATTAATTTTCGATTTTGGGCTCAAAACGATGTCACCTGAATTCCTAAGATGCAGTTAAATGAGAAAAGGATTCCTTTGATTTAGATGAAAGCTAAACAAATAAGGGAAGAGACTGCATAGAGTAATGCATCAAACAAAATGCCCCCCACCTAGCTTTAATTTTTCACTTTTCAAAATGAAAATTCTAAAAAGTAACACAATTTCACTTTCACTATCCCAAATGCAACTCATTCAAAAAGTAAAATGATTTCTATTTTCACTAAGATGCACTTAAAACAATTTTTTTTTAATTTTTTGGCTTTGAATGATGAAATGCAACTAATGCACTTTAAAAAAAATCACTTATTGAAAATATGTAATCTATTTTCAATAAGAAATTTAAAAAACTAGCCTTTTAATGCAAGTGATCTTACGCATTTAAAGAAAAGTAACTCTTGAAATGAAAACTAAATAGATGCAAAAACCAATTTCTTTAAACAAGCACAAATTTGGTACTGTCCTATAAAAGAGAATCAAAATTTCTTGATGGATACCATCAGTAAACAAAGATTTTAATTGACTTGCAACAACAAGTCTCAACCAAAACGAAAAATTTACCACTCAAGTCATAAGACTATTTGCACTTAAATCAAAGTGACTGCAAACACTCAAAGCAATAAATAATGTAATCAAAGAAAATAAAATATGTCAAGGATCAAGACACACTAAGGGTTTTCTAGAAGAGACCCAAGAAACATCTATTTTCTAAGACCAACGTGGTCCACCAGTTAACACCAGTGGTCTGCAGTGCGTCTGTTCCAGCAAAAACTGGCGCTGGCAGCATGAGTGTATCTATTAAAAAACACATTGAGCAAGGAAAAGATGGATAAAACAAGAAATCTCCGAGGAAAGAAATTAGACTTTACACCTTAAAACATTAACAAGCTAGAATACAGGCTAAAAAACAAGCTAAACAAGCAGTCGTTCAGCGATTGGCCAAAAAAGCATGAAGACAAAAAACAAGAAGAGGGTGAAAAAGGGTGTAAACTCCCTAGCGGAGTCACCAATTTGTTACACAGGAAAATCCCTTCTTCTGAAAGAAGTGACCCCTCTATCCCAATGAGTGGGTCTAGTAACAACCGTGACAAAGGATACAAGCTTCCCTAGTTTAAGTTTGAGAGTAATACGAGAGAGGGAGATGGTCTACCTCACTCCTTATGTAGTCGTTTCCTTTATGTTGATATTGATCCTTTTGCTTTCAGGCTCGTTCCTTGCTATGCCTTCTGCATCTGAATACATGTACAAAATATCATATGAAAAAATATGAAAGATACATAGCATATATATTTCAAAGAAAACCACATGAGAGATCGAGGAGTATCATGTTAAATCAATTAATATTAACAGATTCACAGGAAGCAAAAAATACTTTGTATTATTAAATAAACAAAGGGAAGCTTACAACCAGTGCCTTGATGATGGAGGCCTCATTTGGAGTCGAAATCCAAGTCTAAGCTGCACTCTTCAATCTATTCTATTTCCTTGTCAAATTGACAACATGTAGGCACAATCAGGCATAAGTAAGGAAACCAACAATGACCAACCAGGACTCACTAGCATGGCACTCTCTTATAGCAGAGATGAGGAGGTTAAGGATCCATTAATGAGGGGGGAAACACTGGCCTTATCTCAAAGGGGGAAATATTTGGAGATAAGATCAAAGGCCAAAAATGGGAGTATTTGACCATATCCTCAACCAAAAAGTACCAGAACATGCCTGAAGAGGACCAACGCAACTTTACTGCTAAAATCCTGAGCTGGAAGCACTTTTCACATGTTAGGGACAATATGACAAACTCGAGGCTATAAAGGGAAAAACCATGTTGGGATTGTAAAATAAGGTTTTTTACAAAATTTTGCAGGAAAAGCTTCGAGGAATTTCTCTTTTAGGTCTTCAGGGATATCTTAATCATGTTATCTAGGATGAACAAGTTTATACAACTTTTGTCGCTTTGCGACGTTTGTGACATGAGCGACACAAAAGAGGGCACTTGAGAAAAGAACTGAGGAATGTGACAAAATATTGTGTAACAGGCTCAGACTGAGGCTTAGCTTTGATTTCTTCGTCCTATGGAGAGCATTCAAGATTATTCAACACACAAGGTTAATGCAACAAATTATCACAAATTATCACCTTGCAACAAATTATCACAAATATGTATCCAAATGCAGAGCTTCTCCCCATGTAAATATTTACATAATCTTCCAAGTGTTCGGAAGTGAAAATTCCAATGCACACATAGTCATTCAACACATAGAATGAGTATGCACATGGTAATTTTTATAATAGACATTTGTGGAGGGACGAGAGGCCAGCGTATGGAGGAGCAGTGTATATGAGGGCAACGTACTTTGGAATTCGTATGACCATGCAGTATGGAGGAGTGGTGTATACCGATGCCGAATATTCAAGGACCAGAGCATAGTCGATGACCGTTGCGCAGTGGAGAGGTGCTGCCAGGAGGGGAGTCTATTGTGCATGAGGGGAGTCAACTAGTGGTATGTTTGCTGAGGCAACGTGTATGGAGGAGATTCGACGATGGGACGAGCATATGGAGGAGAGTCGATGGAAAATGAGGGTGGTATAGGAGCCGATTTTATAGGTCGGAGGAGGAGCACATAGGTGGGAGTCGAGTGTTATATACCGAGTGTTATAACTATAGAATGTTAAGTCGTAGCCAATGCAAAAAATCTCAACATTTCAAACCAACACGTCAAGAATATCCATTACAAAATAATTAGTTGAATATGGTATACAAAATGTAGAATCACAAACGATTTTTTCGTGAACTTGTGTTTTTTTTTTATACCAATTGTACAGGGATAATGACCCTCATAATAGAGATAAGGCTCCCTTCACTCTTTCCATGAGGATGGCCACACTTGTAATGTGCAGAAACATTATGCAGAGATAACAACCTTCTTAAGATAGATAAGGCTCCCTTGGCTCTCCCCATGAGGCTGGCCACATTTGTAATGTGCAGACATACTGTGTAGAGATAATAGTGTGCAAAAATTGTGTAGGAAATGGCAACATTGCAAAGGCGATATAGGAGACAATAGGAAAATGAGTTATAAGGGTAGAGAGAGCCAAATTTAGAACTTGCGCTATGATACCATGTTAGACTCACATGACAAAGATAAAATATGAAAGATAAGAATTCAATGCATTTACTATTAACATGATATACTTATTTATAATACATTACAGTGACCGTTGGATTCCATATTCCAAGGTCTCTTAGACTCCCTAAGACTATTCAACTTCCATACAAACCCTTGGAGGATTAGGTGTCCAACATCATCCACCTTCCATCACATCATATTTAAGAGAAAATTATAAGGTTCAAGCAGTGGAAGATCACATCGAGCATCAAAAATTTCTTCAACTCTTAAAGGATAACCTCACTTTGGCGCAAAATCGAGTGAAACAACATGCATATCAACATTGCAGCAAAAGAAGTTTTGATGTAGGTGATTGGTTATTTTTACGACAACAACCATACAAGAAAATGTTCCTCAAGCAAGCTAATAAGGATAATAAATTATCACCAAAGTACTATGGTTCTTACAAGGTGTTTCAAAATATTAGTACTATGGCATACAAATTGGAGTTTCCTGCATCTTCTTGAGTGCACCCAGTTTTCCATGTTTCATGCTTAAAGAAGTTTATAGGTGACAATATTCTAGTTCAAACAATATTGCTAGAACTTGACGAGGAAGGAAAAATCATATTAGAACCTAAAGTAGTCACGGAAACAAGAACTCGATAGCTACAAAATTGATTAGTTTCAGAGTATCTCATCAAGTGGAAGAACTTGCCCGCTGAAGATTTGACAGGGGAGGATGAGAATTTTATACAAAAGCATCCATAGCTACTCAAACGTTGAGGAAAACTCTCTTTTGAAGGAGAGGGGCATGTTAGGTCCCTACAATATTAGTTTATCCCCTTATTTTTATTGTTATTGTAGCCCCCTTATTGTTATTTTTGTGCCCATGTAGTCCCCACATTGTTATGATTGTGCCCCATAGATTAGTGTTGTGCCCTTACATTATTATTTTTATGTCATCTCTGATTATATTGTGACCCCTTAGACCTCTATATACAGAACGGAAGTTTTGTCATTTGAATCACCAAGAATTGTTCATTTATGTAATTTAAAGGAGGTTTCCCCCTCGAAGAGGATATTTTTTAAGTCGTTGATCTATTATTTCTATTGTTTTGTGAGTTGGTTTCATAACAATACATCATATAACCAGATATATAACCAACATAGAAACCATGACTAATTAGCCATAAAATCCTCATAATAACTAGTACTTGTGTTCATGTATTACATTAGAATAACAACTCATATTAACTTATGCAAAAGCCAACCAAGCCAGGGACTTCCACGTACCACCCGATCATAGATTAGGTTGAAGAAAATATTTCTTTCAACCAATCACCCCCGTCCCATATTACAACCATGAATGTGTAATCTCATGGGATAAACCAAGACATAATCAAACAGGGAATCGAGAGGTTAAATGACTTCCACCCTCAAACTATCGTGATCTCACCTAAACCGGTCTTGAGATAAAAAAAAAATCAAACCAAGCTTGGATGCCTCAGAATATCTTCACCATACCTTGAGGAATTTTCCTATCTCCGCCCACCTATCGAGGGCTTCCCAAAGAAAACCATCTCCATCCCCAACCCATGGGATTTTGCTGAGACCACCTCACTTGGTTCCAAAACCTTTCAACAATCCAAAGATCAACCAAGAATGAATCCCATCACACCATGGATATCCAAGAATTGGCAAGGCAAGGTTGAAACCACTTCAAATCAAACAAAACCCATGCCAATGGCAAAAAATGAACCAAAAAAACAAATGCATGTACCATGCATTCACATCCCAGTAAGGAAATCACACATGCAACTTGTTACTTACAAAATCCTCCTACTGAAGTTGTTGATCCAAACTTCTCCTTACACTCCCTTGCTTTACTTTTCTTTCCCTTTTCTCTCCTTTTCTTTCTTGATCTCTCTCTCTCTCTCAATTGATCCAAGCTAAAACTCACAAAAGTTGCGAATTTTTTCTTTCATGCCTTTTATCATTGTTGTCCCTTTTTTCTTCATTTTCATTCATTTTCCTCTAATTTCCCTTGCATGAAAATTTGTGTCTCTTCACCTTCATTTTCTCCCATTTTCCTTATTTCTCATAATTAAATGCCAATTATTGCCTCTTTGCCTTTGCTAATGCCTTAACCAATTTCCATAGGCATGATTAAACCACAAGTGATGCCCACTACAATTTTTTCCCAACATTCAGATTGGAATTTGTGTCCCATGACCTTGGTATTATTTTTCCTTTATTATCCTTTATTACATGAAACTTTAACTCGGGGTTGTTACAAAGACCGATCCTGACTTTGTTTGTGGGTCCCACTAGTAGTCGGTCGTCGAGGTTGTCGGCATAAAATTCTAGAAAATAATACATAGGCCCAATCCCGACCTCAAGTTGGCCCCAACCCCTTTGACATGCGCAATCATTAGTATACTCGGGTGATGTTACAGTCAGGACAAGTCCCACCCTTGACCTGTCGGGGAGTCCCGACTCTCGACTAACCTCGAGAACTATGCAGAGCTGCTCTAAATTAGATTTTGGTCTTAAATCCTTTTATACAGAGAAAGAGCGTTCAAAAGGGATTTCTCAAGCGTGGAAGTGAGAAACAAAAAACACGTGGAGGACTTATTATTCAAGTTTATGGGTTCAAAATGAGAGAGGAATTGTCCACATGATTGCTGGATTAGAGAGCTTCCTCAAGGACCTATTCTCTTAAATTAAAATTACTTGAAGAACTTAACCATAATGTAATCAGAATGTTTAATGCTTTTCTGTTCTTTAGAAGATAAGTGTTAAACATTCATATTGTGATAACATAGGTGTAGGAAAATGGCAATAAAAAATGTGTATGAATTTTAGTTACTTTGTCTTATTTATTGATGCATGTAAGACAATAATTTAAGTCATAATTTGTAATTTCTTAATAAATTTGTGTAATTATAACAGCAGAAGCAAAAATAGAGGAGTTTTCACAGAGAGTGCATGTTCATAATTTTTATGTTCCATGAATGGAACCATTAGTTAAATTTTGCAACTCTGCAGGGATGGCCATATTGGTTTAATCTTTATGTTATGTGGATTGCATCATTTTTTTTTCTTGATCTCCTTTGTGATACTCATTTTGTTTTTTACTAGTGAAAATGGATTATATTATGTAAATAATTCAATTTACCTACCAAAAATTAACAGACTTTGCATGATATCAATCTAGTGTTATAGATATAGCTCAATTTGAAGTTATATCATAGGCCCAAATCCCCTATGTTTGTTAGAAAATGTTTCCTCGTCTAATAACCACATATAAAACTATCAGAGAACCATGAATTGTCAGTTGCATACTCAAGGGCTCGTAAATCAAAGTAAATAGCCAAACAATTATATTAAATAAACATTTTGACATGCATAATTAAAAATGCTAAATTATTAGCCTACTTTATAGTAAATTGAATATTTTGTAACAACTAGCAACTTTTGTGTCCTCTTTAAAAGTTGCAGTCCTTATTTTCATAGAAAAGGTGTTGGTGCTATACATGTTACTCTAATTGGTTAAATTAGTTTAAGATTTTTTACCGTTCATATTGCTGTTAAAGTTTGTAGGGTATAAAACAAGATGGTTGTTAGGAGGTTTCAGTTTCTTAACATGCGTGCAAAGAGATTTATAATGCATATTTTGATGAATTCAAAATTAGTAAATACAAATCTTATTCTCAACCATGATTTTCAATTTATTATCTATTAGCAACACTTTTTGATAGAGATTTTGTTTCGAAAGGTAAAAAACCCAAATCACTATTGATATGCCCTTTATAAAACAACATTTTTTTCTTTCTGAAAAAAAATAAATAAATAAATAAAATAAAAAATAAAAATTGTTTCGAAAGGTAAAAAACCCAAATCACTATTGATATGCCCTTTATACCTTATGATGAAAATGCTAATATTTATATAGTCCACACTAGTTTCATTTTTACAATTGAAAAGTGTACTCATCCCTAAATAGTACTTATAAGCCCATTGGTATTTTAGTCATGCCATTGTAACAAATAAATGACAACATAAACCCACGAGATGGAGGTTCAAATCTCATTGAGTATATGGCCTGTTGTGTCTTGGCTAGAAGAGTAAGCGACCCCATAGTGGACGTCTTGGCTCCTGTTGAGGCATAAGTTAATTGCTATTGTGTGGCTTGCAGGTTGTTGCACCTAGCCTAGGTTTATAGTGGCGGCCAGTAAGATTTGATCCTGGGCCTTATTCAGGATAACTCTCACTAGTTACCAATTATCCTAGATTAGAAAAAAAAAAAAAAGAAGAAAAAATGACAACATGTGGGTCCTCCCTTAATGCCATGTGATAAAATTCAAAGTGGAGTAAATGCAAGGTTGAAATGCATATTTGATTTTAGCTTTCAAGTCACTTGACCATGTTCTAAATAGAGATTGTACGGACATCCTTATTCATTTTTGTAAATAGATGAAATTAAATCATTCAATATTAGCATTTTGGTAAATTATGTTTAATTATTTATATTAAAAGAAACTATTTTCTTTTTAAACCCACAATATATGGCACCAAGTATAAAAACCATGTTCACCTTTTTGTCTTTATAAAACCATGTCCATTTATTTGTCTTTTACCCAAAACTATAGTACAACGATAACATGGAAACATCAAGACATTATTGTTACATTAGAGATATACTTTACAATCTAATCCATTTGATAAAGAAACTCTTTTCTTTTTAAACCCACAATATATGGCACCAAGTATAAAAACCATGTTCACCTTTTTGTCTTTATAAAACAATGTCCATTTATTTGTCTTTTACCCAAAACTATACTACAACGATAACATGGAAACATCAAGACATTATTGTTACATTAGAGATATACATATTTCATATTTGCCTTTTAAAGTTAAAACCAAAATAATTTTTTAATGGGTATATAAATATTTATTTAAATTTTTAATTAAAAATAATATTGTATATTTAATAATTTATGAGGTGTAGAGTAAATAGTGATATGGTGTTTTGTTAAGGCATTGTGTGGTGTAAAGGTTGTCGATTCGAAATTTTGTGGGCAAAAATATATCCATGCTAAAGGTTGATGTGGCCCAGGTTAGTGGTGATCCCCGAGTGATTTTGACAGCTTAGATGCCCTTGGGTCGTGATTATTCTAGCCACAATTTAGACATGCTAGTCATCTCATGACTGAAATAACCTAACAAACAATAAGAATATTATATTTTTAATAAATAAAATAAAATTTATATTTAAATCTCAGTGTATCAAAAATATAAAAAGGTGTTTTACAATTTTGTATAGAAGAGTTATAGAATGAAATAAAAAATATTTATATTAAAATTTTAAAATAATACAAAGATATTTTACAATTTAGTATAGGAAATTTATTAAAAGTAATTACAAATATTTATATTGAAAATTTAAAAATAATAATAATAATAATATTAATAATAATTTTAGAGAAAAAAATTACAAGACTCGTTAAAATACATTTATATTTATATTAGATGACTGACTTTAAATCAATCTAGATGGGCATCTTAATTTTGGATCTACCAAGCACTCAAAGGTCAAATTTATTTTCATTCTAAAAGAGGTTTGCATCTCAAAAGTTTTAATCCCTCTTGGCACTTGGTAGATCCGGATTTAAGATGGATCTAGACTGGTTTAATTATTGATTATATATATAATTATTATTTTTATGTTATTTTATTTTTAATTTTAATTTTATGTAATTTGATTGAGTTAAATGTTTTATTGACAATTATAATAACTTTTTTTAAATTTAAATTTTATTTTATTTTATTTTGATCGAGTCAAAATGCTAAACATTACAACATCTCTACCATATTATGTTGGAGAGTGTCTCTAGACTTAATTAAATCAAAGTTTTTAAATAAAAACATAAATCTTAAAACTTTATTTATCAGATATTATAATGAATCAAATTTCCTATGGTATAAATTCTTTATAATTTAATATAAAGAAATCAATACTTAATATGAAATTAAATGATTAAAAACTTATGCATTAAGAAATTTGATTTTTTTTTTTTATGTTTAATAAATTTAGATTTCAAATGAATTTACGTTTATTGCGCTGAGAGGTGCTCTCCAGCCCAATATGCAAGAGATGTAATGTCTTGACCTGTTATGTTAGGTAAACATTTTGACTAAGTCAAATTGCATAAACAAAAGATAATGACGATGGTAATGATTAACGTCCACTAAGACCAATATGATCTATGAGTCCTTAAAAAGTAAGAGATTAATTGACTCTTTAATATTTTATTTCTATGATAAAAAAGAAGAGAGAAGTGTTCCTAGATCATTATAGTTTTGCTGACTTAACAAGTCAAAAAGGTTGGTAGTGTGGAAAGGGTTTTGGAAATGAGAACAGATGTGAGGGCAATCCCAAATAAAGTGTTTTCCATCTTTAACCCTCTTAGTATCGCAAAGGTGATAAACTCTTTCGTCCCACGGTGTTTTTGGAATTGACCAACGCCCTGTTTCACTTCGAAGCTCATGAAAATTAGTTCTTATCTTTACAATGTTCATTTTCTTCTCAACACTAGTCAAGACAGAAAAATAATTCTGGTTAGCAAGATTAGGGTTGATCACCTCCTTATAATACTTTAGCTTCATTTTTCCCTCTAACTCATTATCCCCTCACAACTTATCCTCAAATTTGGAAGTAATAGTGTTTCTAACTCGTTATCCTCACACTAGTTATCCTTAAATTTGGAAGTAATAGTGTTTTTAATATTATCCTTATTCTCCAAGACGATCTCCTCCTTTATCCCCCATTGGTCAAGCCAATGATGGGTATCATTATGCTAGCTCGCTTAAGCCGGAGGTGGGGGTTCTGACTAGAGTTAGAAGCAATTTCAAGGAGCCTCTTGGCTTCCATGTTGTAAAGATTCTTATTATACATCAAATACCTAAACATAGCCATGCTTTATATGGGGGAAAGGCCGACTTCAATCAAGAGGATAGGGTAGAGAGTATTTACTTTAATCTTGAGGTTGTAGGTTATAAATTTCTTTTGGATAAACTCAATATTCCTTCAAGATTCTCTAAATATAATACAACACAAAAACTCACATCCATTTAAAATAATAGGGGTGACGAGAGTGTGGAAGAGGAACTTCTTTTTATTCTATACCAAAAGATCAATAAACTTACAATTGTTTTCAAGATCATAATAAGTTTTCTAGTCTCCTATTATCCTTTTCTCAATGCTATAATTCCAATTAAGCTGATGAGAATGTAAATACCTAAATATTTGTAGAAAGAAGCCTTCTCCAAGTATTAGTTATCATAAATGAAATGATCATAGTTAATATTTTTGGATTTAATTATCATGACTTTAGTCTTGTCACTATTAACAATCATACTCATCTTGAAGCAATAATCATGGAGGATTCTAAGTTGCTTGTTGAGATCATCATATCTTTGGCTAGAAGACCAATATTGTCAGCGTAAAGTAAAAGAGTAATGACCATACTAACGATATTGGGGCCATCACATCTTGTAGCTTCCAAACAATGTTCTAGCTTATCAATGTAAATGCCAAAAAGGGTTAGGGATAGGAGACACCCTTGTTTAACTCCAATATCACATTTAATTTCTTCAGACCAGCCCTCAATGGTATTAAGCTCGGTAATAACATTCTCGTAAAGCTTAATCACAACAATCCTCATCTCAGGAGGAACAATTATTTCATCAAGTCCCTGCCATAGCTGATCTCAAAGAGCTGTGTCAAAAGCTTTTCTAAAGTCAACAAAACAACAAAAGATATCAATTTCATTATTCTGACATTCCTCGACAATGATCCTAAGAGTAACAAGATGGTTAATAATTGAGTGATGTTTGCTAAAACCAATTTTCCCTTTAGCTCTTTTATCGTGGCTTTAAAGCTAGAGGCTAATCTTCTTTTCCAAAATGAGTCTATACAATTTAGCTAAAGTGTGGCTAGTCATAATGATCTTGTAGTTAGAGGAAACATTTTTATCCCCATTTTTAAAAATCGGCAAAATAAGCCTTTGCCTCCAAGGCTTAGGGAAGTTATGTTTCATTACCAAATTGAGGAATTTGTGTATATGAGGGATGACAATAGACCTTCCCATTTTGAGAATTAATAATTATAACTTTTAATTAAAATATTTAGACTCACTGAAGTTACATAAAAATAAAAATAAAAACAAATAAATTAAGAAATGAAATAAAAAATAAAATCAATAATTATAATTATTCATTAAAATCATTTGACTCGGTCAATTACATAAAACAAAAATAAAAATACAATATGATAAAATAAAATAAAATAAATAAATTATTATAATCATTAATTCTTAATTGAGCCGAGAGGCTCATTCTACAATCCAATATGAGAGAGATGTGTAAGTATGTCCATGTTAAACTCGGAGTTGACACATGTCCCTTAAAAAAAAACTAAAACTAGAACTAAAACTAAACTAGATATAATAAAAAACAAAAATGAATATACATGGTTGGTTTGTTTGATTAAACGTATTATAAAACATCAATAATCTCACTCTTAGTGGCCATACTAAGAAGAAGTAGTAAAAATATTTCATTCACTCTCAACCATAAATAAAATATTTGACATTAGGTTTAATAATAAAACAAAAATGATTATACATATTTGGTTTGTTTAAAAGTATAATAAAACATCAATAATATCACTATGAGTGTCTATATTAAGGACAAGTGGTAAAAATATTTCACTCCTACTCTCAACCATAAATAAAATATTTAGATGTCTATATGAAACAACATAATATTATATTAACTTTATAGAGAAATAAAGTAGTTCAAAGTTAAAAGAACTATATTTACATTATATAAAGCAATTGAAAAAAAAACATTTCTTACTATTTCATGCCCAAGTAAATTTTGTTCCATTTTATACATTAAAAAATGCAAAATAAACAATGAAAAATTACAAGGGATCTCTTCGCTCTCTATTCATAGGATCAAATATCTTGAGGTGCAAACATTTTATTCAATTTTTTCACAGTAAAAGAAGTTTTCACCTCAAGAGATTTGATCGTCTCTTGCTAGATCCGTGGTTAAGATGGATCTATAGTGGTAATTAAGCCAACCTAGATCCATCTTAACTTAAAGGAATCAAATCTCTTGACGTGCAAACCTCCTTTAGAGTGAAAAGAGATTTGATCCCTCTAGTAAATCTCGAGTTAAGATGAGTCTAAGTTCATTTTTAAAATGATGAATTACTTTTTAATCATGAATCTTCCGGGTAATCACATAAGGAATTTTTGGAACCGACGCGTTTCGAACTACCAACTGTAATTCATCATCAGGATAATGAAGATTAGCTGAACAGGAAGAGAGAAGCAACGGTCAATCCCCAAAGAGTTAAAAAACGGTAAAAAATAAGAAAAATGATAAAATAATCCAAAAAATATAACTAACCGCTCCTAAAAATTAAAAACGGTCAAAAATAAAACTACAATTAAAAATATGAAAATACAAAATTACCCGTTCATATAAAATCAACCCTAACAACTAAATTAACTCCCCCAACATAAAATAGAAAATTTCAAGTCAAAGCCATAAATTCTTAAAATAATAATAATAAATAAATAAATAAAATAAAATAAAAATAAAAAATAAATAAATTATTTGTATTTTATTTTAATAAATACATAAATTAACATTTATAAACTAATAAATAAAATACTAAAATAAAATAAAATAAATAACAAAATAACAATAAAATACCAAATCATAAAATTAAAATCAAAGAATAACATGACCCATTAAAAATAAAATAAAAACAAAGAATTCAAGTCAAAGTCATAAAATAAAAATAATAAATAAAATAAATTAATAAATAAATACATGAATGACTAAAAAAATTTTAAACCATAAAATAAAAATAAAAATGAAAAAACAATAAAAATAAAAATAAAAGTAAAAATATGTATAATAAATAATAAAATAATAAAATAAAATAATAGAATAACAATAATAAGACCAAAACAAAATAAAAGGAACCTTACAGGGAGTGAAGAGAAGGAATCCAACAACTGCTAACTTTCCAATCATCATCTCTATTCAACGTGTGAGACCTCTTCTCAATCTCAATCGCCTCCCTAAATTTCCAGTGATGGAAATGGTCAACCCTAGCAAGGATTCTAGCATCCTCCATACAGATGTGATGCTTCGTCTTTTCTGCATGCTCAGCTAACGCCGAGGACTTGGTTCTACCATGCCTAATATCTACAGCATACTCCTGGAACCTCTTATTAATCGATCAACCAGTTTCACCAATGTAGGGAGTCCCACAAGAGCACGGAATCAAATAAACACCTTTCACACTTTTAGGGTCCAACTGGTCCTTAACCGATTTAAGGGAGCCCCGAATGGTGTTTAAAGGTTTAAAAGAAGAAGAGATCTTATGCTTCCTTAAAATCTGAGCGATCTTGTCAGTAGTGCCTTGAATAAAAGGTAAATGAACTTTACCAACGACATCACCACTAATCTTATTCCATCTAGGACCTTTGCTCGCATTCCTGAAAGCCTTCAAACCCTGATTTCTACTATAACCATTTTCTCCAAAGACTTTAAGGGGATGGGCTTTCTCTTCATCTAAATCAATACTATCAGAAATTCTAAGAGCTCTAGTAGCTAAAGTATTCAAAACTCCAAGCTTCTAAGCAGGAAAATGATGAGAATCAGAATGAAGATACTGCTCTGTATGCGTCTTTTTTCGAAAAACACGGTGCGAAAAAGAGTCATTATTATTTCTAGAGATGAGAACATCCAAGAAAGGAAGGTTGTCATCTGTTTCAGTTTCCATCGTGAACTTGATGGAGTCAGATTAACTATTCAAGTGTCGATGGAAGGCCTCTAATTTCGAACGACCATGAGACCAATTGATGAACGTGTCATCAACAAATCGCTTCCAAACCTTGGGTTTTAAAGGAGCAGTCACCAAAGCTCTAGATTTAAAATCTTCCATAAAAAGGTTGGCCACCACCGAGGAGAGCGGGGAACCCATGGCTACACCGCAGGTTTGCTCATAAAATTCTCCATCAAAACTAAAAAAGGTAGACGTGAGGCAAATTTCCACCAAATTAGCAGTATCCGAATAACACCTACTGCCTCCATGATAGGAATGTTTGTGTAGAGAGAAACAACATCAAAACTAACCATAGAGTCATTAGGTTCGCAAAACCAGCTATTTAGCTCCTGAACAAAAGAAGCAGAATCTTTCACGAAAGAATCTGTCTGACCAACAAGAGGCTTTAGCTTACAGGCCAAATACTTAGCTAGGAGATAGGTGGGCCCACCAATAGTATTAACAATGGGTCTAAGAGGAACACCATCCTTATGAATCTTAGGGAGCCCATAAATCCTAAGGTTGACAGGATTGCTTTCAATGAGCTTCAAACTCATAGAACCAACCGTGCAGCTAGACTTAATAGCATTGGCCACCATCTTAGAGACTTTATTAATAGGGTTCTTAGAGAGCTTCTTATAACTCCCACTGTTACAAAGATGGTCAAGCATATTTGCTTTATAATCCTCCTTATTCAGGATTACAATAGCGCCACCTTTATCGGCATTGAAAACAACAATATCAGGGTTTTGATTAAGGGTTTTAACAGCCAAAAATTTCGATTTGCTAATATTTCTCTTCGGAGGTTTAGCTTTCCTAAGGGCCACTGCGCAATCCTGCCTAATGGCATCTTGTATACTTTCAGATAAATCTTTAATACCATATTCGATACTACAAATAATATCATCACGAGGAATCTTTCTAGGAGCTAGAACAAAATTCAAACCCTTACTTAATAAAGAGAAAACAGAAGAATCAAAGGAGAACCTAGAGAGATTAATAACTCTTCTATTATTATTATTATTATTATCACTAATAATGTTATTACTATTAATGTTGTTATTATTATTATTACTATTGTTAATAATACTATGGTTGATATTATTGTTATAACCATAATTATTATTATTAATATTATTATTATTCCTATTATTATAATTATTAACATCATTAATGCTAATATTACTATTATAAATATTATTAATATTGCGAGTATTATTATTATCATTTATAAAATTATTCTTGCTACAATCATTGTTATAATTATTATTATTAGTATATTTATCAAATGGCATATCCTTATCATTAAAATTAATATTATTATCAATATTGTAATAATTAAATTTGTTAGTGTTATTATAATTGTTAATATTCAAATTAAAACAAGTGGACGAGTTACCAATACCAACGTTATTAAAAAATCTACCTGCGCTCATTTGAGGAAGCAATGGATCCACCTTATTATTGACTGCGTCATCGGAAGAAGGGTTTGAAGCACCCACCTCCGAGCCATCGAACAATGATGAAATGCTGAAAACATTCGAACCCATCGATGCTGTGTCCATCTGAGGAAACGATGGATCAACCTGAGTATTGATTGCGCTATCAGAGCCATAAATCATCCAATTTGCCGCGGAGGAAATGTAGGAGGGAGTGTTCGAAGAACCCACTGTCGAGCCATCAATCAAGGATGAATTACTGCATACCTTCGAACCCATCGATTCTTCAAACTGCACAAGACAATCAACAATATTTTCAATCAATGCTTTCATCTGCGCAGGGTTAGTAGCAACATTATCCACTGCATATGAAACCCCAAGTGTTCGACGATTCAGTAAACTGGTTCAGATCAGGGATTGCAGAATTATTGCTGTAACCAATCGCAAGGACTGAAGTCTCCACATTCGCTTGACTGTTATTAACCAATGAACGGTTATCAACCACGTTGAGTGTGGGGGTTGACCGATCACAACGATTCATGGCCACCTTGTTTGATAACGTGAATCTTTCACTGTACCATCCAACCGCGGAACGGGGATGAGTAGCAGCGCTTCCATTCTCCAAAATATCATTCGTCTTATGCTGGGAATCAACCAGGTCCTTTAAAGTAGAGATTTGCCTCTGGTTAACCCTACTCCGAGAACCTGAAGCAGGATTAGCTTCCAAAATCGCAAGTTCTGAATTCCGACGGTAATTTTCAAACTTTTTTAATTGCTTCTTTTTAGCAACTTCCTCCATACGCTCCGCTTTTAATGCAGAAACATCATCAATCTCCAACCACAACGAACCTGCAATCACAAAAGATAATTCCAGGTGTAGAGAAAGAAGTCTTCTTGACAGAGAATCTAGATCTCTTCTCACACCACGGATCTTAGAACGCAGAAGTGCCAAACTGGCTTTTTCAAAAAATGAGAAGATTTTTGTAGGAATTAAGACGATGCTTAATCCTAGCAAAAGAGGGAATGACACAAGCATCTCTACAACACTTCAAAAACGAAAGATCAGCCAATCTCTTAGAAACCTTGAGTCGCGTACGTTCGAATAATTGAACCTTATCATCAGTAACCCTTCCGTGTAGGGATAGAATTTGAGAGTGCAAGCTTCTGTGATCCATAACATTTTAATCATAAATCTTTTGGGAAATCACATAAGGAATTTTTGGAACCGATGCATTTCGAACTACCAACTGTAGTTCATCATCGGGATAATGAAGATTAGCTGATCAGACATACACATTTATAACAGGAAGAGAGAAGCAGCGATCAATACCCAAAGAGTTAAAAAACGGTAAAAAAAAAAAAAAAAAAATTATAAAATAATCCAAAAAATATAACTAACCTCTCCTAAAAATTAAAAACGGTCAAAAATAAAACTACAATTAAAAATATAAAAATACGAAATTACCCATTCATATAAAATCAACCCTAACAACTAAATTAACTCCCCCAACATAAAATAGAAAATTTCAAGTCAAAGCCATAAATTCTAAAAAAATAAAAATAAATTAATTATTTGTATTTTATTTTAATAAATACATAAATTAACATTTATAAACTAATAAATAAAATACTAAAATAAAATAAATAAAATAACAAAATAACAATAAAAGACCAAATCATAAAATTAAAATCAAAGAATAACATGACCCATTAAAAATAAAATAAAAACAAAGAATTCAAGTCAAATCATAAAATAAAAATAATAAAATAAAATCAGTAAATAAAATGAATTAATAAATAAATACATGAATGACTAAAAAAATTTTAAACCATAAAATTAAAATAAATTGAAATTGAAATAAAAATTAAAAAATAATAAAAATAAAAATAAAAGTAAAAATATGTATAATAAATAATCAAATAATAAAATAACAATAATAGAATAACAATAATAAGACCAAAACATAATAAAAGGAACCTTACAGGGAGTGAAGAGAAGGAATCCAACAACTGCTAACTTTCCAACCATCATCTCTATTCAACGTGCGAGACCTCTTCTCAATCTCAATCGCCTCCCTAAATTTCCGGTGATGGAAATGGTCAACCCTAGCAAGGATTCTAGCGTCCTCCATACAGATGCGATGCTTCGTCTTTTCTGCATGCTCAGCTAACGCCAAGGACTTGGTTCTACCATGCCTAATATCCATAGCATGCTCCTGGAACCTCTTATTAATTGATCGACCAGTTTCACCAATGTAGGGAGTCCCTCAAGAGCACGGAATCAAATAAACACCTTTCACACTTTTAGGGTCTAGCTGGTCCTTAACCGATTTAAGGGAGCCGCGAATGGTGTTTAAGGGTTTAAAAGAAGAAGAGATCTTATGCTTCCTTAAAATCTGAGCGATATTGTCAGTAGTGCCTTGAATAAAAGGTAAATGAACTTTACCAACAACATCACCACTAATCTTATTCCGTCTAGGACCTTTGCTCGCATTCCTGAAAGCCTTCAGACCCTGATTTCTACTATAACCATTTTCTCCAAAGACTTTAAGGAGATGGGCTTTCTCTTCATCTAAATGAATACTACTAGAAATTCTAAGAGCTCTAGTAGCTAAAGTATTCAAAACTCCAAGCTTCTGAGCAGGAAAATGATGAGAATCAGAATGAAGATACTGCTCTGTATGCGTATTTTTCCGAAAAACACGGTGCGAAAAAGAGCCATTATTATTTCTAGAGATGAGAACATCTAGGAAAGGAAGGTTCCCATCCGTTTCAGTTTCCATCGTGAACTTGATGGAGTCAGATTGACTATTCAAGTGTCGATGGAAGGCCTCTAATTTCGAACGACCATGAGACTAATTGACGAACGTGTCATCAACAAATCGCTTCCAAACCTTGGGTTTTAAAGGAGCAGTCGCCAAAGCTCTAGATTCAAAATCTTCCAAAAAAAGGTTGGCCACCACCGGGGAGAGCGGGGAACCCATGGCTACACTGCAGGTTTTCTCATCAAATTCTCCATCAAAACTAAAAAAGGTAGACGTGAGGCAAATTTCCACCAAATTAGCAGTATCAGGATCAGTGATACGCCTGATAACACCTACTGCCTCCATGATAGGAATGTTCGTGTAGAGAGAAACAACATCAAAACTAACCATAGAGTCATTAGGTTCACAAACCCAACGATTTAGCTTCTGAACAAAAGAAGCAGAATCTTTCATGAAAGAATTTGTCTGACCAACAAGAGGCTTTAGCTTACGGGCCAAATACTTAGCTAGGAGATAGGTGGGCCCACCAATAGTATTAACAATGGGTTTAAGAGGAACACCATCCTTATGAATCTTAGGGAGCCCATAAATCCTAGAGGTGACATGATTGCTTTCAATGAGCTTCGAACTCATAGAACCAACCGTGCAACTAGACTTAATAACATTGGCCACCATCTTAGAGACTTTATTAATATGGTTCTTAGAGAGCTTCTTATAACTCCCACTATTACAAATATGGTCAAGCATCTTTGCTTTATAATCCTCCTTGTTCAGGATTACAATATCGCCGCCCTTATCAGCCTTGAGGACAGCAATATCAAGGTTTTGATTAAGGGTTTTAAGAGCCAAAAATTTCGATTTGCTAATATTTCTCTTCGGAGGTTTAGCTTTCCTAAGGGCCACTGCGCAATCCTGCCTAATGGCATCTTGCACACTTTCAGATAAATCTTTAATACCATATTCGATACTACAAATAATATCATCACGAGAAATCTTTCTAGGAGCTAGAGCAAAATTCAAACCCTTACTTAATAAAGAGAAAACAGAAGAATCAAAGGAGAACCTAGAGAGATTAATAACTCTTTTATTATTATTATTATTATCATTAATAATGTTATTACTATTAATGTTGTTATTATTATTATTACTATTGTTAATAATACTATGGTTGATATTATTGTTATAACCATAATAATTATTATTATTATTCCTATTATTATAATTACTAACATCATTAATGCTAATATTACTATTATAAATATTATTAATATTGCGAGTATTATTATTAGTAATATTATTATCATTTATAAAATTATTCTTGCTACAATCATTGTTATAATTATTATTATTAGTGTATTTATCAAATGTCATATCCTTATCATTAAAATTAATATTATTATCAATATTGTAATAATTAAATTTGTTAGTGTTATTATAATTGTTAATATTCAAATTAAAACAAGTGGACGAGTTACCAATACCAACGTTATTCAAAAATCTCCCTGCGCTCATTTGAGGAAGCGATGGATCCACCTTATTATTGACTGTGTCATCGGAGCATTTACTTACCCAATCTGCCGCGCAGGAAGAAGGGTTTGAAGCACCCACCTCCAAGCCATCGATCAATGATGAAATGCTGAAAACCTTTGAACCCATCGATGCTGCGTCCATATGAGGAAACGATGGATCAACCTGAGTATTGACTACGCTATCAGAGCCATCACTCATCCAATTTGCCACGGAGGAAACGCAGGAGGGAGTGTTCGAAGAACCCACCACCGAGCCATCGATCAAGGATGAATTATTGCATACCTTCGAACCCATCGATTCTTCAAACTGCACAGGGTAATCAACATTATTTTCAATCGATGCTTTCATCTGCGCAGGGTTAGTAGCAACGTTATCCACTGCATATGAAACCCAAGTGTTCGATGATTCAGTAAACTGGTTCAGATCAGGGATTGCGGAATTATTGTTGTAACCAATCGCAAGGACTGAAGTCTCCACATTCGCTTGACTGTTATTAACCAATGAACTGTTACCAGCCACGTTGAGTGTGGGGGTTGACTGATCATAGCGATTCACGACCTCCTTGTTTGATAATGTGAATCTTTCACCGTACCATCCAATCGCGGAACGAGGATGAGTAACAACACTTCCATTCTCCAAAATATCATTCGTCTTATGCTGGGAATCAACCAGGTCCTTTAAAGCAGAGATTTGCCTCTGGTTAACCCTACTTAGAGAACTTGAAGCAGGATTAGCTTCCAAAATCGCACGTTCTAAATTCCGACAGTAATTTTCAAACTTTTTTAATTGCTTCTTTTTAGCAGCTTCTTCCATATGCTCCACTTTTAATGCAGAAACAACATCAATATCCAACCACAACGAACCTGCAATCACAAAAGATAATTCCAAGTGTAGAGAAAGAAGTCTTCTTGACAGAGAATCTAGATCTCTTCTCACACCATGGATCTCAGAACGCAGAAGTGCCAAACTGGATTTTTCAAAAATGAGAAGATTTTTGTAGGAATTAAGATGATGCTGAATCCTAGCAAAAGAGGGAATGACACAAGCATCTCTACAACGCTTCAAAAACAAAAGATCAGCCAGTCTCTTAGAAACCTTGAGTCGTGTACATTCGAATAATCGAACCTTATCATCAGTAACCCTTCCATGTAGGGATAGAATTTGAGAGTGCAAGCTTCTGTGATCCATAACATTTTAATCATAAATCTTTTGGGAAATCACATAAGGAATTTTTGGAATCGACACGTTTCGAACTACCAACTGTAGTTCATCATCAGGATAATGAAGATTAGCTGATCAGACATACACATTTATAACAGGAAGAGAGAAGCAACGGTCAATACCCAAAGAGTTAAAAAACAGTTAAAAATAAGAAAAAGTATAAAATAATCCAAAAAATATAACTAACCTCTCCTAAAAATTAACTAATCTTTCTCCATATTTTTTACTGTTTTTTAACTCTTTGGGTATTGACCACTGCTTCTCTCTTCTGTTATAAATGTGTATGTCTGATCAGCTAATCTTCATTATCCTGATGATGAACTACAATTGGTAGTTTGAAACGCGTCGGTTCCAAAAATTCCTTATGTGATTTCCCGAAAGATTTATGATTAAAATGTTATGGATCACAGAAGCTTGCACTCTCAAATGATGACTTACTTTTTTATAGTGAAGATTTTGTTTTTATAAAATAATTATTTTATATACATAATATTAATAGAAGCATTTTACAAAGTGGTCAAAACTTTAAAATATACATACTAGTGCAACCATATAAATTAAATGGTTGATAAACGAATCAATCCATAACAAACATCAAAACACTTCATTATACATTTTATATCGCTAACATTTAAAAATTCATAAAAACTAACTAAATTACAACTTTATTTTAAATTATTATTATTGTTTTTTTCTAAAGGAAAAATGGAACTTTTTATTAAGGAAATAAAAAGTTACATAGTTTATGTAATTAAGCATTATGTATAATATTTGTAGTCACCCTGATGGGTAGATATATAAAACAACTTGTGCGAAAAAAGCCACAACCACAGTCACAAAAATAGATGTATGTCCAAAGAAATAATCGAGCCTCCCCATTTTGGAGAAAATGACCCAAAAGATAACAATTATACAATATGTATCTAAAAAGAAACCATAGTTTATAGAAAAACAGTATGTGCCAGATTCACCGATAACATAAAAGACCATATATGATAAGCAATATTAACAGACAAACATGAACTATAAAATGTAAGGCACATATACCCTTCCATCAACTGACTCTGCTATGAGCCATATGTCCAGATCCCACTAAGGCCCTCCTTAGATAGGTAATTATTATTATTGTTATTATTATTTACTAAAAAAAGTAATATATAAGTTAAACATATATACCTTGTGTTTTATCTATACCACATGTTCAAAAAACCATAACTCGCTTTAAATGACACTTGTTTGTATGACAATTTTTTTTATTAATCAATTAATTTAAAGGATGAACATGACATAACCACTGTGGAGATAAATCTCAACCTTTGATTTGTGTATACTATTATGAATATTCTAAAATATTTCATGGAGGTTAAATCCCTATCATCCACCTAATACTTATTAATAATTAAATTAAACTTCTGGAAACTCTATTCCAAAATAGAATTAATAAAAGGAGTGACCCTCCACTTCATATTTTTTTTTTGGTAAGTTAGGCTAAACAATATTGATTCAAAGTAAAACATTACATATGCTACAGGCTGAGTTGGTAAGCTACGCTTATCCAATCCTAGCCTTCATTGCTTTCAAAGTAACGCAGGTATGGGGCTGCCTCCATGGAGGAAACCAACCCTGTAATATCATCGGACATAAAATTACGAAATGTGACGTGGAACTTGTGAAAGTAAAGGTTCTATGATATAAGCTAAAATAACATAAAACTAAAAAGAGCCGAGCGACCGTGCAATCATGGTGTTTCTGATCGTCCTCGGTGTTTGGGTCCTCCTCCTCGATACAACAACCGTACTCCTGCGCTATGACCTCCTCCTTAGCAGAAGGTCGGTGCTGAGGCCTGGTAGCAAGTGCGCAAAGAATGGGAGCGACCGGGTACTCAGCATCCAGTACTCACGTCCAAACGCCCTCCGAGTCCATGATCCAAACATCGGTGTCTTCCCCCGCGGCCTCTTGAACCGAAAGAGGCTCGATTTTACGGGGCATCGGGTGCTCCTGGTGTGCGATGGTGGATTTCCTAGGTTTGCTTCTGCCCTTCTGCATGTCTTGAACATGGGCCTCCTCCTCCTGGTCGTGTGCAAGGCTCTGAGGAGCCTCCTTGGCATGGATGCTAGAAGAGGAGCCCTCAAAGGATTCCAAACGATTATCTGGCCCTCGCTGGTAGCATCTAGGGAATGCGCCTCTTTGGTCGCCCCTGATTGTCCTTTGGCGCAGACGTGGAGCCATGGAGTAGTGAAACAACAAAGGATTGGGGGGCAAAAAGGTATTGAAAATATGCTCTTTGGGGGGGTGATTAACACAGGAGCTGAGACAGGAAGGGTGCAATGGGTAGGGCGACGCACAGGTGGGGGGAGCGCAGTTGGGGGCTTGAGGATGGGAACGCGCAGTTGGGAAAAATTAGCAAGGCAGGGGTAGCTAAGGGCAGGTACGTAGTCAGGAAGGTGCGCAGTTGAGAAGGTGCCCAGGGTCCAGGGGCTAGGGGGGAGGCTGTGCAACATATGGAATGCGCAGGTGGGCTGAAACTGAAGCATAATGACTATGAGGGCTTTGAAAACCAGAAGGAGCAAACTTTGAGTGACACTATGTGGAGGGGCCTCCCCTTTTGTAGACCTGTGGCACAACGCAGATGCTGTGCATTATTGTGACACGCTCTTAGGTGCATGCTGCGATAGTTCTCATGTGGTAGCATGTGCCTCGAGTTATGGCAATGAGTCGTGTTCATTCGGGAGCTCATCCAAATGATTTTTGCAGAGAGGATCCACCCCAAGTGGTTGCTGGCGTTGCATTCATCATCCTGTGCTTCCATAACCTCATGTGAATTATTGCAGAGAGGTAGTTCCACTTCAGGTGAAGACATGTGCTGCATATCTTCGTCAGCTCGCACATGAGAGGGAATGTTTTCATGCATACGCGTCATGTCACCCGCATTTGGGGAGCTCCACTTAATATTTTTAAGAATCATAACTTCAAGTTATTTAATTTGATATATTTTAGAGTGTTAAATCTATTTATTCATTCAAGAATACATTTCAAATAAGAATAAATAAGAATAAATAACAATCCACTAAAAATTATACATTAATAAATTAAAAAAAACATCATTTCATCTCTATATATATTAAATTTCATTAAATAATTTATTATTAACATGGAAAATATACTATTCCACTTATAATGTTTCTAAAATTTATTGATTTTTTAACTCTATATTAAATAAAATATTACTATATTTATAAGAATTTAAATATTAAATATTTATTTATAAAATAATATTAATATTCATGAATCTTTCATAAAGAATCACCATGAAGACCATATAAATTAAAAAACAAAAACAAAATAAAATATCTCTTATCATTATAAACTGATCAAAGCTAAAAAAGCTAAGTCAAACATCTAAACAATCTTACCCATAGTCTCTTTCAAAATATTGAAATTGCGTCATGAAAAATGCATTTAAAGTTTATTCTTTTTGGATGATGTGGTTATATGGTTAAAAGGTTGATCAATAATTGTTTAAATTTGTAATTAAATAGGCAAAATTAATAATTATGAAAAATAATTAACAGGCAAGAAAAATTATTAATAAATAGGAAAAATGAAAAATATTACCAAACTTTAAAAATATAAAATTTAACCAAATCAAATAAATATGTAAGTGATATTGTTATATTTTCTTAAACATATAATGCTTTATTGAACATGTAATATTTCATTAAACATTTTATTTGAACAAAAAAAATTAAAAAACATAAAATAGAATAAAATAATTTCATTTATATTTATATTATAGTTATAGTTATAATTTAAATTAGTTTAGATCAATTTTAATTTTAGATTTACTCTAATTTCTTTTAAAATGAAAAGAGATTTGATGCCTCCAAATGTTTAGAATATCTAGAATTAAAATGAAACTTAATTAATTTAAATAATATTATAATTTAAAACAATATAATAGATGGTTAAAATTGGATAATTGGTAAATGTAAAATTTGTTTTTTTATTTATTAAACTTTATAATTATTATTATTATTATTTTTTTAATTAATTTTGTTTGATAAAATTTTAATGGAATAAATTTTAATTATAAAAATTTGATGGAATAAGTTCATTCTCTTAATGAAAAATTTGATGGAATAAGTTCATTCTCTTAATGATGAACTACACTTGGTAGTTCAAAATGCTTCCACTCTATGATGGAATAAGTTCATTCTCTTAATGATGAACTACACTTGGTAGTCAAAACCCTCACTTTTGCCTTAAGCCCAGGTGGCATAAGGATGCCCAGTCGTAGCTCAACCATTGGGGAATTAAGGAGGAGCTCAGTATGGGAAGCAAAGATAATATCAAGTATATTATTACCTCTAAATTTAAGGACAAGCTTTGGGACGATTAGGAGTTTGAGGGTAAAAGGAAGCTAAGATACTATAAGGAAGTGATCAACCCCACCTTTGATAATCAAAACTATCTTTTTGTGTTGTCCAGCAATAAGAAAAAAATGAACGTTGCTAAGATAAGAACTAATTCTCATGAGCTTCGGAGTGAGACCGAACGATGGTCTATTCCCAAGACCCCTTGGAACGTTAGAATTTCTCAGATGAAAAATACTTCCTTTTAGACTTCCCAACTCTTACACTCTCAATTCCCTACCATCTGCTACACTTCCAATCTTCTTGACCTATTAAGCCAACCCACCTATAGCGATCTTGGAGCACTTATTTCCCTTCTCTTTGACCATAGAAACAAGATTTTGAAGAATCAAACTTAGATTCTTTCTCCTCTCTTATGATCATAGACCTCATTGATCTTAACGAACAATAACCATCATCATCATTATCAAATATAATTTTAAATAATTTTATAGTTTTAAGTTAATATAAAATTGAATAATTTTCATTTTATTAAATTTTACAAATATATTTTGAAAATCTACTTTAATTTTTTAATGTTTTGTTTAGTCAATTTTGTCAAGTAAAAATTAGTTGGAATCTTATATTTGAAGTATATAAAATATATATTTTAAATGTCTAATAATTTTTCATTACATTAAATTTATTTATACATTTAAAAAAAAATACCTAATTTTTTTATTTTAAATTAAACCATTAAACAACATCTTTTTATAACATCTCAACCTTCTATAAAATTAAAAATTAATAATAACATAAAAAATACAATATAAACAAAATACCACCTATTAATTAACAATAAATGCTAAATCCAAGTAATTTGGAATACTCTACGACATTTGAAAGATACCGAGAGTTAAATCTTGAAAATTTATTACATTGCGGTTGTAAAATGCGCTTTGGAAGCAAGCTGCAACCTCGTGGGGCACATGACCCATACCACGTCAGCATCAGCGCCGCCATACTTTTGATCTGGCAGTCGTACTGGCACTAATCTGCCACGTGGCTCCCTTATCCGGTCGGTAGGAAAATTAACCGACGATTAATTTGGAAAGAGTGTCTAATACATACAATACCTACCTTGCCTTAGGGAGCGCTGATCATTTTTGTTTGATGACTCGTAGGGTTTCATTTCTTTACTGTGCTTGTGGAGGCGATGGAAGGTGTGAGGGGTGATGGTGGCTTCTAAGTCAGAGGGATATGAATGCGCTCTTCGATTTATCACCAGGGCTTTTTTCCCAAACTGGTACGCCTTTCAAATTCTTTATTTCTTTTAATAGAAATTTTGTGCAGAACTGTTTGAACCTTTTTAGAAAACAAGGGAAGGGAGGGTTTGGATGGTATTGAAATTGGCAGCCCACAGTTTAATGGTATAAAAAATCTGTGTGTTTGACAAATCTGTGTTCATTTGCGAAATTAAATCTGTGTGTATGAGAGAAAGAAAAGCGTCTGGATTTGTCAGTGAGTCACTTTGGTCAGGGGGGTTGCTCTGGGTAACAGGGTTTGAGGGGGTTTTTGTTCGTTTTGATGATGCCCATTGTGTTGTGAGTAGGGTTTGAGGGGTTTTTGTTTATTTGATGTTTCCCATTGTGTTGTTCTTGTGTGCTGCAGTTGGAAGTTGTGGGTGGTTTTCCGTACGGGTTTGGCTCGATGGCGTCTACACTTAGATCAGGTGTTAATCAGACCTAGGCCTGGGCTAGACCCAGGTATTAATGTTCTCTAAAGGTCAGATCAAAGCCACACCCAACCATTCTATTACATGACCATAACCAGATCTACTACTGTATTATACGTTTTATATTTTTTTAGGCATGTTGTACATACTGGTGTTCTCAGAAAGGGTGAGTACTTCTTGTGAGCTTCTCAGGCCAGAGGATTTTGTGATCGATTTCATGGACGTCTTGGCTTTTTCATACAGTCGGTTGGTTGACTGTGCTACAAAGCTCTGTCAACGCTGCTAGACAATAATTTCATAGCCTTAAAAGACTTTAGTTTAGTGTAAATTTGATGGTTTGGTAACACTTGTGTACAAGTGTGTGGGTTGTAGGGAAGAAGAAGAATTAGGTGCCTAGGATCTGCCAGAGGCACCTTTATCTAGCCATTCATTGGGACTGCTAGTTGGTGGGAACTATTGGTTTTTCTTTTCTGGTTTTCCAATTCTAGTGTAGATATCCTGTACCATAACTAATAGATCTACTCCAAAACTAGTGAGAAAATTCTGCTGGATTGCCTCTGTTGCAAAGATGAGCCTCAGAACTTCTCAACAGCCTGCAGAGGACATCCGTCTGCCGGCAGACATAGATTGGCAAATGCTTGACAAGTCCAAGTTCTTTATCCTTGGAGCAGCTCTCTTTTCAGGAGTATCGGCAACTCTGTATCCAGTTGTTGTGCTTAAAACCAGGCAACAGGTTTCACAGAAGAATATGTCTTGTATGAGTGTTGGAACAAACATCTTACGCCATGAAGGTTTTTCGGGTATGTATAGAGGCTTTGGGACATCGTTAATGGGGACAATACCAGCTCGGGCACTGTACATGAGCGCACTTGAAATCACGAAGAGCTATGTCGGCACCACAGCTGTTCAGGTGGGATTTTCAGAACCTGCAGCAGCTGCTGTTGCAAATGCTGCTGCTGGTTTGAGTGCAGCCATGGCCGCACAACTTGTTTGGACCCCTGTCGATGTAATTAGTCAGAGGCTGATGGTTCAAGGGGGGCAGGAAATGTCTCAGATATCCACAAGTTACCGGGGAGGCATTGATGCATTTCGGACCATAATGAAAACTGACGGATTGAAGGGCCTGTACCGGGGGTTTGGCATGTCTATTCTTACTTATGCTCCTTCAAATGCTCTCTGGTGGGCCTCCTACTGCATGACACAGCGAATGGTGTGGAATGGCCTTGGTTATTGCAGGAGTCGGGAGGAGCAGAGCAAAGAATCCTTGGTGCCCGGTTCCAAAACAGTTGTCGCTGTTCAGGGATTGAGTGCTGCAATGGCTGGTGGAGTATCTGCCATTATTACCACTCCTCTGGATACCATCAAAACTCGGTTACAAGTACTCGAAGGTAACGGAAATTGTCAACCCACTGTAGGCCAAACTGTCAGAACCCTTTTGAAAGAGGGTGGATGGATGGCTTGTTACAGAGGCTTAGGGCCTAGATGGGCTACCATGTCGATGTCGGCCACGACCATGATTACAACCTATGAGTTCCTTAAGCGTTTGTCTACTAAGCCACAAGAAGAGTTGAGTAGTAAATCATATTAGAGAATGTATGTTGATGGGAAATCCATCTGAAGATCTCAGCAAGAAGATATACTAAAGAATGCAGGCAAATGAGAAAGAGAATTGATCACAAGTTCCAGAATTCCAGTTAAAAAGAGCGATTTTGCTGAAATCAGCTGGCTACATGAGATTCATTGTTAAACTACTGTTCTTAGTCACGTAGGTTTAAATGTTATGCTGATATATAAACGATGGTTGTATACACTAAAAAGGTCTGGCTGACAACCAGGCTTATAGAGACTTGGTTTCGGAAGACACGGAGCAAAGTGGTTAAATACTATAGTTAGAAAGCATAAAGTCTGCATTTTATGACTCTTTTCAAATATTTTTAAGCAAGCCTCGATTTTGGTGCTAAAATTTGTAAATTTTAATTTTCCGTTGTCTAGTGTGATTTGTGTTTTTAGCACGTGATTGGTTTCTGCAAGATATGCATCACTCATTGATTTATTTTCCTGGTTTTTGTGCTACATCAGAGATGGTTGTATGTGTTAGAATTGTGGTGTGCGTGAGGTTCCAGGGTCTGAGTAATATTTTGCAAGCATGATGAAATCTATTTAAACACAGTCCATTTATTCTTACATAGAAGGTGATGCTGGTTTTCTGGTTTCATTCTTCTTGATGGAGCTAGCTTGGGTTTTGGCAGGATGTATTTCTTTCGCATTTCCTTCCGAAAAAACACAATTGATTTATTTTGTTATGGAGAAAAGGTGGACAGGTGTTATCTTATGTTACGTTTATTTGTATAAAAGCAAGTTCAATCCCCAAAGTATAAAGCTGTGTTGCCAGAGGAAATGTCTCAGCCCTGGGAAATGCATCCCTGTTACTTGTGCAGGATGCTCCTAACCGGGGGATCCTCAAAACAATTCCAAATTCTGGTTTGGATGGTCTAATTCCATGCTTGATGCCAAGTATTCCCACTTTCAAGGTCCAATGCATGTCTTGCATGCCCAGTAAGCTGATTTAAGTTCTACTTGTGTTTTCCAGTCTGTGTGATCTGTTTTTTTTGAAAGATTGGCAACGGTGAGGCTGCATTATGGTCATGTCCAAGAATAAAACCCGAATAGGGTGGTGGGGAATTGAACCAGTGACTTAACATCTAAGAGTGCCTTAACAGAGCACCCAATCACCATCTATCCAAGACCCCGTGGACCATCTGTCCATCACCATATGTTCAACTAGAAGTTTAGTGTGTGTTTTATATTCAATAACTTCTAAAAATTTGGATTTGTGCACTGCCATGCAACCTGTTACAGACATTCAACCCATGTGTCTAATGGTGCCAAATTTCTTACTGTATGCCTCAACTTTTTTCACAATTCGTGCTTTCCACGACTGGTGCAGTTTGTTTAATGCTTTCAGTGTTGCTGATCTGCATTAAATTGAAATCTGTTAAACAATTATTTATTTATTTTGTTTTATATACTATCTTTTGTGTGTCTAATGCCCCTTCTCCTGCACCCACACATACCTTGATTTTAAAAATGACATCCCCTTACCTACACCAGTTTAGAAATGACATCCCCTTACCTACACCCACACTTGTCCCTGCATCAATACTCTCAAATGCCCTGGGTATCCAGGCATTAATTTATTATACAAAATTTGTTCGATCCCAGAAAGTTTAAATTTGTCGTTATGTCATTATGTTCATTTGTTGAAGCCTGTATCGTATTACTTTTGTTAGATTATTACTACTAGATCCACCTTATTGGCATTTATGAGAAATTTTGTCTAATAATTCTAATTCTTATAATTCTAGTTCTTACAGAAGGAAATGTTAGTAGATCTGAGGGATTTATTTTTCATATTTAGGACGGTTTTAGAAAAAAAATGTTATCAAGTTATGTAGCAGAGACTTGATTTAGTAATAGTCTAGTTCCTTCTCCTATTCCCCCGTGCCTTTCTAAACCTCCAATCGTATACTTTCTTTCTCAGACTGGGATGATCTGCTTCTTAGCCTGTGTTTTATATATCCGTCTGCAGTTCTTCCCACTAATGGATAGATGTAAGATATGTGGGATGAAGGAGATACTATAAATAATTATGAGTTTTCAATGAGCTTTCAAATATCTCTTGATGCACAAAAGTTTTGTAAACTTTGCAGACACATTCATGTTTGATTTTTTTTTGCCGAATTATTTCCTCTCAGAAATTTGTGATAGTTGCATGGGTACTTCTTACTTTTATCTCCTCCCAGTTGCACCCATGCTATACCTGCGTCCTGATGACTCTCCTTCAGAAAGGAAATTGTGGTACCCTTGCACCCATTATTAAATAAGTTTCTAGTCTACACACACTCATGCTGGTTGTATATTTCACTCAAATATTACATCCATTTTTTAATTGCACAAAATTTGATTGAATCTGTCTTTAAGGCTTGGATTTGACTCGGCATCATGGTGTTTACCTGTTAATGTTTACCAGCGTGAAAATGGTGACCTGATACCATGGTTGAAATTTGATGTTCTATGTTGGATTAAAAAGAATTCAGCAACTGTTGAAAATGTTCAATGGACTTCTTTAATGTGTTCATGTTTTGACACTAATTTTTTTTTTTTAATTGCATATCAAAAAATGTCTCTTAACAAATTTTTTGTTTTTCAAATGAAAATTTTAAAAATATTCAGCTGTGATTTAAGTTTGGCTGAAATTACATCAATAATTAAAGTACTACAATATTGTTGTTGAAGCTAATGGTATAGTTTTCTCAAGAGCTGTGCAAAGTTGTGGCCCTTTTTTTTGTTACCTTTGGTTCTATTTTCGGAGGTCAAAAGTCCCAGATAGTATGCCCCTACTTACTTTCCTCGAGATGGTATTTTGCACAACTGGGTGTCTTTTCCCTAAGTTTTGGCAGAGTATAGACGTTTGTGCCCCCTTACTTATACGCACCCCTGTGCCTGCAGCAACACAGATGGTTTAGGCATTAGTTTTATTAAGCAAAATAAGTTGAATCCCAGAAAGTTTAAGCTTATTATCCACATCATTATGCTCATTTTCTGAAGCTGTACCGTTATACTTTTATTAAATCATGACCTTAGTGCTACCTTATTGGCATTTATGAGAAATTGTATAAATGAATTTTTCATTTTTATATGAAGTAATTATAAGTAGTGGTCTGTAGGGATTGATGTGGTAATCCTGAAACTCTGTACTTGATGTAAATTCAGAAGCTAACCTCAATCTTGAGGTTCTCTGGATTTATTTCTTGTGAATTTCAGAATTTCAGCTTTATGATTCTGAAATATAAATGATAGTATTGTATATTTCACTTCTGTGTAACCAAATTCATAAAATTGTCCATGAAAAATAACCACTTAACAACTGTACCTGAAGAGAAATATGTCTTCAGCCCTTAGGGTACAAGTCCACAATAAATAGCAAATCCCAACTAGCGATACAAAGGCCTAGTAAGGCATTCTACCAAGCTTTTTAACTGCACCAAAGGCAACCATCATCATCAAGAAGTATATTCTTGATCTTTCACTAGGTTTGTCTCACATAAGCTCCAAGCAAAGCCTTTCACCATGCATCAGGTCTCCACTGTAGTGTGATTGTCTTCCTTGAGGTTTACTTTGAAAACTTGCATCATGCGGGTTTTTTGCTTGATCATGCGGGAGAATTGGGCGTTACATGAAGAAAGCAAAGCGGGGCAGAAGGTCGTGCGAATAGTTCAAGTTACATTGACAAGCTAGGTGTCCACGGTTTCGGCACGGCATCGCAAAGTTTGGACGGTAGGCTTGCATAAGACGGTTCAGACACACAACACACAGTTATCTTAGCGCCAAGCTTCACCCAAAACCGTTGGTTGAGTAATTTTGTTGTTGGACAAACTTGAAGGTTGGTAGACTTTATACAAAGTAAAATTCTCCAAGCTTCCAGGAAGCGGGAGTGTCATTTTCCAACCCCCAAAAAAAAAAAAAAACACGTTGGGAGATATACACATACACCTTGGGAGCGGAGCGTCTTATATATATATACACATACACGTTGCTTAAGTTTAATGTGTTTAACTTGTAGAGTTTGAATGTTTTAGGTTATTTTTCATGGTGTTGAATATTTTTATTCATTCACAATTGTATTTTAAAGAAGAAATCACAATTTTGTTAAAAAATGTATTGTTGAAGAAATCACAATTTTGTTAAAAAATGTATTGTTAAATTTTAGCCATAAAAGCCATTTCGTCTATTACTTAGACTATGCCTACATATATATTTTTAAATTATTTGCAGAATATGTGAAAACATGTATATTTGGAGATTAATAAAGCTAAAAATGACATGCATAGTACATTAATGATTAATTATTTTATAATACAGATTCTATTAATTACAAGCAAATATACAAATTTTTAAGTGATATAATATAAAGTAGACCATCAACTTATGGAATGAAATAGGTTATCTAACAATTGTGTCCACAATAATAGAACTAAATATTTTTGTTTACAAAATAAGTCATCTATACAACAAAATAGAACGACCAAAAGGGCCCAAGCAACACTAAGCTAAGTTGGCAAACACCCATCTCCAAAAAAAGTGTTCAATTATAAAAGTATCAATGTTGTCAAATGTTGTCGCTGTGTGGTAGCGTCGTCACGCATGTTCCACCACTCTTTGGTAAACAATGTTCCACAATCACTTATATCTGCATCCTCATAATTAGTAGGATTCTTCATTCTTTTTATCTTGTCTAACCTCTGCCTTTACCTTGATCCTCTAGGGACACCTCCCATTTTTGATAGAAATTGTCTAGTCCTAGGGACACCTCCCATTTTTGATAGAAATATGGTAGAAAAAGCTTTAACATGCTTGATCAATGATTTTGGTTTGAGTGGAGGGTAATTTTTTGTGAAGGCCATGATAAAGAAAAGTTCAACAATCAACACCACCAACACTAGGGTACACATAGGGCTTGGTGCTCTTAATTAAATGTCAATCACATATCCTCATAGGTTATAGAATCTAATGAGATACCTCAATCTCATCTATCCTAAAATCTTGAAATCTATTTTGAACGGGATTAAAATTCTATTTTCTCCATATGAAATTTGATGAGGTTGGAAGTAATTGATAATAATCATGAAACTATTAATGGTAATGTTAAAATTTAGGTAAAAGTTTACATTTCTTTTATATTTCCTTAATGTAAGCTTAAGATAAAGAAAATGTAAACTCGTACTTCAAGAATTTAACTTTAGCATTAGGGTGTTTAGGGAGTGCCCAGGGAGCATTCAAGGAGCACCTTAGGAGTGTGCGCTTTGACTATGGGAGTATCCTTAGGAGCATCGCACTCTCAAATTGGTAGGGAGTGTGTTGAAAAGGTTTATCAGGGTGTATTCCCCGAGTGCTCTCACTTTGAGTGCAATTTTAAGGTTGGGAGAGAGTCAAGGATAATCGACTTGTATGGCCAAAATAGACCAAGTGACTTGGGTGATGCTTTGGTATGAGACATTGGTTGAGGTAGAGCATTCCTTGGGAAAATTATGGATGTTTGTCTTTTTTGTTCTTAGATTCTCTACTTTCTTTCTCACACTAAGTGGATTTGTTTCCTTTTTAGCTTTTATCTAATATTAATTTATAGTTCTTCCCACTAGGGCTTCACTTAATGAACCTATGACATATCGGGGGCCTCACTCAATGAACCTATGACATATCACGTGCGTTCATGGCATACTAAACAATACCCCTAATTTAACTACATATTGGGAAATATCTTTAAAAATCACATTATTTAACCCTCTAACAATACGAACCCAATACACCTTCCCATTTTAAAAAACCGCTACTTTCACTAGATATTGTAGGGATCCAATTTTTCATTAACATTTTTTATATCCATTTATAATTTTTCATAAACTTTGGCTCTCCATTTATTATACCTGCCAATACAAAAACTCTTTGCCCGTGTATATACTCTAGTATATTAAACCATTTTTCCCTCAATATATATCCCACAATATGAATGCATATGGTATGACATTTCTCCGCAAATGAAGCCCCCATGGTTCTTCCACTTGGTGCATAAATGTAAGATATATGGGATGGAAAGAGAAACTATAAATAATTTTTAATGAGCTTGCAAACATTTCTTGATACACATACTTTGTTTTGCAAATTTTCTAGAAACTTAAACTTCTAATATTATTATAATACTCCTTTAGATGTATAGGGATCTTATTATAATACTATTTTAGATGTATAGGGATCTTATTATAATATTATATATTATATTATTAGATTGTATATGATCCCTATACATCTATATGTATATCACTCAATTTTATTATATTATACCATAAGATGGATTTATATATAATATAATATTAAATCAAACATGGTGTACTCCTATATAGCATCAATTTTTTTCACATGTTAATTTCTTTAAGTGCAAAATACAATGTGTAATTTGTTATTGTTTAAATTGTATTTTTTAATGCTATATAGAGTATATATATAAGACCAAACAAATATTTTGACCATAAAAACTTTTTTTTTTCTTTTTCTTTTTTTAATTTTTTTTTCTTTTCGTAATGAATACATTTTTTTAAAATGATATATAATATATACGTAGTGACATTAAAATATTTTACATAACATGTACATGGGAAAATAAAATAGTTTTATTATTATTAATAATATATTTATAAGTATATGTCAATATCAATTTGTATTAAATTATTTTATTGATAACCTATATTGAAAATTTTATTATATACAACATTAAAATATTTTATTTTAACAAATTATTTTCTATAAGTAAATATATATGAAGTTGACATGGACATAAATTAATTAACATAGAATTTGAATATTTTATTATATATATATATTTCTTTTCTAAAAAAATGTATATATTATGAAAAAAAAAGTTGGTCCTACATATACTCTATATAACATTTAAAAATATAATTTAAACAATTAAAAATCACACATTGTGTTTTGCACTCTAAAAAAATTTGATACTCTCTAAAATTACACAATGTTTAATTTAATATTATATTATATATAGATCAATCTTATAACATAATATAATAAGATTGAGTGGTATACATATACATGTATAGGGATCTTATTATATACAATCTAATAATATAATATAATATATCATATTATAATAAGATTCCTCTACATTTAATACTTAAGATGGATCTATGTTGAAATTCTGGAAATTTGATCTATCTCGGCTCAATAATATATATAATTTTGGAGTTTTATTTTAATGTTTTCATTTGGTTAAGAGTTAATTTTATTAGATTTAAGAAACTATGTTTTTTTTCTCAATAACATATAGTACAATCAGGCTTGCAAGCAAGCGAAAACAAGGAAAGCAGAAAAATGAGAGCTGGGCAAAGTTATCTACCCAGTGTGGGTGGATATTGCCAAACGACATTTTTTCCCTTTTTTCTTGCTTACTTTGACCCAACCAGTGGAGCTTGGCTGGGCCATGACTAGTTGTAGACTATCTGGAACTGGGGGCGGAATATTCTTATCCGAGTCTGAGGAAGAAGACACATGGGAGCGTTTTTGAGAGATCTGAGGGACAGAGGGATCTGCAACACTCGCTGGGGGAGCGTCCATCAGAATCCCATCATTCTCCCCATCTGCTTCAATTTCCTCCTCATCCGAGCTGGAGGAGTCTGAATCATCTAGGGGGGGAGGAACACAGGAATTCCAGCTCTTGGATTTGGGTTTGCGATTCATATTCTTCTTTTTGCCGAGGAACTGGGTGCATGCATTTTGGAGATGCCCCGTTTGATGACAATGGCGGCAACGGAAGGCCGTATTTTCGCAATCCAAGGTTTGGGTTCAATGGAAGTCCCCAATCTTGAGGTTGATCTGATCCGACAATCCTTTGTTGATATCTATTTCTGCACAGAGTCTGTCGTAGGTGTAGAATCCTTTCTCCCTTCTTAAGGTATCTGTAGCGAGATAGTGGCCTAATGTGTCTCCAATGGCTAAGAAAACAAAGAGATGCCACAGATGTGCTGGAAGGTTTGGGAGCCTAACCCAGATGGGAAGTTTGGTGATGACAGCTGTAGAGGGGTTGAAGTCTGGAAACCATGGGGTGAAGAAGAGCCCAGCCGAACCCCAGAACCAAGGGCCTCCTGTTAAGGCTTTCTGGTAATCGTCATTTAAGTCAAATGCCACAATGAAGAAGCCTTTCGAGCATAAGTAGATCTTGCTTTTATTGGTCCAGTTGGTGTGGATCCATTGGTATAAATCTGCTGTGCGAGGCCATAGACCATTAAATCTGCATATGATTGCGGTTTCTGCAAATTTTTGGTAATGATCGGCAATCGCAGGATGAGAGAGTTCAATATAAGGAACTTCCTCCAGTTTATCTACCAAGAATGGCTTGGGAGCCATAGTTGGTTGAGCTGCTTTCGAAGAGAACTGTGGTTGGACTGCATCTTTATAAGAGAATGGAGGAGCAGAGGAGGTCTGCCCGAAGGACCCTCCTCTTAGACAAAGGGTAAGAATAATAGAAGCATCCCTTTGAATACAGTAAAAGAAAAGGGGAAGGGAGTCCTCTAGTTGTTTACCTTTATACAACAGTCTTTGGAGAGAGGAGGGGATCCCCAGCCGGAGTTCGAGTTTGTACAAAAGATCCTGCACAAGATCTGTCTCGCGCACCCATTGCAACATGGTTTTGCCAAAGAGGAGTGTGATTTGGATTTGAAATGCTGCTGCTCCTGCTGGCAGATCTGGCTGGTCTGAGAAGTGGATCTGCTTCTGGCTAGCAATAGAGGTGGAGTTTGAAGACTCATCTGCTTGGATCCTACATCCTGAAGCTTTCCTTGTCCGGCTGCTAACCACTGCGTTGCTGTGGAGGATAGTATTTACTCGGTCAATCTTTAATGCGGCTAAATCATCAGTGAAAGCCCCTGGTGCCTTGCCTTCAACAATGTCGGCGACAGCCCGGAGAGGTGGAGAAGAACCCCAATACAGCGCCTCAAATGAAACCCTTAGGCTAACTATAAACACAGTTGTTGCAGAGCCGCCTGAAGCGATTGCAAAGAATGGATCCACGCCGACAACGCGGAGAGAAGCTCGGAAGGAGCAGTAAACCCTGATTGTTGCTATCGCCATCGCTCAAACCCTCAAACCCTAGTCCTTTGTTAATGAATTCCAAAAGATAGTGGGCTTGGCCTGGTTTTGATTTAAGAAAATATGTTAATCATCCAAAATAAAATTATTTAGCAAAAGTGAGATCCTATCCTTATATAAATTAGCAATGAGTAATTCCAAGTACCTTCTTGAGTAGGGTAATAAATCAACCTTTATTAAAAATAATTGCAGATAATAAGTATCTTTATTTCTGATGATTTAAAAACTGAAATGTAAATTTTCATATATATATATATATAAACCATTCATGATATATACAAATATATTAAATAGTATTTATATTATAAAATAGTGTACAACTTATTATTATGACACTGGGATTTAATTTTTCTCATATATATATAATACTTACTATACATGACATGTACATATATATATTAAATAGTATTTATATTACAAAATAGTGTACAATTTATTATTGTGACATTGGAATTTGTGAAGAAGTTGGAAGAGTTTATTGTGAAACTTGAGAGAATTTATTGTGAAGCTTCAGAGAAAAACGAAACAGATGAATACAAGAGCCAGAGAGAGAAACAATCTGTCTCATAAATTATCTTTAATCATTAAAATAACTTCTTCTTCCACCACAATTATAATGTCATTCTAAAAATTAATATAACATTACAACTCATAAAAACTCAACAAATAAATTAAATAACTTCTTCTTCTACCACAATTATAATTATAATGTCATTCCAAAAACTAACATAACATTACAACGTATAAAAACTTGGCAAGTAAATTGGTATAGAAACTGATTAAGAAAAACTAAACCAAGATGGACAACTAATCATTTTCCTAGGCAAACCAAGATTGGACAACTATTCTGTCAAGCAGGTCCCAGGCACCTTACCTTAGCACGAAGTTCGAAGTGTTGTTCATAAAGACAGATTATTTATTTATATTTTTAACTATTTTAAGAATTTTTAAATAAAATTTAACAAAACAATTTTTCTAATTGTATTTTTTTGGTATTGTTTTAATAAATTTTTAACTTATAATTTTTTATTATTTAAAATATATTTTTAATTACCTAGGTAAATTCAACATGGTAGAAAGCTCCAATACCCCCTCAATTATTCAAAACGATTTTAACATATTCCTAACAAATTTTAGACAAATCCAACTCACAAATATACAAGTAAACTACCCTATCAAAGTCAAACGCACATGAATGTATAGCCTTGTTCTCTTGTCGTTCTCATTTCGCCTTTGACTCCTCATTCAATTCATAGAGGACACATCATCCACGCTGACAATGACAATGCGCCATTAGAGTCAAACCTTTGCCCAGTTGTTCAACTAGTTGCCTGCCAAACCACGATGTTCTCGTCTCCTGCTCACTGAATAGACCACAACCTGGAAAAATGCAGTGTCCCTTCTAAGGTCCACTCCAACTATACCCACCGATCGAGTACAAGCATATCCACAATTTTGTCAGACTCATTTCGGGGTATTTCATTTGATAAGGTTTTCACAATTTTGTCAGACTCATTTCGGGGTATTTCATTTGATAAGGTTTTCACACTAAATTTGATCACATTAAAATATATATACATATATAATTCAACATATATACTATAAATTACATATATGAATTTCATATATATTCATATATGTAATTTAATGTATAATTTTCATATATATAATTTAATGTATAATTTATTATATATATAAAATTTATGAATTTTCATATATATAATTTAATGTATAATTTTCACATATATAATTTAATGTATAATTTATTATATATATAAAATTTATTGTATATATATTAATTATATATTTTAATGTTATTAAATTTATTGTGAAGTTTTTATTAAATAAAATAATGAGTCTTAACAAATTTGTGGATATTATTGTAGTTTATATATATATATATATATATATATATATATATATATATATATATAGTAAATTAAAATATGTAAATATTCTTGATGGGTACCCAACTCACATGATTGACATGCGTGAGTGGATAGTGGGCGTTCAAGAGGTTAACTTTAGAGGCCGAGAAAACATCGCCACCTATTCAAAGTGGGTGTACGTGTGGCCTCCCCATCGTATACATGATCAACCCTTATGGGTTTTGTCATATCACTTTAAAGAGAGGCAGGTGGAGGGAAGCGAGGTCTAGTCCGACATTCCTCTAATTTATGGTTTTCGATAGTTGCATTTGATAATGGAGGTATCTCAGAGCAGTGCACACATGTTTGGAGTGTTTAATATGGGCATTAATATGTGTGCCATAACACCCACTTGTCTCTCCTGTGTGATTTCTCCTTCAGACACTAGTTTTGGTTTGTTATACTCATTAGCTGGAGTTATTACTACAAGGTGGTGGATCTTCCTGAGCGTGTTTGTGGGCGCACACCTACTTCTCATTGCACCCGACTACAACCTAGGTCTGCTGCTACTCTGCCAACTAGAGACAAGTTTGTTAACCTATTCATATTCGTCTTGGTATCCTTTCTCGACTCATAAAATTTCCTATCATGTATTGCTTGGGTCTGACACGTTGACTGTTTACTATAGTGGCCCATGTTTTTCATTTTATTTGTCCATAATAATACGACAAGTCCTTCCTTCGAACTGGTTGTTGTATTTCCTTCTGCGTCCTCTCAAATCCCTGACTCCGCAAACATCTCATTCAGTTGCCCAATCCTTATTTGCAGTGTGTGGTATCCAGGAATGTTTTCACTGTGGGTTTGATAACTTGTTAGTAACATAAATCCATAGGTAAACCTACAATTCTCTTACCTGTTGCATCCTGTCCACAAATTTTCAAGTTAAGGTGGTTCACCTAGGATATATATGGTTGGTTGTCCACTACTTCCTCAACAATGTCTCAATACAACTCTCTTCTCATAGTTTCGCTTGTGCATACACCCTTCAACTGTTTCCTTTACTATACTGTTGTAATTGGGGTTGGGTGGTACTTACAATCTTCGGGTTTCTTTATCTGACCACTTACATTGTGTTATGCCCAACCATGTCAAGTCCGCTTCATACAACAATTCTTATGGCAAATTGGCTTCACCAACCTAGTCGTAGGGGAGGTGTAGCATGCTCTTCTTCTTCACGAATTCGACGTCTTTTTGGTTGGAATTTTGTGGCATACCATTTCGATATTGTCCCTCCCAAAATTTGAAACAAGATTCTTCAATTGGAAGCGAAGGAATTTGGTGACTGAGCTTACTATTCAAATTCTGAAATTATTGGTTCCACTTTTAGATGGATTTCGTATCTCGGGAAAATTTTGCAAAAGGAGACTGCACTTTCTTCATTCAGTGGCTCTACACTGACAATTAGAGACTTTGATTCACATGGTAATCCATGACAAGCAAGTCAATCATTATCAGCTATTTGCAGGATAGGAGGATATCAAAAGGATCCTCTGGGACATAAGGTACAAGTTGGACGACTCAGTCTACAGGATGATCTGGGTGGAACGCTTCGTGGTGTCTGGCTCCGGTTCGCAACCTTGCACTCAAATTGTCATCAACGCACAAGAAGAAGAAATACCTCAAGGAAACTGTAATGCAATCTCTCCAATTATTGTCTTAGACTAGTAGTTTTGCATGACACTTGGTCTCCATTGGTCTATGTTTTGTTTATTTCTAATATGCAGTCATGGCGACTTCTATCGCATATTAGACTATATGTGCACATCGTTTACTTTTGTCAAGCCCAACATATCCATTGCATGGAACTCTCAATGGGCTAATTATTTAGTATGCTATTAAGTGTAGCTTGTATTCCTTTTTGGCTAAATGTGAAGCAACGGGAACAAGTTATGTTTAGTCTATTAGCTTACAAGTTCCCACATAGTTTTTAGGGATGTGATTGCTATCAATGCAAACTAAGTTTTCTCATAATATAAATATTTTCATCTAGCTTAGAAAAAAATATATTAAAATATGTAAAATTAATTTTAATTTATGATTATTTTATGAAAATTAAATATTAATGAAAAAAATACATGTTTATTGTGATTTAATTGTGATGTTTTTGTTGGGACCACAAAGTATGCCACCTTGTCAATTGGAAAAGTCTATCCCACTTCCTAGCCAAAGGAACCTCCATAGGTTCCCTAGCTTTTGGAGCCCAAGTCCAAACCACAGTCGTAACGTAGTGTTCAATGCCAAAATTAATCTCTCTCTCCGTTCCACTCCAAAACCTCTCCCTCGTCCAAAAATAAAATCCTCCCTCCCACCCAAGTGCTCCCAAAGCCGCCTAGCAAGGATCACCCACCTTCCTCCATTTTCTGCACTTAGCTCCCTCCCTGAGTTAATGCCACATAACCCATCATGTCCCAAGCATCCCCCACCTATCCCCTTATCCAAAACTAAATTTGAGATTTGAGAGGGACAATCATGTCATGGGCCAGGGATAATAATATTCTTTTAACCTCGGTGAACCTTATGCATTCTTAAGAAATTTATCAATTTAGATATTAAATAATCACATTAAAATATAGTTGATTAATAATAAAATAAAATTAAGAAATAATTTTCACTAATTAAAATTAACTATTAATAATAAAAAAATTAAAATTAACTATTAATAAAAAAAGATAAGCATAGATCATTAATCAATTTTAACCATTAATCATTTGTCTAACAAAATAAATTTTAGAATACAAACTTAATATATAAATAGCATAATCATAATTACTCATAGAAATCAATCATTTAACATGTAGGTTAATAAGTTGAAATAAAATTAGGACATATACATTATAAGGTTTGAGGTATGAAACCACTAACCTTGCTCATATCTCCACGTGCTCATGGGGTGCTTGCAAATAGAAGCGTGGACAAAGAAATCATCAAAGAGACAAAAATACTACTAATTTAAAGATCGAAGCCCTAACTAATACCTACACAACAACCTGAAAATCCAATGGGCCATATGGGTTCACCCGTATTCCAAAACTCAAACCCTAAAATCCCATAGTCATCCCTACCTCCCAACTAGTGCATGATCACCACCAACAGAAAAAAGAGCATGAAAGGATGGGAGAGTTCCCTTGAATTGATCATTCACGATTTTGTCTAATTTACATGAGTTGTCATATATAGTGTCGATGAACTTGGTCCATTAATACTGAGTAAGTTATGTTATGGGGTGACAAGGTGGTAAGTCCCCACTTATATAACACACACCTATTAAACGAGTCCCTTTGTTTGCTTGTCCATTAACTTTTTTTAGTTCAAAGAATATGAAAAAAATCAGTTTGCTCCATGTCCTAGATTTCTTGGATGAATATGCTGATATATAGGGCCTTAGGAAGTTTATGATAATGAAGCCTCAGGTGGTTTATCATAATGAGGTGCTGACATGTAGAGCGCTTTAGGAGGTTTATGATAATGAAATGCTATGATTAACAATGTTGAGCCTCCAACACTGTTGCTTGTTGAATTCGTTTATCTTTTAAAATTACAAAGCTTTAGAAGTTTGGAGTAAGCTTAAAGCGTTTACTTAATTATTTGTTGAGATTTCTAATTCCAACACAAACCAAGATTCTATAATTTATGGAAGTCCCTAATCCCACACAAACACTAATTGCTTGAGGATCTTTAACTTGCCACCCCTAACTTAATCAATAGAGTATTACAATATTGTTGTTGAAGCTAATGGTAAAGTTCCCTGAGAGTTGTGCAAAGTTATGACCCCTCTTCTCTGTGTTAGTTATATATATATATGTGTTTTCAAATATTTATTTATTTATTTTTAATAAATTTTATGGAAATATAAACGCTGTGCGAAGTTAGGGCTCATTTTTAGTGGCGAGTCTTATTTTCTGGTTTATTGGCCATTAAATGACCATTAAATGCGGTTGGGCATACGCTGCTCGCCGTTGAATTTAAACGAATTTAAATCCAACAATGGACAGTATATGCCCAGCCACATTTAATGGCCAATAAACCAGGAAATAAATTTTGCCATTTCTTATTATCTAGTTCTTTTTCCCAAGATCAAAGTGTTGGCTGTGTTGAAATTGCGCACAAGCAGTTGAGTGAATTTAATTATTCCTGTCATGCTACTGGAGTTCATGAGGTAGATAATAGTAGGTAGGTTTCCTATTGTACCTTCTACAAGATTATGTGGTATTTTGTTTACCAAGGCATTTATTATTCCTTCTCTAAAATAACAAAACAAGTTCATATTAGTAACAAAATAGTTATCCTATCTTACAAAATTTTATATGCAAATGTTACTCATTGTCAACTGTTCTAATCAGTGCTTGAAACATATCAATGGTAAACAATGATGATGATGATGATGGTGGTTAACGTCCACTGAGACCAATCTTTGGTCTATCGGACCTAAATAAAAGAGTTATTTAGTTTGATTTAAGATTTTATTCCTATGCTCAAAAAGCTTGGAGAGAAGCCTCCCGAGCTCACTATAATTTTGACATCTTAAAGGTTGGGAAGGTCGGTGTTATAGCAAAAGATTATAGGTTGAGTCGATGTGCAACAAATATTATGAAATTGAGCTCTAATGTGGTTGTATGCGGGGCACTCTAAGAGGAAGTGATTTTCATCCTCGATGTTCATATTCTCACAGAGATGGCAGATCCTTTCCATCCATGGTGTTTTAGGAACTGTCCAACGACCTGTTTCACTATGGAGCTCATGAGAGTTCGTTCTAATTTTGGATATATTAATTTTCTTCTTTGAGCTAGTTAAAACAGATAGATACTTTTGATCTTCTAGAGTAGGGTTGATGACCTCCTTATAATATCTTAATTTTCTTTTAGCTCCTAAATCTTTCTCACACCACATTTTTTCTTTGAACTTAGAAGTAACAATGTATCAAGGTAAACAATATATGACATAGATATAAAGTGTATACAATAAGAATTTTTTTGGTGTATTTGATTATTATTATTATTTTTTTTTTCAAAAAAATTAACTGATTTATTAAAAAATATTCACTCAAAAAACATTTTACCCTACAAACACCAAAAGTATAATATATAAAACTATCTTTAAAATTTCCCATAATCATTTATATTATTAATATAATGCCATTATGGTCATTGTTGGATCATTAACATTAACTTAATATTTTAAAATTAATAAACAAAATTCACTAATATTAAACTATAATTAAATAAAATTAATTATAATTATACCAATTAATTATAATTAATTATAATTAACCTTAATTGATCAAGATATCATCATAGACGTGTCCAATTGTATCCATTGAAGGACAACTCAATCGCACGTGAAACTCATGACAATTAGTACGGTCAAACTTAGATAAAGTTTGTTATATTTGAATTTTCATTAATTAATTTGAAAGATTGATATTTTGCATATACTACTTGGTAAGTGTGATTTTTTATTTGGATTTGGAAAGTTTATTTTTCATTTGGGATTTGGAAAGTTTGTTATAGTATATTTTGGATTATTTATAAGTAAAAATTTAGTTGGAAAATATTATTATTTTTGTTTTAGGTTAGGATATTGTATTGGGTAAATGATTGACTTTTTATTAATTTAGTCAAATATTTTATATATTTTTTACTTGGTCAAAATATAACATTAGGAAATGAACTTTTTTATTTTGTTACAATCATTTTATTTATAATTATTTCTCACCTAATTGGCTAAAAACACTTGTTATTGGAAAATGCCTAGATTTTCACAAATCAACACTACATGGCTCACCTCAGAATTTAAATAATAATGTCTTTCTGAGTGACACCCAGTGATATCTCACTCACTAATTGGTCAGTTATTTTAATTACCAAACAAAACAGGTCAATCACTAGCCCATTAGTTCTTTCTATAGTAGGCTATAGATCCTTTACTAGCAGTCAAGACACACCAACAATAGCACACGTCATAAGAACTTGGCAATCAACTGTTAATAACCTATGGATGAGATAAATGAGAAAAATTTAAATAAAACCTAATTCATTGTGCATTTAATGAATCCAGAGAAAATGAACACAATTTAAATAAAACCTAATTCATTATACATTTAAGATTTAAATAAAAAAGATTTAAGAGATTTATATCGAAGGTTTAAAATAATTTCAAACAAAGTCTAATTATAATGCCCGTAGGAATTAAAATTTAATTATAAGGGATTTATGCCAAAGACTTTAAAAATATTCCCTTTAAACAAATAAATATGAATAAAATCTAAATAACTTCAAATTTGCTATATATTTAGGAATTAAAATTCAACTGGACATAATTACAATGCACAATGCACAATTACAATTAACAAATTATCTCAATTTATTGATTAGTAAAATTTAATGACAATGCACAATGCATAATTACAATTAACAAATTACCTTAATTTACCAATTAGTAAAACTTAAACTGATTAGATTCTTAAAGTCAATAATTTTATTTTAATTTAGCTATATTTAAACTAAACAAGAAATAGCTATTATATAACACTTGTTTATATGCTAACTACTATTTAAACAATAATTACTCTAATTATAATTTCTTTTTTCGAAATACTAAATTTAAACTCACTTTTTTGAAATGCCATATTCAATTGACATAAATCTGATGATACTGATGCATCTGATATATTCCAAATTTATGCTATAACATTCAAAATGTTCCAACCAAACATAACTATCCATAAATAAGCAAATACAATACATCAATAACCAATTCAATGGGACATTTCCAGAAAGCTACTTCTTAACCTTAACTGACCAACCAACAACATCCACCTAGAAAATACTCCTTATATACTTGTGTTTCACCAAACCCTGAACTTTGTTCCCTTACTATCTACACTTAAAATAGTTAAAAGATGAGAAATTTGGTTTTCTACATGAAGGTCTACAGTGAAAAAAGCTAAAAAAAAAAGCTACAAAATGATGAGATTTGGCAGCTTGAAGACCCCACTTAACCGAAATTCTCCTAGATATGGCTGAAAATAAGATGGTACATATGAAAACGAAAATGGGGCAAAACATTCCTTCAAGACGCTTCAAAAGCAAAACATTGAGAAGCCCGCAGGGACCCTTGTGGATCTTATTAAGTACACAAGCTGCCGTACTGTGAAGGTTGCCTTTGACTTTAATCCTTCTATCTATTCATTAAAAGTTGGTATTGGTAATAAACACGGTCTATCTAAGTTGATACGTTTAATTTTAATAAAATAATATAGTGGATATTTGGAAATAGGCAATGGTGTATCGATATGTAATGTATTGAAAATTTAAAAAATAATTGGTAGAGATATTGTAATGTAATGTAATTAGAACTTATGATATTGATTTATAAAGTATAGTTTATTGAAAAGAAAATTAATTTAATCTAAATCCATCTTAATTATGGATCTACCAAGTTTCTAAATGATTACATCTCTTTGCATTTCAAGAAATTTGATCTTTTTAGGTCTTTGGTAGATCTACAATTAAGTTGGAACTAAACAGGTTGTAAGATTCAACTGTGATTTTTTTATTTCAATTCATAATGTTCAATTACTTAAACTAATTCACCAACTTGTATTAAAGATTATTTCAAATTTTTATTTTTATGTTGTAAATTTATTCAAAATATTATTTTGGATGATTTTATGGACATGTTTTTTTTGGAATAGAGTTTTTAGAATTTTAATTTAATTATCAATAATTATTATGAGGATAATGAAGATTTAAGGTATATAGTCTTTTTAATTAAATTGATTAATTAAAAAAAGGTCATATGAACATGTGTTGTATAATAAGTTGTGGTTTTTTAGCAAGAGATATTTGTAAGTTATGGTATTGACTCGTAGTATTGTAACAAAGTTTATTTACAAATTAAAAATCTTTATGGTAAAGTTGGAATGAATATTTTTTGTTAAAAATCTTATTACTATTTTTTTTTTAAATGTATATATGTAAAACTAGAATATTAGCTTTTTTATATAATTAATAATAATAATAATAATATAATTCAAAACAAAATTTTAATTATATATATATATAAGAGGAGGTAATCAATTTTACTCTAGAAGATTAAAAGTATCTCTATTTTAACTAGCTCAAAGGAAAAAATTAATATAGCCAAGATAATAATGAATGAGTTCCATAGTGAAACAAGTTATTGGGCATTTCCTAAAACACAATGTGTGGAAAGGATTTGCCATTTTTGTGAGAATATGAATATTGAAGAAGAAAATCACTTTCTCTTAGAGTGCCCTGCCTACACCCACATTAGATCTCAGTTTCATAATCTTTGTTGCAATACCGACCTTCCTAGCCTTTTAACATGTCAAAATTATAGTGAGCTCCGAACATTTCTCTCCAAGCTCTTTAAGTATAGGAGTACAATTTTAAAACAAATTAAATAATTCATTTCTTTAGGTCTGATAGATCAAAATTTAGTCTCAATGAACGTTAAGCATCATCATCATTATGATATTTATAACTAATTTTTACTATTAATAATAAAATAATTATGAAAAACACAATTTAAAAAAAAAGATAATAACTTACCTATCAAATTTAAAAATTTATTATTAGAAAATAGTATATTTGAAATGTCTCACATCCCAATTAAAATTATTAAAACATATAAAGAGATTTTCTGCATAGAAGCAAAAGCGAGCACTCTTGTGAATAATGCAAAAGTATAAAGAGTAAATAAAATATATATTATATGTTACTCAATTGAGTGATGGTTAAGTTAATAACAATTTGGTGATTGTTGAGTCAAAGTGGTTACTTTAATTTGTTATTATCCATGTTGTGGAGCATAATTTCACAATCACTAGGTATTTGGTGTGACTTAGGTAAGGCAGACAAGTTTATATTGATGGATTTACAGAAAATATCATTTATGAATGTGCAGAACGTTATTTGAGTTTATGTGCAAGATGATCATTAAATATAAGTAATTAATAATTTAATAATTTAAATTTAAAAATTTAAAGTGTTTTTATAAAATTTGGTTAATTAATTATTTAATAATTTGAATTTAATAATTTAAAGTGTTTTTTTATAGAATTTGGTTGATGTAAAATTTGCATTTTGTTTTTTTTTTCAACCTAAGATACAAATGCTAAGAAGGTTTTGCTTAGTTCTTTAACATAAGATATGGATGTTAAGAAGGTTTTGTATATTTTGTTTTCTTTTTTAATATAAGATATAAATGTCAAGAATGTTTTGTATTTATTATTCTTGAGCTGTGAAGTTATAAGGTGAAAGTATGAAGATTGGTTATATTTTTGGATCAAATGTAGGGATGAAATTTCAAAATTTTCTTTTATTTTCTATTAAATTGATGCTCTTAAAATTCATAGAAGCACTGTGAATTTTCATTAGGAGTAAATAGAAAAATTGTAGAGAATTATGTTGTTGTCCTAATGATACTTTTTGCAAAAATATTCATTGTCTTATAATATGTTAATTTTCTATTAAATGAAAAGACCGCCCTTGCCAATTTTCACTCCCATTAAATGAAATGATTGTCCTTGCCAATTTTCACACATCTTAAGAGGTATACATGTGTGTGTGTGTGTGTGTATATATATATATATAAGCATGGCCTACACTGAGAGAGTTAAGTTTTTCATATTATTATTATTATTATTATTATGTAAAATTATATATATATTTTTATTATTTTTAGAAGTTGGCCAAGTAATATTTCAATTGCATTTTGCAAGAGGTGTTCAAGGTTTTTTTTCAACTATTTAAATAAATTGAAAAACCAAGAGTACCCTTTTGAAGAGGACGTAAACGAAAGATAGTGGTATGTTTTGATTTTTTTTAGTTGTGTATATTTTATGATATTGATTTTTTATTCAACCTCTTTAAATTTATTCAAAAAAAATTGAAGCATTATGTTTAAAAGAAATTAGATAAAAAATATCATATGAATTCTAAAATGTCAAACTTATATGCCATTGGATAGAGGGTTCCTTCCCAAATCCAACATAATCAACTCGCCACTTAAAGTCAAATTCTACTTGTAGTCTGCTAGGATACAAAATGATGTTACAGCTAAATCTACATAAAGGGAGCTAAAACTCTGTTTTTTAGGCCCTCAAGAGCCGGATAGAGTGCTTAAAAGGCTAGATAGAATGTTTGAAATTCAAATTTCAAATAGCTAGATGGAGAGTTTAAGAGAACCTGGATAGAGCCCCTTAAAGTGGTTAAATAGAGGATAGAGGTATCATAATTATCTTAAAAAAACACACACACAAAAAACAAACTAAACCTCTCAATACTTGTCTATAAGCCAATTATAAAATTTCTTTATTCCACAAAAATAATTTTTTATAAATATTCAAATATATTTCAAACTCTAATTTTCCTTAATTATAAATCCAAATTTTATTTTATCTTATCAAGAAAATAATTATAATAATATATAGATAACTTTCTATAAAAGATTTTAACTTTACTTTTTCAATTTTGAAATTCTTAAAAAATGATAACTTGTTTATTGTTTTGATTTTAAATATAACATATTTTTATACTTAATCATTTAATAATTATTTTATTTATTTATTTTTAATTTTAATTTTTTAATTTTGAATTTTATGTAATTTTTTTTAATATAAAAATAAATCAATTTATAATAATTTAATTTAGCATTCAATGATCCATATCATGAAAACAAGAAAAGCGTTCACATCATCACAATTTTGTTGACTCGTTTCGAACCATCGGGTCCATTGTCATCGCCAAGACAAAATGAAAAATCAGATCTTGGCATCAAGTTAAATAGACAAAGATAATTTTTTTAGCCATTATAATATAACAATTAGATTTGACTAAATAAATATTATTTATTACTAAATAATATTTTAATATAAGGAAATAATTGTTAGAATATAGTTGTTAATATTGAATTAAGGAAAATAATTAGTCAAAAGGAAAATTTTAATGCAACGAATATCTAAAATAAAAATAATATTTAGGTCAAGTCTAAATAATCAAAACAATAAACAATTAATAAAATAAAAATAATATTTGGGTCAAACTTAAATAATTAAAACAATTAATTCTAAAAACTTTAAAATAAATAAAAATAATAAATAGTCAAACTTAAATAAAGAATATTTGCGTCAAACCTAAATAATCCAAACACTAAAATAAAAATAATAGTTGAGTCAAACTTAAATAATCAAAAAATTAATTCTAAAAACTTAAAAATAAACAAAAATAAAAAATGGTCAATAAAAATAAATAAATAAAAGAAAATAAATAAAAAAATCATTCAATAACTAAGAAAATAAAGTAATTAATCTTTTATTTGTAGTGAAAAAATACAAATAAATAATAAAAATTAAAAATAAAAAAATTAAGAGGAGGAAAAATAAATAATAATAATATTAATAATAAATAAATAAATAAAAACTTAAGAGGAAATGGCAGTGATCCAACAACTGCTAATTTTCTAGTCATCGTCACATTGGTTGGCCTCCTTTCAAACTAAACTAAACTAAACTAAAAATAATTTAATACTCACATTTAAATATAGATTACTCAAATAATGTTTTAAAATTTATGATTTCCTTCTGTTTTTATTATTTTAAAAATATATATATTACAAACCTAAGTCGTAGTATAAATTTCCATATATATATATATTTAGCACTTGTGCAGACTAAATTTAGTGCAATCACATTTTACAGGTTGAGAGAGATACCATTGCATCCATTACAACTATATTAATTATAACTTACGACTATGTTAATTATTACTACACTCGTTTCTTTTCATGAAAAAGTGGATATATATATATATATATATATATATATATATATATATATATATATAAGTTCAATTTTAATAGATATGATTATGATCAATGGTGATCTAAAATTAAAATTGAAGGTTTCATGTAAAATTTTGCAAGTTAGTTTATGTCTTATGGGCAATGGATCGATATGCAAGAGCACACAAGCTAAGTTATTTTTTGCAGATTTTAACAGTTAAAAATAGACAACATGCAACATCACAACACAATATTTTGATGAAAAAGTTCACCCCATCTCCAATGGTGGCCCTTTTAAAATTATATGCTCAAATGTGAAATTACATCAACATACAATGCTCAAATTGAAAAAATAACATTTCCATTGTGATCTAGATGGGATCATTATATTTTTTTTCATCTATGTCGATGCATCTGGAGTGGAAAAAGTGGAGGAATCAGTCCACGGGATCGTTTTTACCAAGGGGACTCAGTCTGGAAAAACGAGGTCTGAAACCTTTCAATTTTTTTTGAGGCTTCAAACGATTATTTTTTGGGGTAAAATTTTTCCCCTTAATAGCGCACATTTCCATGCTATTCTACACACAAAGAGATTTTAAACAATGCAAGAATCATGTCAATCAGAGTCTGTATGCAAAAGTTATGCCACTCAAAAGTTGACCTTATTGTTTTCAAACCTATAGTTCGGGAGGATGCCACGTCAGTCCCCATTATTCATGGAAAAGGGGTTATCCACATATTTGTGATGTAAAATGCTCTATAAGAGTTGATTTAGTCAAAATTAACAACTAGTAGGCTATCGGGCTGTGTTATAACCGGGCAACTAGGAGAAAGAGGCATTCCATTCTTTCGAGAGTATTTTATTCCATAGTTGAGAAAATCTAGCAGGGAGAGATAGGAGGTAGAGCACACAGTGAGGATCTGTGCACAGTAGCAGCCCATGAGCCACAATAATTACTTCTTTGTACTTGCAACCCTATTTCGAAACAAAGAAGGAGAGTGAAGCGACCTCATCTTCCAGCTGGGTTTTCTCTTGAAAGGGTTTCCCAGAGAGAATATATTGTGTCTTATGTGTGTGTGAGATTGTTTTTCCGTTCTCTACTTTTCTACATAATTTATATCTGCTTGCATGCACTAATTACAATTAAATCTACAAATCTTAAAGTTAAAAAAAACCGTAATAATGTATAATATCATATTTTTAATATAATATTATCAGATATGTTGTGACGAACTATCTAGTGGAATATCCATGACAGTTTACAGATAATTTGGTATCAGAGAAGGTTTATTTGGGTATTTTGTGGATATTGCAGGGATCTAGGTCGGTGGGGTTGAAAATTGTAAAACCATAATCATGGGCGAAAAATCTGTAAACGAACCTCATGACCCTGCAGAGGTGAGGTTTTTACGGCTTGAACAACAAGTCGCGGATATAAACGACAATGTAAAACTACGCATGGTGGCCCTAAGCAATAAATTGGGGATATTTGGAGAAGAAGGGGGTTTGAATGCAGAGGAAAAATCAAAACAGGGAACATAAGATCAGGGAGAAACAAAGAACCAACCGAAGAACGAGCCCAAAAAAGATCAACCCAGTTCGAGTGTCGTGAATCAATCACAGTCCCTGTTTAAAGTGGAAGCAAAAGATGATATCAAGTCGTACCATGACAAGATCAACGTTCTGAATCTAAACCACTGGTTGTAACAACTGGAAGTTTATTTCAGTTTCCATCAGATTGAGGAAGGGAAAAATATCTCATTTGCACAGCTAAAATTGGAGGGCCATGCATTGACTTAGTGGGAGAGCCACACGAAAACCTAGAGGTTGGAGGGAGAACCTCCATTGACTAAGTGGGAGGATTTAAAAACCATAATTAAGTCACAATTTTATCCCATTCGGTATGTGGAGGACCAATGGATTTGGTGGCATTACTTTAGGCAAAAGCTGAGCCAAAGCGTGCAGGAGTACACCACATAATTCACAAAGATGGCTATAATACTGGGTATCTCTCCAAAGAACCCAAATTTAATCCTCAAGTATTTTGGGGGTATGCACCGCCATTTGCATGAGAAAGTGATGTTGTTCAAGCCCAAAATGGTGGACGAGGCTTGTATACAACGACAATACTTGGAGAACGTAGTCCTGAAAATATCACATTCAAGTGAATTAAAGAAAAAGGAGAAACAAAACACTTCTAAGGAGGGGAAGAAGAAGTAAAAAGGGGAAAAAGATAAGAAGAGGACAACCACAACACACCAATGCAAATATCCTAGCAACCACACTATAACATTGATGGCCATACAAAGGAGAATTTTTGGAAATTTACATCAGAGCTATTTAGAAAAGAACAAGAAGAAAAGATCATGAAAAAGAATATCATGACGCTGATTTGAGCACCAATTGAAAAAACTAGACATGGATGAGAATATCATACGTAGTAAATGGGTATAAAGGTGAGTCTAAGTAGCCTTCAACAATAGGAAGAGAAAGAAATGACCAAACGCTTCCATATAAAGATATAGGTCAAGAACAAAAATATTGATGCTCTATTTCACTCAGGATCGCAGGTGAATCTCATTGCAGCAGAGATCATCAAGAAGTTGGGGTTGGAAGTTCGTGACCACCCAAACCCATACCTGTTGGGATGGGTAAATAAGGATTCAGAGCTAAAGGCAAAAAAACAATGTAGAATTATATTTTATATTAGTGCTAATTTTATTGATGAAGTATATCTTGATGTGGTTCCTCTTGATGTATGCAGAGTCGTATTTGGGAGTCTGTACATGTATGTGTAAGATGCAATATTCATGAGGAAATCTAATCAGTACCAAATTATCAAGGATGGAATTTTTTTCATCATCAACGGACAAAAAAGCACGTCGAAAATTTCATTGGTAAGTTCCAATCAAGCCAAGAAATTGATCTGTTCTAGCAAGAAGCATGTTTATTATTTTTACAAGAAGGTCAGTCTGAAGAGGAGTTAATAAGAGGCAAGGTATCCCTGGATAGATGTACTAAGAAACAAAATAAACAATTGGAGGAGTTGTTACAGGCATACAAGGATGTGTTCTGAGTGCCTAAAGGGTTACCACCTAAGAGAGAAGTGGAGCATGAGATCCAAATAGTGCCAGACTCCCCATTGCCAAATATTGGGCTGTACAGACAATCTGTTATAGAAGCAAGTGAGGTGAAGAAACAATTGCAATAGTTGCTAGAACATAGTGTCTTTAGACTGAGTACATCACCATGTGGGTCACCCATCATCATTGTGCCAAAGAAGGATATGACTTGGCGGATGTGTATATATTAAAAGGCGTTGAATAAAATCATGTTCAATAATAGACACCCCCTGCTAGGGATAGACAATCTACTAGATCAATAGCAGAAAGCAAAGTATTTCACCAAGATGGACTTGAAGTCTGGATATCACCAAGTTCGAGTCAAAGAAGAAGGTACATGGAAGACCACCTTCAAAACTAGGCAAGGTTTGTATGAGGGGTTAGTTATGCCATTTGTCCTATGCAATGCACCATCTAAATTTATGAGATTAATGAATGATATACTATGCCCTTTTATAGATTCATTTGTTATTGTCTATTTGGATGATATACTGGTATACTGCTACATGGGAGGAGAATATGTCACATTTGACGCAGGTGTTGAAAACATTGAAAAAGCACAAGCTGCCTTATAACTTGTTGAATTAAATGTAAAAATACAAAATAGGTATTTTGTAATAATAATTTATTTTTATATATAATGTACAAGAGATGATGAATGTTACAATGAGGCCTTGCTTATATACCTAGGTATGTGGCCTTTCATGACTGGTTTCCCAGAGAGAATATATTGTGTCTTATGTGTGTGTGAGATTATTTTTTCGTTCTCTACTTTTCTGCATAATTTATATCCTCTTGCATGCACTAATTAAAATTAAATCTACAGATCTTAAAGTTTAATAAAAACGTAATAATGTAGAATATCTGATTTTTAATATAATATTATCAGATATTTTGTGAAGAACTATTTAGTGGAATATCCACGACAGTTTACAGATAATTTGGTATCAGAGAAGATTTACTATCTAGTGGAATATCCACGAAAGTTTACAGATAATTTGGTATCAGAGCATATTTATTTGGGTATTTGTGGATATTGCAGGGATCTAGGTTGGTGGGGTCGAAAATCGTAAAAACATAATCATGGGTGACAGATCTGTAAACGAACCTCGTGACCCTGGAGAGGTGAGGTTTGTGGCTTGAACAACAAGTTGTGGATATAAACCACAATGTAAAACTCCTCATGGTGGCCCTAAGCAATAAACTGGGGATATTTGGAGAAGAAGGGGGTTTGAATGCAGAGGAAAAATCAAAACAGGGAACATAAGATTAGGGAGAAACAAAGAACAACCCAAAGAAAGAGCCCGAAAAATATCAACCCAGTTCGAGTGTCATGAATCAATCACAGTCCCTGTTTAAAGTGGAAGAAAAATATGATATCAAGTCGTACAATGACGAGATCAACGTTCTGAATCTGAACCACTGGTTGTAACAACTCGAAGTTTATTTTAGTGTCCATCAGATCGAGGAAGGGAAAAATATCTCATTTGCACGGCTAAAATTGGAGGGCCATGCACTGACTTAGTGGGAGAGCCACACGAAAACCCGGAGGTTGGAGGGAGAACCTCCATTGACTAAGTGGGAGGATTTCAAAACCCTAATTAAGTCACAATTTTATCCCATTAGGTACGTGGAGGACCAGTGGATTTGGTGGCATTACTTCAGGCAAAAGCTGAGCCAAAGCGTGCAGGAGTACACCAAATAATTCACAAAGATGGCTATAATGCTGGGTATCTCTCCAAAGAACCCAAACGTAATACTCAAGTATTTGGGGGGTATGCACTGCTATCTGCATGAGAAAGTGATGTTGTTCAAGCCCAAAACAGTGGACGAGGCTTGTGTACAACGACAATACCTGGAGAACATAGGCCTAAAAAAAGCACAGTCAACTGAATCGAAGCAAAAGGAGAAACAAGACACTTCTAAGGAGGGGAAGAAGAAGTAAAAAGGGGGAAAATATAAGAAGAAGACAACCACAAAACACCAATGAAAATATCCTAGAAACCACACTGTAACATTGATTACCATACAGAGGAGAAGTTTAGGAAGTTGCATCCAGAGCTAAACTCGAAGAACAAGAAGAAGAATATCATGGCCACTAATTTGAGCAACCAAGTTGAAATAAACTCAGATGTGGATGAGAAGATAATCTGTAGTATGTCAGTACAGAAGGAGGTGAGTTTAAGTAGCCTTCAAAGAGAAAGAAATGACCAAACTCTTCCATATAAAGATATAGGTCAAGAACAAAAATATTGATGCTTTGTTTGACTCAGATTCCAGAAAAGTGAATCCTATCGTTAGTAGGATCATCACAGTTGGCATCGGGAAGTTCGTGACTATCCAAACCCATACCTGTTGGGATGGGTAAATAAGGATTCAGAGATAAAGTAAAAAAAACAATGTATAATTATATTTTCTATTAGTGCTAATTTTATTGATGAAGTATATCTTAATGTGGTTCCTCTTGATGTATGCAAAGTTGCATTTGGGAGTCTGTACATGTATGTGTGAGATGCAATATTCATGAGGAAATCTAATCAGTACCAAATTATCAAGGATGGAATTTTTTTCATCATCAATGCACACAAATGCATGTCGAAAATTTCACTGGTAAGTTCCAATCAAGCCAAGAATTTTATCTGTTCTAGCAAGAAGCATGTTTTATTATTTTTACAAGAAGGTCAGTCTGAAGAGAAGTTAATAAGAGGCAAGGTATCCCTAGAGGGATGTACTAAGAAACAAAATAAACAATTGAAGGAGTTGTTACAGGCATACAAGGATGTGTTCTGAGTGCCTAAAGGGTTGCCACCTAAGAGAGAAGTGGAGCATGAGATCCAAATAGTGCCAGACTCCCCATTGCCAAATATTGGGCTGTACAGAAAATCTATTATAGAAGCAAGTGAGGTGAAGAAATAGTTGCAACAGTTGCTAGAACAGAGTGTCATTAGACCGAGTACATCACCATGTGGGTCACCCATTATCATTGTGCCAAAGAGGGATATGACTTGGCGGATGTGTATATATTACAAGGCGTTGAATAAAATCACGCTCAATAACAGATACCCCCTGCCTAGGATAGATGATCTGCTAGATCAATAACAATAAGAAAAGTATTTCACCAAGATGGACTTGAAGTCTAGATATCATGAGGTTCGAGTCAAAGAAGAAGGTACATGGAAGACCACCTTCAAAACCAGGTAAGGTTTGTATGAGTGGTTAGTTATGCCAATTGTCCTATGCAATGCACCATCTACATTTATGAGCTTAATGAATGATATACTGTGCCCTTAATTTATAGATTCATTTGTTATTGTCTATTTGGATGATATACTGGTATACAACTACATGGGAGGAGCATATGTCACATTTGGCACAGGTGTTGAAAACATTGAATAAGCACAAGCTGCCTCATAACTTGTTGACTTAAATGTAAAAATACACAAGAGATATTTTGTAATAATAATTTATTATATATATATAATGTACAAGAGATGATGAATGTTACAATGAGGCCATGCTTATATACCTAGGTATGTGGCCTTTCATGACTAGTTTCCCACAGAGAATATATTGTGTCTTATGTGTGTGTGAGATTATTTTTTCTATCTTCTACTTTCTGGGTATAATTTATATCCGCTTGCGTGCACTAATTACAATTAAATCCACAGATTCTAAAGTTTAATAAACCATAATAATGTAGAATTATCATATTTTTATTATAATATTACCGTATATGTTGTGACGAACTAAGGAAGGGAAGAGATCAATCACAGTCCCTGTTTAAAGTGGAAGGAAAAGATGATATCAAGTCGTACCATGACAAGATCAACGTTCTAAATCTGAACCATTGGTTGTAACAACTAGAATTTTATTTCAATGTCCACCAGATCAAGGAACGGCGAAATATCTCATTTGCACGGCTAAAATTGGAGGGCCATGCACTGACTTAGTGGGAGAGTCACATGAAAACCCAGAGGTTGGAGGGAGAACCTCCATTGATTAAGTCGGAGGATTTCGAAACCCTAATTAAGTCACAATTTTATCCCATTAGGTACGTGGAGGACCAATGGATTTGGTGGCATTACTTCAGGCAAAAGCTGAGCCAAAGAGTGCAGGATTACACCAAATAATTCAAAAATATGGCTATAATGCTGGGTATCTCTCCAAAGAACCCAAATGTAATCCTGAAGTATTTGGGGGGTATGCACCACCATCTACATAAGAAAGTGATGTTGTTCAAGCCCAAAATGGTGGACGAGGCTTGTGTACAACGACAATACTTGGAGAACATAGGCTTGAAAATAACACAATCAAGTGAATCAAAGCAAAAGGAGAAACAAGATACTTCTAAGGAGGGGAAGAAGAAGTAAAAAGGGGGAAAAGATAAGAAGACAAAAACCACAACACACCAATGCAAATATCCTAGCAACCACACTATAACATTGATGGCCATACAGAGGAGAAGTTTTGGAAGTTGCATCCAGAGCTAAACTCGAAAAACAAGAAGAAAGATAACAAGAAGAAGAATATCATGGCCACTTATTTGAGCACCAAGTTCAAAGAAACTTAGACATGGATGAGAATATCATCTGTAGTACGTCAGTACAAAAGGAGGTGAGTCTAAGTAGCCTTCAACAATAGGAAGAGAAAGAAATGACCAAACTCTTCCATATAAAGATATAGGTCAAGAACAAAAATATTGATGCTCTATTTGACTCAGGATCGCATGTGAATCTCATTGCAGCAGAGATCATCAAGAAGTTGGGGTTGGAAGTTCGTGACCATCCAAACCCATACATGTTGGGATGGGAAAATAAGGATTCAGAGCTAAAGGCAAAAAAACAATGTAGAATTATATTTTCTATTAGTGCTAATTTTATTGATGAAGTATATCTTGACGTGGTTCCTCTTGATGTATGTGGAGTCGTATTTGGGAGTCTGTACATGTACGTGTGAGATGAAATATTCATGAGGAAATCTAATTAGTACCAAACTATCAAGGATGGATTTTTTTTCATCATCAATGCACACAAAGGCACGCCAAAAATTTCACTGGTAAGTTCCAATCAAGCCAAGAAATTGATTAGTTCTAGCAAGAAGCATGTTTTATTATTTTTACAAGAAGGTCAGTTTGAAAAGGAGTTAATAAGAGGCAAGGTATCCCTGGAGGGATGTAAAAAGAAACAAAATAAATAATTGGAGGAGTTGTTACAGGCATACAAGAAAGTGTTATGAGTGCCTAAATGGTTACCACCTAAGAGAGAAGTGGAGCATGAGATCGAAATAGTGCCAGACTCCCCATTGCCAAATATTGGGTTGTACAGACAATATGTTATAGAAGCAAGAGAGGTGAAGAAATAGTTGCAACAGTTGCTATAATAGAGTGTCATTAGACTGAGTACATCACCATGTGGTCACCCATCATCATTGTGCCAAAGAAGGATATGACTTGGCGGATGTGTATATATTACAAGGCATTGAATAAAATCACGCTCAATAATAGATACCCCCTGCCCAGGATAGACGATCTGCTAGATCAATAGCAAAAATAAAATTATTTCACCAAGATGGACTTGAAGTCTGGATATCACCAGGTTCGAGTCAAAGAAGAAGGTACATGGAAGACCACCTTCAAAACCAGGCAAGGTTTGTATGAGTGGTTAGTTATGCCATTTGTCCTATGCAATGCACCATCTACATTTATGATATTAATGAATGACATACTGCACCCTTTTATAGATTCATTTGTTATTGTCTATTTCGATGATATACTGGTATACTACTACATGGGAGGAGCATATGTCACATTTGACGCAGGTGTTGAAAACATTGAATAAGCATAAGCTGCCTCATAACTTGTTGACTTAAATGTAAAAATACACAAGAGGTATTTTGTAATAATAATTTATTATATATATAATGTACAAGAGATGATGAATGTTACAATGAGTCCTTTCTTATATACCTAGGTATGTGGCCTTTCATGACTGGTTTCCCAGAGAGAATATATTGTGTCTTATGTGTGTGTGAGATTATTTTTTCATTCTCTGGTTTTCTGCATAATTTATATCCGCTTGCATGCACTAATTACAATTAAATCTACAGATCTTAAAGTTTAATAAAACCATAATAATGTAGAATATCATATTTTTAATATAATATTATCAGATCTATTGTGACGAACTATCTAGTGGAATATCCACGATAGTTTATAGATAATTTGGTATCAGAGCAGGTTTATTTGGGTATTTTGTGGAGATCGAGGGATTTAGGTCGGTGGGGTCGAAAATCATAAAACCGTAATCATGGGTGACAAATCTGTAAACGAACCTCGTGACCCTACCGAGTGAGGTTTTTTTGGCTTGAACAATAAGTCGTGGATATAAAGCACAATGTAAAACTCCTGATGGTGGCCCTAAGCAATAAACTGGGGATATTTGGAGAAGAAGGGGGTTTGAATTCAGAGGAAAAATAAAAAAAAAGGGAACGTAAGATCAGGGAGAAAAAAAAGAACCAACCAAATAGAGAGCCCGAAAAAGATCAACCCAGTTCGAGTGTCATGAATCAATCACAGTCCCTGTTTAAAATGGAAGCAAAATATGAGTCCCTGATGATGAGTCTTGATTTAGACTTGAAAGGTTGACAAAAAATGAAGATTGTGGAGATTCCAAATTTTATATCTAAAAATCTACACCACAGAAACCTCCAATCTATCATATGATATCAAGTCGTACCAGGACGAGATCAACGTTCTAAATATTAACCACTGGTTGTAACAACTCGAAGTTTATTTCAGTGTCCATCAGATCGAGGAAGGGAAAAATATATCATTTTCACGGCTAAAATTGGAGAGCCATGCACTGACTTAGTGGGAGAGCCACACGAAAACCCGGAGGTTGGAGGGAGAACCTCCATCGACTAAGTGGGAGGATTTAAAAACCCTAATTAAGTCACAATTTTATCCCATTAGCTACATGGAGGACCAGTGGATTTGGTGGCATTACTTATGGCAAAAGCTGAGCCAAAGCGTGCAGGAGTACACCACATAATTCACAAAGATGGCTATAATGCTAGGTATCTCTCCAAAGAACCCAAATGTAATCCTCAAGTATTTGGGGGGTATGCACTGCCATCTACATGAGAAAGTGATGTTGTTCAAGCCTAAAACGGCGGACGAGGCTTGTGTACAATGACAATACCTGGAGAACATAGGCCTAAAAATAGCACAATCAAGTGAATCAAAGAAAAAGGAGAAACAAGACACTTCTAAGGAGGGTAAGAGGAAGTAAAAAGGGGGAAAAGATAAGAAGACGACAAACACAACACACCAATGCAAAGATCCTAGCAACCACACTGTAACATTGATGGCCATACAGAGGAGAAGTGTTGGAAGTTGCATCCAGAGTTAAACCTGAAGAACAAGAAGAAAGATAACAAGAAGAAGAATATCATGGCCACTGATTTGAGCAACCAAGTTGAAAGAAACTCATATGCGGATGAGAATATCATCTATAGTACGTCTGTACAAAATGAGGTGAGTGTAAGTAGCCTTCAACAATAGGAAGAGAAAGAAGTTACCAAACTCTTCCATATAAAGATATAGGTCAAGAACAAAAATATTGATGCTCTGTTTGACTCAAGGTCGCAGGTGAATCTCATTGTAGAAGAGATCATCAAGAAGTTGGGGTTGGAAGTTCGTCACCATCCAAGCTCATACCTATTGGGATGGGAAAATAAGGATTCAAAGCTAAAGGCAACAAAACAATGTAGAATTATATTTTATATTAGTGCTAATTTTATTGATGAGGTATATCTTGATGTGGTTCCTCTTGATGTATGCGGAGCCATATTTGGGAGTCTGTGAATGTACGTGTGAGATGCAATATTCATGAGGAAATATAATTAGTATAAAATTATCAAGGATGGAATTTTTTTCATCATCAATGCACACAAAGGCACGTTGAAAATTTCACTAGTAAGTTCCAATCAAGCCAAGAAATTGATCCGTTCTAGCAAGAAGTGTGTTTTATTGTTTTTACAAGAAGGTAAGTATAAAGAGGAGTTAATAAGAGGCAAGGTATCCCTGGAGGGCTATACTAAGAAAATAAATAAATAATTGGAGGATTTGTTACAGGCATACAAGGATGTGTTCTAAGTGCCTAAAGGGTTACCACCTAAGAGAGAAGTGGAGAATGAGATCCAAATAGTGCCAGACTCCCCATTGCCAAATATTGGGCTGTATAGACAATCTGTTATAGAAGAAAGTGAGGTGAAGAAAGAGTTGCAACAGTTGCTAGAACATAGTGTCATTAGACCGAGTACATCACCATGTGGGTCACCCATCATCATTGTGCCAAAGAAGGATATGAATTGGCGGATGTGTATATATTACAAGGCGTTGAATAAAATCATGCTCAATAATAGATACCCCCTGCCCAGGATAGATGATCTGCTAGATCAATAGCAAAAATCAAAGTATTTCACCAAGATGGACTTGAAGTCTGGATATCACCAGGTTCGAGTCAAAGACGAAGGTACATGGAAGAACACCTTCAAAACCAGGCAAGGTTTGTATGAGTGGTTAGTTATGCCATTTGTCCTATGCAATGCACCATCTACATTTATGATATTAATGAATGATATATTGTGCCTTTTTATAGATTCATTTGTTATTGTCTATTTGGATGATACACTGGTATACTGCTACATGGGAGGAGCATATGTCACATTTGACGCAGGTTTTGAAAACATTGAATAAGCACAAGATGCCTCATAACTTGTTGAATTAAATGTAAAAATACATAAGAGGTATTTTGTAATAATAATTTATGATATATATAATGTACAAGAGATGATGAATGTTACAATGAGGCCTTGCTTATATACCTAGGTATGTGGCCTTTCTTGACTGGTTTCCCAGAAGGATTATATTCTGTCTTATGTGTGTGTGAGATTATTTTTTCCTTCTCTACTTTTCTGCATAATTTATATCTGCTTGCATGCACTGATTACAATTAAATCTACAGATATTAAAGTTTAATAAAAAAGTAATAATGTAGAATATCAGATTTTTAATATAATATTATCATATCCGTTGTGACGAACTATCTAGTGGATTATCCACGACAGTTTACGGATAATTCGGTATCAGAGCAGGTTTATTTGGGTATTTTGTGGATATTTCAGGGATTTATTTGGATATTTTAGGTGTAAGTCTATTTTTAGACATGGAGATCATATTTCATAAGTTGCAGGATGCTATTTGTGGATGGTTGGTCAAGTTGGAAAAATAGATGAAATTCTATTTTTAGAATATTGGGCAAACTCTATCTATAGATCGTCGATCTAAAAATAGAAGTGTCAATTATTATTAGCTCTTAATACTAATCTGACAATAAACATCAACTTATTCTCTTGGAGCACTTAATTTCAGTATACAGATTTGGAAAATCAGTGGGCTGAAGGAATTACGCAATTCCTAGGGTTTACTGGTGGTTCATGCATGGAGGACTCAGTTAGAACTTAAGTGGCAAAGTTATGACAGAGTTGGAAGAGTGGTTCATGGAGTTGTTATTTAGTTTAACTCAGTCAATGGAGTTAAACTCAGCTGAGCTCGTTGTATCTAGTCTAACTGAATGATACACTAGTGAGAGTGGGGTGAATTAATTCACAAATAATAACTCATTAATCAACTAAACAAATACAACAGTTAACTACAGTGCATGTCAGTTCCAGTGGAGACCCAGTTGAGAGATAGGTGAAAGGGAAAGATGGACTATCCGTTGTGACTATAGTGATGCATTTATTGCACCACACACACATTGGAGTTGCCAATGAGGATTTCACAGTGCAAGCAAGGTAGATTCAAATTCATTCAGGGGTCTTCTTCAGCAGGGATTGCACAGTGGAGGCAGGCTATCAGGTGGCAAGAAATCAGTGTATGGATTTGCAGATTTCTTCTGATTAGTGTGTGACGATTGATTATACTGAGAGCTTGATGTACTAAGATTTGTATGAGATTGTTACATGATCTCCATGATACATAATATATGATAGTTGGGGTTTTCAGCTTCAGGCTTTCCCGTTAAAACAATTGTGTTATGTGCAATTGTTTTTATTGCTTCATGTGTTTGCAATTGAGTTTTTAAATTTCCGCAAAAGATTAACAATGGAATGATTTTGTATTTAGAAAGAAGATAAATATTGTTAGATTAGGAGAATCTGGATATATACATGCATCTTGTATATAATTTCTACATAGTATCAGAGCAGTGTTAATTCTTGAAGATTGCAATTGTGAAGAATTGCTGAGTTTGTGCTGGTGGACAATTTGAATTTGCTTCATAAAATTCTTGGTGTGATAGTTGAGTATACATTGAAATGTCTTTCAATGGGTTGCGATTGGAGTATTCCATTGATGGCATCTCGAATTACATAGCCTGGAAGGATAGGATGGAGGCAGTGCTGGAAGATAATGGACTGAAGGATTTCATCGATAACAATGTTCCTAAGCCTGGATCTAGCGATGCTGCATTACTTGACGCATGGCAAAAGAAGGTAGCAAAGACAAGAAGAATTCTGTTGGAAGGTGTGAAGGACCATATTGTGTCTAACCTTCACGGAAAAGCCACTCCATTTGCAATGTGGAAGGCTTTGACAGATTTTTTCCGAAGAAGCAGCGACCAGAGGAAGTTGGTGCTGAAAGATAAGCTTAGAAAAATAAAGATGGAGAAGGGCGACAATATTCCAAAATATCTCACGAAGTTTGTCCACTGTACGGATGAAGTGGGAAGTGTGGGTATTACTGTTGATGATGTTGACTTGGTGAGCTTGGCTCTCCTTAGGCTTCCGAAGAGTTGGCATAGCTACGAAGACTCTGTCAATGGACAAGAGAAACTACTGGGATGGGAGCAACTTCGGTCGGATCTTGTGCAGGAGGAGATAAGGAAAAGTACCAGGGATGGCTCTTCATCGAAGAATGAAGATGAAGAGAATTGTGCTTTGGCTGCCAAAGCAAGGAAAGGGAAGGGGAAGAAATTCCCTTTAAAATCCGAAGCTAAAGGCAAGAAGCAGGATTTGTCCAAGGTGAAGTGTTTTCACTGTCACGAACATGGGCATTTCACCACTAACTGCCCACAGAAGAAGAAGAAAAAGAAGGTTGTTGGAGCTGCAGCTAGAGAGGCCTTAGCCTCTCAATTTGAACTTGCTTTCTCTTTGATCGCATGCTTGGTTTCAAGCTCTATGGGATCGGTGTGGTATCTTGATAGTGGTGTGTCTTTCCATATGACAGGAGACAAGGAGTTGTTTAGTGACTTGGAGGAGAAAGACCTTCAAATGCATATAGAGATGGGCGACGATGGTCGATATAGTGCGACCGACATTGGGACCATTACCTTTGAGAGGGAGTTAGGTAATCCATTTCTGTTGAAAGATGTTATGCATGTTTTAGGTCTAAAGAGGAACTTGGTCTCGGTCACAATGTTGGAAGACAAAGGTTATGACATTGTTTTTAGCGATGGAAAATCTTTCCTGCGACATAAAACAATGGGTCAAACCAAGAGGATAGGGATTTGAGTTAAGAATCTCTACAAGCTGGAGGTAGATGGCTGCGCTACAATGATGAGCAAAGCAGGAAAAGTGGTGAGCCGGGATGAGGGCGAATTATGGCACAGGAGATTGGGCCATCTTCACCATGGCGCCTTGAAGATTTTGCAGTAGATTTCTACTGGACTTCCCAAGGGTACTCTTGCGCAGTCAGTTCAATGCGAGGGATGTACTATGGGTAAGTTTGTGAAGACCCCATTTCATGAGAAGGAGAACTGTGCTTCGGTGATCATGGAGAGAATTCACACAGACGTGTGTGGACCTTTCTCGGTTGCTTCAACAACAAAACACAGGTATTATGTTATATTTTTTTATGACTATTCTCGTAGATGTTGGATCTTATTCATGCAGAAGAAGAGCGAAACATTCTCAAAGTTTTGTGAGTTTAAAGCATTGGTGGAGAAGTAGTCGGGGAAGCAAGTGAAGGCACTACGGAGCGATAATGGTGGTGAATATATCTCGGGTGAATTCAAAGACTTTTGTAGCAAAGAAGGATTTCGAAGAGAACTCATAGTGCCTCATAACCCACAGTAGAGTGGGGTCACGGAGAGGAAGAACAGAACGATCGTGGGTGCTGCACGAGCTATGCTGCATGACCAGGGCCTACTAATGCACTTGTGGGAGGAAGCATGCAACACTGTGGTTTATGTGTAAAACCATTGTCCTCATAGAGTACTTGACATGAGTACACCCGAAGAAGATTTTACTGGTAAGAAGCCTGATATTACTCATTTGAAGATTTTTGGCTCATTTGTTTACATTCATGTGACAAAGGACACCAGGAAGAAGCTGGAGCTGACTACAGAAGTTGGGATATTTGTGGGGTACACAGAAACACCCCATAATTATCGTGTGTATTTTCCAGATAGTCGGATGACTGTGGTGCGACGAGATATAAAATTCAATGAGGTGAAAGCCATGAAGTTGTCGCTTGAAAGGGAGCTACAATTACATGTAGAGGAGGAACTTCTTGTTTCCAAAGATGAACCTCTAGATGTGGAGCAGCCACAGGAGGAGATTCATGGAGTGGAGGAGTCCACTCATGCAGAAAGCGTACCACAGAAGCTGAGAGACTGAAGCTTGATGCGGCACATAATGTAGAAGTCCCTACATCACAACGCAGACAGAGATAGTCACCTGACCGATTTACTGGATACATGGCTCTTATGAGCAAGTGTATCGTGACAGAGCCATCTTCTTTTGAAGAAGTTGTGTAGGAGTCCACATGGGTAGATGCCATGGTAGAGGAGTATGACTCCATTTTCAGAAACAGTGCTTGGGATATTTTTCCAAGGCCGGTGGGTAAATCAGTTGTAGGATCAAGATGGATCTGCAAGGTAAAGCAAGCTGCTGATGGGAGCGTCGAGAAGTATAAGGCAAGATTTGTTTTCCGGGGCTTCTCACAGATTGAGGGGATTTATTATGAAGAAACCTTTGCACCTATCCCACGGTATTCTTCCCTAAGGACCATCCTTGCTCTCTCAGCGCAGATGGGTTGGCACATTCATTAGATGGATGTGAAGACTGTGTTCCTTAATGGGATCATTGAGGAAAAGGTGTACATTGAGCAGCCTGAAGGATTTGAGATCTTCAACAGCGAGTCGCATGTGTGCAGGCTCAAAAGAGTGATGTATGGGCTGAAGCAAGCACCTCATGCTTGGTACACAAGGATTGACAACTATTTCACTGGACTTGGTTTCACCAAGAGTGAGGCGGATGCAAACTTGTACCAAGTTGTGGTGGAGGGTAAGATTTTAATCATTGTTATTTATGTTGATTATTTAATACTAACAGGTGATGAGCAGTTGATACACTCATGCAAGGTAGATCTTGCAAAGGAGTTTGAGATGAAGGATTTGGGCCTCCTTCATTATTTCCTTAGATTGGAAATATGGCAGCATGAAGGTGAAATGATTGTGTCTCAAGGCAAGTATGCTCGGGAGATACTTGAGAAGTTTCACATGCAAGGTTGCAAACCTTTCGACACTCCTCTTCCAAGAAATTGGAGGAAAGAGGATGCTACATCGACAGAGGTAGTGGATCCCACTGTTTATCAATAGTTGGTGGGTTCGCTCATGTATTTAGTTAATACAAGACCAGACATATGCTATGCGGTGAACCAGCCTTCACAAGCGATGGTTAAGCCTACCAAGCTCTTTTGGAAGGCAGGCAAGCATGTCTTGAGATATCTCAGGGGCACATCTGAGTATGGCTTATGTTACAGACAGACGGATGAGGTGAAGTTACATGGCTTCACGGATGCAGATTGGGTAGGCAGCCCAATGGACAGAAAGAGCACATCAGGAGGGATTTTTAGTATCATATGTATAGCAGTTTCTTGGTACAGTAGGAAACAAAGATCCGTGGCACTCAGTCCAGCGGAAGCAGAATACATGGCAGCAAGTCAAGCTGCATGTGAGGCTATCTGGATGAGGAAGATCCTGGTTGGTTTGTTCGATTAATATTTAGATCCTACAGTGATACATTGTGATAATCAGAGTTGTATTAAACTCTCGTTTAATCCTATGTTTCATGATAGGTCTAAACATATTGATATCCGGTATCATCATATCAGAGATTGTGTGCAGCGGAAGATCATGTTGCTTCAATACATTCCTACGGAAGATCAAGATGCAGTTATTCTGACGAAGGCCCTCACCAGGAGAAAATTTGAACACCATAGAGGCAGGATCGGGGTGAAGGATAATCCCTATCTTGTTGAGAGGGAGTGCTGAGGTTCAAAAAGATGATGAGCTTAGTGAAAATCAGTCACCTTCACTAAGTGGGCCCGCATGCTATTTTTAGGTGTAAGTCTATTTTTAGACATGGTGATCATATTTTAGAAGTTGCAGGATGCTATTTGTGGATGGTTGGTTAAGTTGGAAAAATAGTTGAAATTCCATTTTTAGAAAATTGGGCAAAGTCTATTTATAGATCGTCGATCTAAAAATAGAAGTGTTGATTATTATTAGCTCTTAATAATAATCCGACAATAAACATAAACTTATTCTCTTGTAGCACTTAATTTCAGTATACAGATTTGGAAAATCAGCGGGCTGAAGGAATTACACAAGTCCTAGGGTTTACTGGTGGTTCATGCATGGAGGACTCAGTTAGAATCGATGTGGAAAATTTATGACAAAGTTGGAAGAGTAGTTCATGGAGTTGTTATTTAGTTTAACTCAGTTAATGGAGTTAAATTCAATTGAGCTAGTTGTATCTAGTCTAACTGAATGATACACTAGTGAGAGTGGAGTGAATTAATTAGTTAATTAATTCACAAATAATAACTCATTAATCAATTGAAAAAATACAACAGTTAACTACAGTGCGTGTCAGTTCCAATGGAGACCCAGTGGAGAGATAGGTGAAAGGGCAAGATGGACTATGCGTTGTGACTATAGTGATGCATTTATTGCACCACACACACATTGGAGTTGCCAATGAGGATTGCGCAGTGCAATCAAGGTAGATTCGAATTCATTTAGGGGTCTTCTTCAGTAGGGATTGCGTAGTGGAGGCAGGCTATCAGGTGGCAAGAAATCAGTGCATGGATTTGCAAATTTCTTCTGATTAGTGTGTAACGATTGATTGTACTGAGAGATTGATGTACTAAGCTTTGTATGAGATTGCTACATGATCTCCATGATACATAATATATGATATTTTGGGTTTTCAGCTTCAGGCTTTCCCGTTAAAACAACTATGTTATGTGTGATTGTTTTTATTGCTTCATGTGTTTGCAATTGAGTTTTTAAATTTCCACAAAAGATTAATAGTGGAAGGATTCTGTATTTAGCAAGAAGATAAATATTATTATATCAGGTTAATCTGGATATATACATGCATCTTGTATATAATTTCTACAGACATGCCTTAAGAAAGGATGAGATCCAGAAACAACCTGGCCCTTTACAGACTCCTTTAAAACTTGTAGAAATTAAGACTCAACAAACAAATTAAAATCCTATGGAAGTTCAACCACTTTAGGTTTATTTTTTAGGCCTTAAAGTTTTCCTTAAATTAATGGGGGAAAGCCTTGAGTTTGGGGGAACCTATCCTATGGAAGTTCAACCACTTTAGGTTCAATTTTTAAGTCTTAAAGTTTGCCTTGAATTAATGGGAGAAAGCCTTTAGTTTTTGGGAGAAGTTAAATTTACAGGGTTTGCAAAATTATTTTATACACTTACTAAAACAACTAGTGGTGGTGGTTGATGAATTTATGTCAAAAGTCACACATTTATGAGTTTGTGGGAGAAATGAAATAGAAATGACACATGCCTTAAAGTTTGCCTAAAATTTTATGGGAGAAGGGAGAAATGACACATGTACAAGGTTTTCCTTAAAGTGATAGTGGTTTATGGATATTAAAATGAGGAACTTCTATTTCTGTTCCAGAAATTGACTGTAGGGGAATTTACTGGATATATCACCTTTGAGAAAAGATGATATCTAGAGGCTACTTGGCCCTTTACAGACTCTACCTTTAGAACTTGTAGAAGTTAACACTCAACAAACAAACTAAAATCCTATGGAAGTTCAAAATCCTATGAGAGTTCAGCCACTTTAGGTACAATTTTTAGGCCTTAAAGTTTGACTTGAATTAATGAGAGAGCCTTTAGTTTGTGGGAGAAATGACATTTACATGGTTTGAAAATTTATTTTATGCACTTACTAAAATAACTAGTGGTAGTGATTGATGAAGTTATGTCAAAAGTCGTGCACCTTTATGAGTTTGTGGGAGAAATGACAAATTGCCTTATAGTTTATGGGAGAAATGAAATAGAAATGACACATGCCTTAAATTTTGCCTAAACGTTTATGGGAGAAGGGATAAATGACACATGTATAAGGTTTTAATTAAAGTGGTAGTGGTTTATGGATATTAAAATGAAGAACTTCTATTTCTGTTTCAGAGATCGACTGTAGGGGAATTTACTGGATATGTCACCTTTGAGAAAAGATGAGATCCAGAGGCTACCTGGCCCTTTACAAACTCTGCCTTTAGTACTTCTAGAAGTTAACACTCAACAGACAGACTAAAATCCTATGGAAGTTCAAAATCCTATGAGAGTTCAGCCACTTTAGGTACAATTTTTAGGCCTAAAAGTTTGTCTTGAATTAATGGGAGAAAGCCTTTAGTTTGTGGGAGAAATGAAATTTACATGGTTTGCAAAATTATTTTATGCACTTACTAAAACAACTAGTGGTAGTGGTTGATGAGGTTATGTTAAAATTCACACCTTTATGAGTTTGTCGGAGAAATGAAAAATTGCCTTATAGTTTATGGGAGAAATGAAATAGAAATGACACATGCCTTAAAGTTTGCCTAAAATTTTATGGGAGAAGGGAGAAACGACACATGTACAAGGTTTGCCTTAAAGTGGTAGTGGTTTATGGATATTAAAATGAATAACTTCTATTTCTGTTCCAGAGATTGACTATAGGGGCATTTACTGGATATGTCACCTTTGAGAAAAGATGAGATCCAGAGGCTACCTAGCCCTTTACAGACTCTGCCTTTAGAAATTGTAGAAGTTAGCACTCAACAGACAGACTAAAATCCTATGGAAGTTCAAAATACTATGAACTTTAGGTTCAGTTTTTAGGCCTTAAAGTTTTCCTTGAATTAATGAGATAAATCCTTTAGTTTGTAGGAGAAATGACATTTATATGGTTTGAAAAATTATTTTATGCACTTACTAAAACAACTAGTGGTAGCGGTTGATGAATTTATGTCAAAAGTCACACCTTTATGAGTTTGTGGGAGAAATTACAAATTGCCTTATAGTTTATGGGAGAAATGAAATAGAAATGACACATGACTTAAAGTTTGCCTAAAATTTTATGGGAGAAGGGAGAAATGACACATGTACAAGGTTTTCCTTAAAGTGGTAGTGGTTTATGGATATTAAAATGAAGAACTTATATTTCTGTTCCAGAGATTGACTGTAGGGGCATTTACTGGATATGTCACCTTTGAGAAAAGTTGAGATCCTGACGCTACCTGGCCCTTTACAGACTCTACCTTTAGAACTTGTAGAAGTTAACACTCAAGAATTTTACAAAAATTTTACAACTCGAACATCAACCTACACTATCATAATATCACTGTACATAATCTAGATTATTAATATCCATTACATCATAAAACACTCCACTTTTAACATTTTACAAGATTACAAGCATCATGGAAGGTGTAAATTTAAGTACATTAATGAAATACATTGGGCTGATTTAAATATTACAAGAATTCTGAGTTGCTGAATTTCTTTGCGGTGTTTAATTCTGTTCATTATGTGTGAATTTCTGTTCATTCTATTGATGAATTTTGTGTGAATTTTTGTTCATTCTTTTGCTGAATTCTATGTGAATTTCTGTTCATTCTGTTGCTGAATTTTGTGTGAATTTCTGTTCATTCTGTTGCTGAATTCTGTGTGAATTTCTGTTCATTCTATTGCAGTTAACTCAAATAAATGTGTTATGGAAATACATTGCACAAAATACCTGAATTAATTAAAGTATCATAATTGAGATGTACATAGAAATATTTCTAATGTAATTATAAAAAGTTAAATATGTACAGTACATGTGTGGAGGGCAAACACAGAGTATAAGGGACTAAGGATATTTGTACAAGAGGGTTTTTCCTGAATTATAAAAGAATAGATTTGTGTAAGAAAATATAAATCTAATTATACTTTGAATTGAGTTAAGAAAGTCAAGGTAGTGATTCTAAAAAGCGTGGAATTTTAGGATGTAAATATATATAAGAATCAAAGGAAAATGGAATGAAATAAACGAAATTATATAACTTTGTTATCAAATCTGGAGTTGGATATAAATTATCGATTTCTACAACAAAAGCTGGAAAAGAAATAAATTCTAGATCTTTGTTATAGTTTCCAGGAGTGACATGAAGGATCGAAACAAGGGAAACAAAAAATCAACAAAAAAAATAAAGAAATTAAAAATAACAAAATCGGAAATACATAAGAGTGAAATTGACCTTTATGAGTTTGTGGGAGAAATGACAAATTGCTTTATAGTTTATGGGAGAATTGAAATAGAAATTACACATGCCTTAAAGTTTGCCTAAAAGTTTATGGGAGAAGGGAGAAATGACACATGTACAAGGTTTTCCTTAAAGTGGTAGTGGTTTATGGATATTAAAATGAAGAAATTTTATTTCTGTTCCAGAGATTGACTGTAGGAGCATTTACTGGATATGTCACCTTTGAGAAAAGATGAGATCCAGAGGCTACCTGGCCCTTTACAGACTCTGCATTTAGAACTTGTAGAAGTTAACACTAAAGAATTTTACAACTTGAACATCAACCTATACTCTCATAATATCACTGTACATAATCTAGATTTTAATATCCATTACATCATAAAACACTCCACTTTTAACATTTTACAAGATTACAAGCTTCATGGAAGGTGTAAATTTAGGTACATTAATGAAATACATTGGCTGATTTAAATATTACAAGAATTCTAGGTTGTTAAATTCTCTGTGTGAATTTCTTTGCGGTTTTTAATTATGTTCATTATGTGTGAATTTATGTTCATTATGTTGATGAATTCTGTGTGAATTTATGTTCATTCATGTTGTTGAATTCTGTGTAAATTTTTGTTCATTCTGTTGCTGAATTCTGTGTGAATTTCTGTTCATTTTGTTGCTAAATTCTGTGTGAATTTCTATTCATTCTGTTGCAATTAACTAAAATAAAATGTGTTCTAGAAATACATTGCTTAAAATACTTGAATTAATTTAAGTATCATAATTGAGATGTACATAGAAAGATTTCTAATGTAATTATAAAAAATTAAATATGTACAGTACATGTGTGGAGGGAAAACACATAGTATAAGAGACTAAGGATATGTGTACAAGAGGATTTTTCCTGAATTATAAAAGAATAGATTTGTGTAAGAAAATGTAAATCTAATTATACTTTGAATTGAGTTAAGAAAGTCAAAATAGTGATTCTAAAAAGCCTAGAATTTTAGGATGTAAATATATATAAGAATCAAAGGCAAATGGAATGAAATAAACGAAATTATATACCTTTGTTATCAAATCTGGAGTTGGATATAAATTATCGATTTCTGCAATAGAAGCTTGAAAAGAAAAAAATTCTAGATCTTTGTTATAGTTTCCAAGAGTAACATGACGGATCGAAACAAGGGAAACAAAAAATCAACGAAAAAAATAAAGAAATTAAAAATAACAAAATTGGAAATACATAAGAGTGAAATTGAAATCGAATTTCATTAAGGCAGGCAAGTATCTATCTATCTCTAGGTGGGTAAATCTCAAATTTAAGGAACTAACATGAAAACATATCCTAGCAATGGTGGCTATCTAAATAAATCAATTGTATATGTAAGATCGTCCCCCCGAAAGCTCAATAGTGGTATTATATAAATAACGATATTCATGGATATGTGATATCATATTGGAATACTGAGCTTAGCTTAGTTGTTGTATCTGCTTAGATTACACAATGGTATATACTTAATCAATTACAACCATTACTCTAGTGATATAATCTCTATGTAATCAATTAGCTCATCTTGAATAGATATGGATAATGCATATATCATCATAAGTATAACATGATTAAGCTTTAGCTCATCTTGAATAGATATGGATAATACATATATCATCATAAGTATAACATGATTAAGCTTTAGCTCATCTTGAATAGATATGGATAATACGTATATCATCGTAAGTATAACATGATTAAGTTGTATTGTATATACTCTTATTCTAGGTACTTTTTTTACCATGGTTAAGATATGGCCATTACAGATAGAGTAATGAATAGCACTAGGGATAACAAGAGATATGAGATCGAACTAGCATAATGAATGGTAATCACACCATGTACACCTTGTAATTTGATTCCATATTAGCTCTTCTCTATGGTATCAGTCTGAATAAGGTGAATGATTTCCCTATAACATGAGTAGTTACTACAAGCTCAGAACATGAAACTACTAGCTTATGCATAATATAAGTACTACTATAATAGTGTTTACATGAATATAAAGTGTTACTATATACATCACTACTAGTAATTATGTAGAGACTTATATGTGTATATGTGAATAGTGTAAGTACCGCATGTATTCAGACTAGTAAGCTTTCCGTGAGAAGGTGATATAAAGCTCTTTGTAAGTAGAAGTTATACCACCAACATCAAGCTTATTATGGAAACATAGTAGATAAGCTTATATGAACCAACGTAGATGAGTACTATAGCTTGTAAGGGTAATGAAAGAACAGAGAAACATGGAAACTGCTTATACCTGTAATCAGCTTATACTGGTACAAGGTGATTAGCACTTGTAGAATATAGCTATACAAGATATGAGTGAGTATAAGTATTAGAAAGTCCTGCTGTGTTGAAGGTATCTAATTGAGTGAGTTCCTGTGGTTTAGATGTTATGCTCTTAGGTACGTGATGTTCTGGTTGGTGATGTGACTGTGTAGTATATGCGATGTTTTGGTTCATGTTGTGTATCTAATGGAGAATGGTTGGGTAGTGAATTGGGAATGTTGGTAAGTGGTTAAAGTCGAGTACAAAGGGTTTAAGTGTTGTCCAAATAATGGATAGTACCTGGCTGAATTCCTAACTTAATTTGCATACCATAATAGAGGTTTATTTCAATTACCATACCATCTCCAAAATTAAATGAGAAATAGCAGTAGTAGTAGGAAGTTTCCCCAATAATGGGGGAGCACCAACAACAAGTGGGATAGACGGTTGATTCTTCAACTGGAAGTTTATGATGTTGGTTAAGCAAGTGATACAACAAGTGATCTTTTCTCTCCAGTGATTAAGCCATTGGTAGAGTAGTAGAGACATCAACATATCCCTTATAATATTGACCGAGTGAATTCTGCAATACCTACATGTCCTGATGATTTACTAGAATCACATATATCTATCTATATCGATTGGTCGCGGTCTATCAAGGTTGTAAATCGAACCAGGTGGGTTGGTAGCATGCACGTAAGTAAAGGGAAGAAGGTAGGCTTCAAAAGTAAGTACGACTTAAGTGCTTGCATAGGCTCCATCAAAGAATCCTCTCACATAGACATTCATATTAATAACCATTTTGTCCAATTTTTGCTTATAGTTGAGATATGTTAGGAACCTATTCATTAAAAGAATTCATAAAGTTGGTTTAGAGTCATTATAAAATTTTTTTTGACCTAGCCGATGCAGCTGCAGCTGGTTCTCCTCTTGCTCGAGGCCGCCGGCCTTCCTTGGCCCTCTGGTCGCAGCTTTTGAGGGCTCCGAAGATCATCACTCTTGGAGCTGGAAATTTCTCGTCGTTTCAAGAAGCCTTTTATCATTGCAACAAGGTTTGGTTTGGTTTGATGCATTTTTTTTCCCCGCGCAACGCAATGGCAGGGTGTCACGACGCATTGGGCTGGCGCGGCGCATTGAGTCGGCCCCCTCTATGCTTTCATTGCTTTTGCGCAACGCATCGAGGCAGCGCGGCGCTTTGGGCTGCTTGTTGTCTCATTATATTTTCCTTCATATTTTTCAAATAGGCTCTGTCCCCCTTGCGATGGGAGCTGCGAGCTGCTCAAAAAACACTCTGTGTGCTTGACCTAGCTGTGCAGCTCCTGTGCTTGTGGCCGCAGGCCAGCCATGGCCCCTTCGGATGATACTATTGGGGGGGCCGATGCTCAAACAACGTTCTCTGCTCTAGTCAAATCACTTCCGCTTCAATGCCCTCGTCCATCCCTTTCTAAGTTGGTTAAGAAGCTAGATGGTCTGCAAGAGGTCGTCCTACCTCCTGCTCTGCCAAGAATCGCTGCTCTCTCACTTGCTGAACAGGGGCTCATTGGGAAATTCACTGGTTTATGGCCATCCCCCAAAACTGTTCAACGTTGGATCGAGAAAAACTGGGCGGACAAAGTTAGTGGCAAAATTTCTATCCGCTTCTGTGGGAAAGGATATTACACATTTCATTTTGAAACAAGAGCTGACAAGGACTTAATCTTCAGAAACGGTCCTTATTTTATGGACTCTAGAGGGCTGTACTTGAACAAATGGACTCCAAACTTCGACCCCGAGTTGGATGTCCCTAGTGCTGTCCCGGTCTGGGTCCGACTTCTGCATCTCCCGCTCCATTGCTGGGGAGATGACTCGGTTCGAGCCATTGGCAATGCTGTTGGGAAGTACATCGATCAGAGCGAGCCCAAGGACAATATGCAAGCTTGTGCACGTATATGTGTTGAAGTTGATCTCGGCAAGGGTCTCCCAGAGGGAATCAAGCTAAAGGTGGATGACTGGACACACATTCAGCAACTGGACTACAAACAAATCCCATTCAAATGCAAGGTATGTCACGAGTACGGTCATTTTTCCAATCGCTGCTCTAAAATTGTTAATGATGAAAATGCTCAACCTGAGAAACAATGGGAAACTGTCAAGAGAAAAAAGACTGCTGCTACCCCGTTAGCTGAAGCTCCTCCCAAATCTGCTCCCTTCAAACCTAATCCTTCCTCCTCCTCATCTCCTCCGCCCTCCCCTCCCAAGAAATCCTTAGAGTAAACTAATCCCTTCTCCTCCATTTCCCTTGATGATGATCCCCCCATCAATCTACCTCCATCTCAGGATGGCTCTTTTGATCCCACTCCCCCTTCACTCTCTTCTCCTTCATTCTCCCATGACCCTCCTACATCTAGATCAACCAGAAGCTCTTCTAAAGAGCACGGTTCCAATCTGGACACACACAGAAAACAAGGACCAGGCAGGAGATACACCATACAGCAGAGAGAAGAAAACGCCCAAAAATATATTGCCATGGGCACCCAAAACCCCATATAAACTTACATTTTGGGGCAAAACAGCAAGGAAGCGGCACATAAAGATCAGGGAGGGTGAGCAACTCTCCGTACCCCTCTCACCCAATGATGAAAGCCCTATCCTGGAACAACGGGGGATTAGGGCACCCCTCTAAAATCACAGCTCTAAATGATCTGATAACTCAAGAAAAACTAGGAATACTAATTTTACAAGAAAAAAAGCAAGGATACCAAGAAATGAGAGGGATTATTGATCGCCTCAAGCAATATGAAGGAAGCATCTGCGAATCTAGGGGAGCCTTAGGGGGAATCGCCACCCTTTGGATCCACACTGCTTGGAAGCACAAAACTGATACAATCAACCAATTCTGGATTAAAGTTACTCTAGAGAATCTAATGAACAACAAAAAAATTGTCATCTACAATGTCTATGCTCCAAACCACTACAGGGACAAAGCACAGTGTTGGAATTCTCTCCAAACTGACATTGATGAAGAAGAAAGCAGCAACATCATACTTGGAGGAGATCTCAATCTCATACTCCACGCCAATGAAAAGAGGGGGGGGTTGTTTCACACACGACCCCTGCAGAACGCAGTTGGAAACTATTATGCAGGATCACGATCTCATAGATGTTGTCCCCAAAAATCGAAGGTTCACCTGGAATAATCGAAGATTGGGCAAAGACAATATAATGGAGCGGCTAGACAGGATAGTGGTGAATGTCTCCCTCCTTTCCTCCTACTCCACGGCATACTCTATTGTTCTCCCCTTCTCATCATCCAATTATTACCCCACAACGCTAGTTCTTGAAGCTCACTGTTCACTAGGTCCCATTCCGTTTAAGTACAACCCACTATGGAGAAATTTTCCCATTGTTGATCAGATTTTTAAACACACATGGTGCCAGCACATTGAAGGATTGCTGGGTTTCATTTGGGAAAGCAAACTAAAAAGGACCAAAAGCGCCTTAAAAGACTGGGCACGAAATCACTATAAGGAGCCGGAGAAAGTTAAAGCAGAAATAAAAAAAAAATTGGAGCAAATCCACAGCACTATAGAGGAACAAGGATTGTCCCAAGAATCCAAAGCTAGAGAATGTGACCTTTAGTTCCAGCTCTATCGTGCCAACCATATGGAGGAGCAGAAATGGAGAATCAAATCACGCCAGTTGTGGCTGCAAGGAGGGGAAAAAAAATCCACCTTTTTCCATAAGCAGACTACAGTTAGAAAAATCAGGAACAATGTCACCTCCATCACTGATGACGAAGGCCAACTCCAAACTGCCCAAGATGCTCTTAAAAAGGCTGCCTCAAAACATTACAGCATGCTCTTAACTGAAACCAAAGAAGCTGAAGATTACTCAAAGCTGCTTCAATATCTTCCCACAGAAATCAGTGATGAAATCAATGCAGATCTCACCAAGGATATAGAAGAAGAAGAAATACAAAAATCCATTTGGGCACTTCAGCCAGACAAGGCTCCTGGCCCAGATGGCTTCCCCATCAGCTTTTATAGATCTCACTGGGGGACAATAAAAAAATATCTTGTCAAAATGATAAAATGGACCCAACGCAAGAACAAAATCGAAGGCTTCACCAACGCCACCCACCTTTCCCTTCTCCCTAAAGAAAATCGACCCTCATCCTTCTCCCGTTTTCGGCCCATTTCTCTTTGCAACTCCTCATACAAAATCTTGACTAAAATCATTGCCACCCCGCCTCAAACCTATCCTCTCCTCTCTCATCTCTGAGAATCAAGGAGGTTTCTTAGCCAACAGACAAATCTCTGACTCCATTCTACTTGTGCAAGAGGCTATTCATTTCAGCCAAGTTAGAAAAGAAAAAGGTTTCATTTTAAAACTGGATTTAGCCAATGCATTCGACCGAGTTAGACACTCCTTCCTCCTTGTTGTTCTAAAGAAAATGGGATTTGCCTCACCTTTCATCAACCTAGTCCAAGCATGCATCTCTGGCCCTTGTATCTCCCCCCTCATCAATGGCAGGCTAGGGCCATCCTTCCAATCTTCTCAAGGATTACGTCAAGGCTGCCCCATTTCCCCCTATCTTTTCATCTTGATGGTTGAATCCTTCAGCAAGGCTCTTGATTACAAACGACGCACTGGTCTTATCACTGGCATTAAATTTGGGAATGGAGTCAAAAATATAAACCATTCTCAGTTTGCTGATGACACCTTGTTAATGGGAGGAGCCTCCAACATTATAGCTCGCCGTTTCAAAACACTCTTAGACATATATATGAGTTACTCTAGAGGCATGCTCAATTACCTTAAGAGTTGCATTTATGGTTGGAATGCAACTACTCGAACTCTCCAAAGCATTGCCAACATCTTCGGGGTTTCTTGCAAGTTAGATTGGGGACATTTCTCTTATCTGGGCATGCCAGTGAGTGTGGGTTCTCTGAAAGTTGAAGTTTGGGACACCATTATCGACAAAATGAAAAGGAAAGTGCAACAATGGGGCTCCTTCTGGCTTAACCCAGCAGGGCGCCTAATCCTCTTGAAATCAGGCCTTTCCTCTCTACCCTTGTATCAATTCATGCTCCTGCAAGCTCCAGCCAGTTTTCATCACAAAGTGGAAGCCATCCTCCGTCACTTTCTCTGGCAAGGGGGAAAAACTGAAAGAAATAAATACAACCTCATAAATTGGAAACATGTTATTCAACCTCATGAATATGGAGGGCTGGGGATCAAATCACCACAACTCCTAAACCTGGTCTTTGGTGGAAAGATAGTCTAGAGACTCATCAATGGAGACTCTGCTTGGTGGAAGAATGTGCTGGAAACCAAATATCTAAATTCTCCGAGACAGCTTCTATTAGATCACGATATACCTCTCAGAGCCTGCACCAAAATCTAGGGGCTGTGTAAAAAAGCATTTCCCATCCTTGCTTCAAACATTTCTAAGGTCCCCAAGGGGGGCAATAGCACTAGATTAGGGGCTGATAGAATAATGGGCCAGCAACCTATCAGCAGTAGGCCTGGAACCCAACAGATTCTCTCCTATCTTGGCAACAAGGGGATTCACAGTTTGAGCCAGATATCCAAATGGGACATTCACACTCATCTCTGGATAGGATGGAATTTCCCTGATATACCTGACGAGATACGTTCAAGCTTGGATAATCTGCAGATTCAACTCCATGGTATCGCCCCCACCAAACAAAACGATGATGACTGTTTCTGTTGGGACCCTTCAGGCACCAGTTATACAGTCAAAGCTGCCTACCATCAAATCTATAACAGTGAACGTCCCACGCCCATATGGAATCAGTGGAAAACTGCTTGGAAATCAGAGACTCTCCCAAAAATTAAATTCTTCATATGGGTTCTTCTAAAAGGGAAAGTGATAACTTCTAATAATCTGAAAAAACGTGGCATTCTTGGTCCTTCCCGCTGCCCAAACTGTCAAGCAGCTGAGGAAACTATTCAGCACCTTTTCATAAATTGCTCCTTCACCACTGCTTGCTGGAAAGAAGCCTTCCTGAAGGACCAACTCCGCTGGGATCCCCACAGCACCATTGCCGAACTCTTACACTTATGGAAGAAGAATTACCCTTGGCAACGCAAGAAGAACAATGTGGCAAGAAGAGTTTGGAACGCCCTTCCTTACTCTATGCTGTGGCGCATATGGCTAGCACGCAATCAAACAATCTTCAAAGACAAAAAAATCAACATCAGGAAGCTATATAACAAGGCAAGAGGACTCACTCTGGAAACCATAGCTGTCAAATGTCAAAGGAAGATTGATGCAATTGGTCTCTTCGTTGAAGAACAAAATTATATAGGTTGTATGTTAGATCAAAGTAACAGGGGCCAATACGATGGCCAAAACAGAAATGACACCAACAGTAAACAAATCTCTAACAGCAATTGGAAAATCAGAATGAAGGATAAGGAGTTTTCACTCTGGATAAGAAACAATAACACACACTATCTATTCTTTGATGGAGCTTCCAAGTCTAATCCTGGTAAGGCTGGAGCGAGCAGAATTATTTGTAACGCCAACAGAGACATCATCCTTGCTTACGAATGGGGATTAGGCCCCCTTTCCAATAACAGAGCTGAAGCCCTCGCTCTATACCAAGGTCTCATTCAGCTCCAAAATCTTGGCATTTGCACAGCAACAGTGATCGGAGATTCGGAAATCATCATCAGCTTAATGGTCTACAATTGGACAGCCACCAATTTAGCACTTTAGCAAATAATAAATCGATGTCATGCGCTCGCCTAGCAAATGCAAGAAACTCGACTTATTCATGTCCTTCGCTCCCTCAATAAGGAGGCCGATGCACACGCAAACAGAGCCTGCTTCAAACCCCTTGGCTGCCTCAAATGTAACGCCATCGAGTCTTTCTGTTTCCTGCCATGAATAGGACAAATCTCCTTAGACTGCCTGCAGAGGCATCTGTTGTTTTCACTCCCCAGAGTTCAATGGCAACCAGGAATATATTATTGGAAACATTGAGCCCAGCTTCAGCACAGCAAATGCAGAATCTACAGGCCTTGAAGGCAACTCAATGCAAGATTTACAGGTTCTGAAGACAACTTCTCTTTAGCATGTTTTACAAATGTAGTTTTTTGCTGTCACAGTTTGTCTGAATCTACACAAGATCAGCCTTCTCAACAGTCAAGCATAATCGGAGTGCAAGGGAACCTGGCCTCACTGCTGTTCCTCTCTGTCTCTTTTTTCAAGCTTATTTCCCTGTAACAACGGAGCCTAGACTCCCAATTTTTTCTTTTTGAATACAAATAGCACCCAATTATGTCAAAAAAAAAAAAAAGAATTCATAAAGTTGACGATAATCATAAAGGGATTAGTTTGAGAGTTTTTAAAAATAAACTTATTCCAACGATTCCATATTCCCCATAAAACATAAGCCAACAAGTAAGGGATTCTAGAACATGTATTCTTTTTAGTCGAGTTCTACAAACAAGCTTCTAAAGACAAACCAAACCAACATAATTATAGTTGAAAGGAACTAATAACAAACTCCCAAATTTCTGGTTGATTCTTTATTCATCTATGATAGCATACCTGTAAATTCAATCACGGAGGATCAGGATATCATACCTGGAAATTTGTAGCTGATAAGAGAACGAAGCCGCAAAGAGAAGACGAGCACAAGCCGTGAGATCGCCAAAGACAAATGGAGGACGCAGACCAAATTCCCTGCGACAAAAAATTTTAAAATTAAAATCAAACAAAAAAAAATTACAAAAAAAACAGAGCAACATGAGCAACACCTCACCTCACCTCGTCGCCCCTGCAAACAGACAGACGTGAGACAGCGGATAGACGAGAGACAACAACGGAAATATGCCTTAAACCCGTTAAGGTTTGCGGGCCGATATACTTATAAGAACAAGTTCGGTCGAACTATTTTAAAAGTTCGGCCGAACTAATAGTTTGGCCGAACTTTTTTTCCCGGTTTTCCCATCTCCGGCCAAAAATCTGTTTGCCCAGGTTGTCAATACGCCGTCAATGTAAACGGTAGAATTAGTTCAGCCTAAATAATTTCGAAAGTTTGGCCGAACTTTTAAAAATGTTTGGTTGAACTGTTGGGAAAATGACTTTTTCGCCCCCGATTCTCACAAAAGTGTAACCCACCTTCGTGGGTTTACCCTTATGCATGTCATATACAGAAGCCACACATATATACAATCTAGATTTTGTATATGCACACATCTTTCACATATGTTTTTGTATATATGCAGCTTCTGTATATGCGTACATATGTGTACTCTTTTGTATATGTGCACTTCCATATATATACAACACAAGATACTTCTATATATGAATGTTTTTTTGTATGTGTTCACATACATAGAAGTCACACATTTATAGAAGTCTTCAATCTTCAATCATCATTTTGACACTAGCTCATATATGCACACATATACAGACTTTCTTGCATATATGTCCTTCAACTTCCATATATGCCCAAATTACATGTATGTTCTTGCACTTATGTACATGCACCACTTGGAGACCTATGTGTGCATATACAAAAGTGGCACATTTACAAAAGTCTCCTTATCTTTTGTATAAGCACACATATATGGAAGCCAATTTTGGATATGCATAATTTATGTATATACACACATACACAAAAAATAGCTTACATATATGTGCACTTATAAGGAAAATATGAAGGAGAATGATCTTCTATATATGTGCGACATAAGATCTTTTGTATATGTGCACACATACAAAAGTAGACATATGTATATGTGTGCATATATATAGAAGTCGACATCCATGTATGCATGCACGTATGGAAGTTGACCTCCATATATGCACATCTTATGCATGTGTACATGAAATATATGTGCACATATACAAAGTTGTGCATATATGAAAACCAACTTATGTATACACATGAAATTCATATGCATCGATGTGGTTTCTGCATGCACACATATGTAGAAGCCATACATATATGAAACTTGGCTTTCGTATATGTACGCATTTTACACATGTTTCCATATATGTGTAGGTTCTATATATGCATACATATGCATGTTTTTCCATAAATACACAACTCAAGATACTTATGTACATGCATGATTTCTATATATGAATACATACATAGAAATCACACATTTATAGAAGTCTTGAATATTCAATCATCCTTCTGATACTAGCTCGTATACACATGCATAACGAAAGCTAGCTTACGTATATGCACTTCCACTTCCATAAATGTGCAACTTCCATGTACGCAGTTGCACTTTTGTATATGCTCCACTTGGATACCTATGTACACATATATGTAAGTGGCACATTTATGAAGTCTTTGTATCTTATATATAAGACAAATTATGTATTTGGAAAATTATAGGGAAAATATGAAAGAGTTCTCTTTTGTATATGCATGACATAAGATACTTTTGTATATGTACCATTTTTGTATATGCACGCATATATAGAAAGATACATATGTATATATGTGCATATGTATGAAAGCCAACATATATATATGTGCGCATGTAGGGAAGCCAACATCCATATATGCACACATAGATGAAAGATATGTGCACATATATGAAAATTGATTTTTGTATATGCCCAACTTTCATATGCATCGACATGGTTTCTACATCAATGCATATACATAAGCCACACATATATGAAATTTGGCTTTCGTATATGTGTACATATTTCACATATGCTTTCATATACACACAAATTTTATATATGCACACAAATGCGTGCTTATTTTGATATGTGCACTTATGCATGCTCTTCCATATATGTGCAACTCAAGATACTCCTATATATGAATGATTTTTGTACATGCACACATACATAGAAGTCACCTATTTATGAAGTTTGATGAATAATATATTGAAAAGTGTTGAGATTGCAATGAGATTATAAATTATAATTGGCAAGTTGGGCTTTGTGCCACTACTTTGAAATTAGACTATGACATTGTCTATCCAGCTAAATTATAAATAGTAAATTCTTCCTATGAATGTTTGTCCAAAATACTCCTTTTTAATGAATATCATTAAAATGCCCTACGACAACCAAACTAAAATGCTAGCCTCTTACCTTGATCCATTAATCATTGGATTAATATACATTTAATTTACAAACCATCCTTCCCAACTTTGTAAACTAAAATGATTTAAAATAAATCAAATTATGGCTTAACATTGATTCCCAAAAGACCATATTAACTTGACTCAAATGTTTAGCTATTTCATAAAATTACATAACTAAACATCCATATGGTCTTGATAACCTCAATGCCTATTTTGACAATTTTAATAAGAAAAATTAAGTATTTTGGGAAATTTTTAATTATATTTAATAGAGTAATTTGTCTCATCACAAAATTTGTCTATTAAATTCCATATCTAAAGCATCCAAAATCTTTAGAAATTATTTATATACAATAAACATATCTTATCTAAAATATAATAAAAAATCATATTTTGAAAACCCATAACATCTTGCATTATATATATAAACAAGACATGAATACAGTTCATATATATATATATATATATAAACAAGACATGAATACAGTTCAAAATGTGTAGTGTATGCAAGATGTTATGGGTTTTCAAAATATGATTTTTTATGATATTTTGGATTAGATATGTTTATTGTACATAATTTCTAAATTTATTAAAATCAATCTAAATCCATTTTAGCTATCGTCCAGTAGGATCAAATCTCTTTTTATTCTAAAAGAGGTTTTCATGTAAGAGATTTGATCTCTCTTAGCATTTGGTAGCTCTGGAGTTAATATGGATTTATATTTGTTTAATTATTAATTATAATTATAATAGTAATTATTAATTTTATGTTTTTAATTTTTTGGTGTTTATTTATTTTTATTTTTATTTTTATATAATTTGATCAAGTTGGATGCCCATGGGGCATAGAATAAATTGTGATGGGTGTATTGTTAAGTCACTAGGGGATGTGAAGGTCACCAGTTGGAAACTTGTGGGCAAAAATACAATCATGTTAAGGGTTGGTGTGACCTTGCTATTTCGAGATGATTTTGACTGCCTAGATATTTCTCACAGGTCAAACCTTATAAACTCAAACTCGGACCACTTGACAAACAAAACAAAACAAATGACCAAATCAAATATTTACAAACAATATGTCAAATTAAAACATCTCTACCATAATAAATTAAAAAACCCCTATAAATATAACAAAATATATCTACTTTAATAAATAATAATAAAATTTATTAAAACAATATTTATATGCTCTAATAAAAAAAAATAAACCCTATACATGTGATAAACCTTTAAAGCAATAAGCATTCACATCCCAAATAAACAATGTTTTTAGTCCAACAACTAATTTTAATATTATTTTTTAAAACTCCTTCCCACACGTTTCTATTTTGACTATTTTCTTTGAATATTAATATAATATTGTTGGGTAAATTTCAAAATTATATCTTAAAAATATTTTTAATAAAATTAATATAAAAAAATTCTTATTTATTCTGAAATTATATATTAACTAATTTATTAATATTATTTTAATCCAATTAAAATTAAATATTTGAAACTTTTCCCTTTCTTAAATTTTAGTTAAATATTTTATACTTTTCCTTTTCTTAAATTTTAGTGAATGGGTAAAAGACTTTGTTTTATTATTTGATATTTTTATAAAAACATTATTATTTTCAATTTTAAAAATCAGAAAGTATTAGTATTGAGATTGTTAAAAATGGAAATTTTCACTTTAAAATATATATATTAAATTAAAATAATGCAATCATATATAAATATGGTATAGCTAAAAAAATCTCGAATTTAGTTATTTTATCTCCAACTTATTTTTGACCACTCGCTATGACATCTCATAATTGTTGCAGTCAATTCTCACTAGAGAAAGGTGGGCGTCATTATTTCTATGGTTGATCTCAGTATGATCCTAGAATATTCTGGGAGTCTGCTATTGATTTAAGCTCAAGGAAGCAAGTCATCACATTATTTCTGTTATAATATATATACATGCAATGAAAAAAAACATATTATCATGTAATAATATTTATTGGGTTAGTTCATGGTGAATAAAATAATTTGATATATAGTTGAAAATGATGCTGGAATGATAAATATTTTGCCTAAATTAAAAAAAAAAAAAAAAATGAAAATCTAGTTATAAAGTCAAATATCAGAAATTTAAAAGTTTTTATTGATACTAGACCCATTTCTAAAAATTCATATTTTAAAAAAATAAAATGAAAAATAACCAAATTCCAACAAGAAATGACCGTTTGTTACGTAAAATCCAACCACGTGCTCAGCGACATGTTCCGGAAAAAGCGGTTGATAGCGAATTAAAAGTTACGGATTCATTAAAATACAGAAAGCATTTCGGAAGCAATTAGAAGTAATTGATTCCCTTAAAATATGTTTGTTGAAATTAAACGAGTCACCCTCTTCAACAAACGCCAGGTTATAACAGTGGATATGGACAGATTACTTATCATGATGATTTATTTTTATTTACTTGCCCTTCCGGTTGTTCTCCTCAATAAAATATGTGTTAAAGTTCATTATTTATATATATATAACCTTTTTCTAAACTTTCATCCTGCATTTTTAGTTAAATATCTGATATTTACATTCGACTACATCGTATCATAATGGTGGATTTTCTGGAAATTTCTTTATTGGCTATGACTTATTTGATATTTATATTCAACATCATTATATAATTTTTTTGGGACAATGTGAACCTAATTTATAGAAAAGAGATTTTGTAAAGCCTAATTTAATGGCTTTTTTCTAAGATATATGCTTTTTTATTTTTTATTTAAAATTTAATAAAATTATACATTTGAGTTATGTGACTTGTATAATTTAAATATTGTGTAGGTAATAGGTGTAATAGTATGTCAATATTTTATAGATATTTGTTCAATGTGTTGAATTTATTGTGTTTAGAAAATTCTTAAACAAAATATGGAAAAGAGGTAAAGTAAAGTCTAATTTAATGGCTTTTTTCTAAGATATATGTTTTTTTTTATTTTTTATTTAAAATTTAATAAAATTATACATTTGAGTTATGTGACTGGTATAATTTAAATATTGTGTAGGTAATAGTTGTAATAGTATGTCAATATTTTATAAATATTTGTTCAATGTGTTGAATTTATTGTGTTTAGAAAATTCTTAAACAAAATATGGAAAAGAGGTAAAGTTGTCACGTGATTTTATAAATATCAAAGTACGTAAAATTAAAAATTAAAAATTAAATTAAAAGATTAATTTAATGTAATGTAAATATTTTAACTATGTTAAAATAAAAATAAAAATAGTCATATAAAAATAAAATAAAAAATGACCCATGGTATTGAGAATTCACTAAAGAGACCCATGGTATTTATAAATAGACCCATGGTATTTATGTGGAATATTGTTTACTTAAAGAGGGAAATTAAACTAGTTTAGATCCATCTTAAATCTACCAAATATATTTTCACTAAAAAAGAGATTTGCATCTCAAGAGATTTGATGCTCTGCCCTTGGCAGATTTGGAGTTAAGATAGATCTAGGGCGGTATTTATTTATATGTTATTCATATCTTTTTTTTTATGTAAAATAATTTTTTTAATTATGATGATGATGATGATGATTAACTTCCACTAAAGCCGACCTAACAATAATAATGTAAGGGCACAATAATAACAATATTGGGGTTTGGTTTTTTGTTCGAACTTTTTGCTGCTCGGAGCCCGCGCTCCCTTTCCTGTCTGCACTGACCCCCTCGGGCCTTGGGCCCCTCAGCCTTCCACCTTTGTTGATCGCCCCCTTGTCTCCTCATGGCCACTCCAGAGCCCTCCCCGGAGTTGGCTGCCTCCCTCTCTCAGGCTCGTGCCTTCTCCGACCTCATCGGCTCATTGGCCCCTCCTCGACCTAGGCCAGCAATCTCCAGATTTGTTAAAAAACTCGAAGGTTTACAGGAAGTTGTTCTCCCCCCTCTCTTCCTCGCATGGCTGCTCTTTCCCTGGCAGAGAAAGGATTAATATGACAGTTTACCAGACTTTGGCCCTCTTCGAAGACGGTCCAGCGTTGGGTTGAACGCAACTGGGCAGATAATATCAATGGCAAGATCTCCATCAGATTCTGTGGAAGAGGATACTTCACCTTCCACTTTGAAACTAAAGAAGATAAAGACTTGATCTTCAGAAACCGGCCCTATTTCATGGACACCAAGGGTCTGTATCTCAACAAATGGACGCCGGATTTTGACCATGAACTCTGTCAAACCAGGAGGTAACTCCTCAAATCAGAATGTGTATTAGCTGAAGAATGTACATGCTCTTATAGATGGGAGGTGAGGCTATTGGGATTCATCTCTCAATGACTCTTGGCCTTCCTTATTTCCTAATATTAAATAATATACAAAAATACAAATGCACACCCATCCATAGGATTAGGTGTCAACATTCCCCCCCCTTTAATCCGAAGGGATGTTGGTGAGTCCAAGCATCGATCCGAACTTTTCAAACTTTTCTCTTCCAAGTGCTTTGGTGAAGATGTCGATAGCTTTGCTCATTTGTGGAACAATGATGTAGATGGATGGTTTTGGCTCCGAACATGATGTCGAATGATATGGTACTTTGTATTGATGTGCTTTGTTCGATCATGGAACTTTGGGTTCTTGGCCAACTTTATTGCAGAAATGTTGTCGATCATGAGTGGAGTGGAATACATTTGTTTCATCTGCAAATATTCAGGATTTTCCCAGAGACCACACAATTTCCTTTGTTGCTTCAATTTCGCTGCCACATATTACTCGCCTCGGTCGTGGAATCTGCTGGAACCCGACTTTTTGCGTGATCTCCATGAGACAGCTCTTGATCCAAGACTCATGGTGTAACCCTGTAGTAGACACCCCCTGTTTCTTTGTCGCCATCAAAGTCCGAATCGAAGTATCCCAGTCAAGTTGAAGTCACCTACCGTGTATATTTGAGTCCAAAGTCTTGAGTCCCCTTCAAGTACCTTAGCACTCTTTTTGTCATGGGACCAATGTCCTTCACAAGGTTTTTTGCATGAACCTTGAGAGGATTCCAACGACAAATGAAATGTCGAGTCCGGTGGTGGTCGGATAGATAAGACTTCCTACAAGTTGTCTATACTTAGTTGCATCCTCAAATTCCTTCCCTTCAATAGATGTGAGCTTCAAGTTTTGTTCCATTGGAGTGCTTAAGGGTTTACAGTCATCCATGCCAAATTTGTTCAAGAGATCTCCAATGTACTTCTTTTGAGAAAGAAATATGAATTTAGGATGTTGAATTACTTCAATACCCAAATAGTAATGAACATGACCCAAATCAGTCATTTCAAAACCTTTCTTCAACTCTTTCTTCATGGATGCAATATAGCTCTCATTGTTTCTCGTTATCAAAAGATCATCTACATATACCACAAGATATACAATCTGTTTTTTCCAACTTTCTTAACAAACAAAGTTGCATCATCAAGATCAAAGTGTTTGAAATCAAGTTTCGAAGATGCTCTGGGTCGATTTCTCATACCAGAGCTCGTGGTGCTTGCTTGAGGCCATACAAGGATTTTACAAGTTTGCAAACTTTGTGTTCTTGACCCTTTATCACAAATCCTTCACGGCTGGGACATATAAACTTTCTCCTTTAGATCTCCATTCAAGAAGGTTGTTTTTACATCCATCTCGATGGACTTTCCATCCACTCGAGTCGCTAAGGCAAAGAGAGTCCGGATGGTGGTCCATTTTGTCGTGGGAGAAAAAGTTTCTTCATAATCGACTCCTTTCTCGTGCGAATCCTTTTTGCCACAAGCCTCGGCCTTGTGCTTGTCAAGTGAGCCGTCCCGCTTTGTACTTGTTCTTGTAGACCCACTTACAACCAATTGGTTTCGTTCCCAAAGGCGGATCAACCGGCTTCCAAGTGCCATTCTTTATCAAGGCATCATACTCCTTCCGCATCGCTTCTTTCCATTCATCATGAGAAGCGGCTTCTTTGAAGGAAGTTGGTTCATGATCTCGTAGACAAACTCAATTCACGATTATAAGCAATATCCATATCAACAGGGGGGAATCGTAATTATCTACATCACCTTCGATTTCTTGAGTGGAACTTCTTGTTCCCTGTTTTTCCAACCTCATCGGGATGAACATCCTCCAGTGTCTTTGTCGGCCCATTTGGGAGGACCTTTTCCGAGATGGCTCGACTGGTCACTTGACTGAGTTGGGATTGATTCAAGATTCAATCTCCCAATTCTGTCAATCACATCATCCAATGTGTCATCCGTGGTTGTTTCTTCATGTGGGGGAGAGTGTGGTTCAGGAAATGATTCCATAGTTTGATTCAATATCAGAATCCTCCCTTCAAGATGTGGAATCACATTATCAAACTCTTGTAAAGACTTTGCATGTGTGAATCTGTCCAGGCGATCAAGTTGCCGCTCAACAACCTTGTCACTCTTGGAAGATTCAAGAAATATGACATCTCTTGCTATCACAAACTTCTTATTTGCTTCATCATAGAGACGATATCCTTTGGAGGTATTGGAGTACCCCAAGAAGATACATTTTCTACTTCTAGCACCAAGTTTGTTCCTTTGACCCTTGGGTATCAAGGCATAACAGTGGACCCAAAGACCCCGAAATGCTTTACCGAAGGAATGTGGCCATGCCACATTTCAAAAGGAGTTTTGTTTCTAATTGAACTTGAAGGACACCTATTCTTTATGTAAACGAGCACATAGAACTCGCATCAGCCCAAAACATCAATTTTACATTCTTGAAAAATAACATGGAGCGGACCATATTTAAAATGGTTCTGTTCATTCTTTCAACTACATCGTTCGTTGTGGATTATATGGCACTCGTTGTTTGATGTTTGATTCCATGTTGACGAAGATAATTTTCAAATTCATTTGAGGTGTATTCTTTTCCATTATCGGTACGTAGAGAGCCAATATGTGTTTGTGCATCATTTTCAATCCATGTATGAAAATTCTTGAAAGTTTGAAAAAGCATCAGACTTATTCTTCGATAAGTAAATCCAACACATTCTCGGTGTAGTCATCAATAAATGTCATCATGTATTTGTTTCCATTTGCGTAAGCAATAGGCATAGGGCCACATAAATCTGAATGAACAAGTTCAAGTTTCCTATGTGCTCTTGAGTGTGAATCATGAAATGGTTGTTTGCTATGCTTTCCTAGAATACAAGCATCACATTCCTTAGGTTTTCTAGGAATTGTAGGCAGTCCATCAACACCATTTTTCTTCAACAAATGAAGGTCGTCATAATTTAAGTGTCCAAATCTAGCATGCCATAAAAGACTTGATGGAAATGTACCTTCATCATGATGTGAACTGAATGCAAAGTTTTGAGCACGAGCAGATGAACCTTTCGGCTTCAAAAGTCTCCCTTCTTCTATTCCCTCCATGAAAAGTGAGTGATCCGATGTCGATCCGACCTCTGCCTTGCCATCAAACAAGTGAGCCCGAGTGTCCTTGCCGCCGAATTTCGATTAGGGACAACAAGTTTCTCTTCAACTCCAGGAGGTATAGAACCTCATGTAGGATATGATCGAGAAGACCGGGCGGTTTAAGCTCGACTGTGCCAAGCCCCGATGGCTTGAGTTTGGATTTATCTCGTGAAATATACTCTGCTCCATCAACTTTGTCGTTGAATTCTTCAAAAAAATATTTTCTAAATGTCATGTGGCATGTTGCTCCCTGAATCTAGCAACCAATCATCTCTCCATGAAGTAAATGAAACATCAAATAGGTTTTCGATTACTCCATTGTTACAATGTGCTAGAAAAGAATGAGTCGATTCAAATTGGTTTACCTTTGTCTTTGTCATCAATTTTACCTCTGTCTTGATTTGTTTGTCATTGAGCTTTAGATTGTCTGCCCCCCTTTTTTCTCTCGAAGTTTCTTCTTCGTCTTCTGCGTTCTCTTCCTTTGGATGGACTCGAAGCATGTCTCTTTTTATCTCGTGCCAAGTAGGCGACCTCTTTAGAAGATGAAGGGACTCGTCATCTTCTTTTGAAGGAGGAGAGAAAAAAACTTTGCTGGAAAATTTCTCTTGAAGGAGAGAAAACAAAAAAAAATCTTTGTTTGGAAAATGTACTCGGTTAAAAGGACGAAACTCTTTTTCGTTTGGAAAATAATTCTCGCTCAAAAACTCTTGTCGAAGACTCGAATTTTAAAAAAAAATACTCTTTGCTATAAACCGAATTTCGCATAAAAAAATATATATATTTTTTTTTGTTTGGGAAAAAAAATGTATATGAAAAAAATGGAATTATGAAACGAGGGGGCGGAATTATGAATGTGAACAGTGGTATAGTGGTATTGTAATATGGACAGAATGGGAATGCGGTATAGTGAATATAGAAGGGGCGTGGTATTAAAGGATGGGAGGGCGGTGAGAGTAAAGGGCGTGGTATTATATGAAAGCGGTATTGATGTTAAGGAATGGAAGGGGCAGTGTTATAACAGAGGAGGGGAGCGGTATTACAAGGTGGAATATGAAGGGGCGCATACCATGACAACGCATACCATGATAACAATGAAACACAGCGTTTAAATGACAACGTTGTAATATATGAACAATGTTTTATATATATATATATCGACAGAGTTGGATATGCAACGTGGAGGAGGGCCGACAGGCCACGGAGGGTCCAAATGACCAATGGACAACGTTTTATATATATATGCGTTGGATTATAAACTGGACAGGACAGGCGTTGTAATATAAAACCGGTGTTTATAATGCGTGGGCGTTGAAATGTATGACAGGGTGGTATTGTGATACAATGCTGGAGTGTATTACCGCCACGGTGAGAGCGTAATGACAGAGTGGTATTGTGATAAAACAATATAAAATACAACGTGTATTACATATTAAACACAACGTGTATTACATACGGAGGAGACAGTGTTTTACAATGGACACCGACAGCGTAATAACAAGGCCTGTAATATAAAATGGACAGCTATAAAATGACAGCGCTGCGTATCAACAAAAGGTGGTAATGACAAAACGGTATAAGGTGGAAGGCGGTTTTTATAAGCAGCGAGGATTATATGACTGTGTATTACATATGACAGGCGGACAGAACGAAAAATGGAGGGCGATATATATTGGGAGGACTGGTAATATAAAGCAGACAACGTATAAACTAAACGATTACCTCCAGATAGCGTGGTATAAACATATGTATGAGCCACGGATCGGATTAAAATTTGCTTTGGAGAGCGCACAGATGTAGTATCAAACCAGTCAGAGTTTTGGGCAAACACTGTAGTATTGTAATGGTGTATGCAGGCGGACAGAGCGCTGTGATAGAGTGATAGCGCATGTGGTGTATGCACAGTGAGGGCGCTGGAGATGTATGCTGTGGAGTGTAGAGCGCAGGTAAAAGGGAGTGTGCAAGGTGCGTAGGGTTGTGATGAATGTGGAATGTAGGGAGTCGAGGGGCTTAGAACAGTGAGGGAGAGGAATGTATACAGAGTGAGGGAGAGGGCGTAGGTGAATCGAGAAGGGGAGGCGTTGGGTAGGTAGGAGGCCCAAAGGGCTGTTGCAAAATTTTTTTGAAATTGAATCTGCAGAATGACAGAGTTGCAGGGGACTCGCTCGGAATTGCGAGAATGGCGGAGCCTGCAATTTGCGATAATGACGCAGCCCCTGCAGATCTTCGGGAGCTCGCAGAGCCGGAAGCCGCAAATGTCAGTACTATATAGGGAAAAAAAATGCAGAATAACAGTCTAGCAATTAAGAGTAGTAGAAAACTATTAAAAAATATGACTGAGCAAAGGATAGGGAGTTTAACCACAGGGCAGAAATGTCAATTTTGGGGCTGGCTCTAATACCATGTCAAACCAGGAGGTAACTCCTCAAATCAGAATGTGTATTAGCTAAAGAATGTACATGCTCTTATAGATGGGAGGTGAGGCTATTGGGATTCATCTCCCAATGACTCTTGGCCTTCCTTATTTCCTAATATTAAATAATATACAAAAATACAAATGCACACCCATCCATAGGATTAGGTGTCAACAAACTCGATGTTCCGAACACTATGCCTGTCTGGGTGCGCCTTCCGCACCTCCCTCTGCATTGTTGGGGGGATGATTCTGTCCGAGCCATAGGAAATGCAATCAAGAAGTTCATTGATCGAAGCGAACCAAAGGATAACATGCAAGCCTGCGTCAGGATCTGTGTAGAAGTTGGTTTGGGCAAAGGCCTCCCTGAAGCCATCAAACTAAAGGTTGACGATTGGACACACATTCAGCAGATCAACTATGAGCAGATCCCGTTCAAATGTAAAGTATGTCATGAATATGATCACTTTGCTAATTGTTGTTCAAAAATAATAGAGGTCGAAAGTTTAGACATAGACCAGCAATGGGAAACCGTAAAGAAAAAGAAAACAAATCAGAACCCCGATAATAATCCTCATCCTGCCCCTCCCCCTAAAGCTAATCCCTTTCCCTCCTCTTCCCCCAAGAACCAAGATCCCACCAACCTTCTTTCTGCTTCTTCCACTCCCCCCTTCTGCTTCTTCCCTAAATTCGCTGGATCTATCCAACCCTTTCTCAGCCATCTCCCCGCCCGATGAAGATCCCCCCCCTCCCCTCATCATTCTCCCATATTGACTCCCCCATCACCTCCCCCTCCATCCCAGACCATCCCTCCTCCTCCCAAGAACCAGACTCCATCCGAATCACCATAAATTCATCTAAGGAACATGGAGCAAACCTAGAAACCCAAAAAAAACAGGGCCCTAGAAGAAAAACAACGAAACAACAACGAGATGAAAATGCACAAAAGGACATAGCACTGGGAACTCAGAATCCCATTGAAAACTACATATTGGGGTAGTACAATAAAGACACAGGGCAAAAGGAGCAAGGAGGGAAAGCAACTCTCCGAACAACCTTTATGCAATGATGAAATTTCTCTCATGGAATAGTAGGGGTCTAGGGCACCCCTCTAAAATAAAAGCCCTTAGAGATCTGGCAAATCAAGAGAAGCCTGAAATTATCCTCCTTCAAGAAACAAAACAAGGAGAATTAGAAATGAAAGCAATTATCAATAAAGAAAAGCACTATGAAGGCACCCTCTTTGAATCAAGGGGAGCATCAGGTGGATTAGCTACCCTTTGGAATCATAGAATTTGGAGACAAAAAAGCAACACGGTAAACCATAATTGGCTCAAAGTTACTCTAGAAAGCTGCATAGATCAGAAAGAGATCATAGTCTACAATTTCTACGGCCCCAATCATTACAGAGACAAAGAATAATGTTGGAGCTCTATAAAGGAGGACATGAGAAATGAAGGGAACAACAGCATTATAATGGGAGGAGACCTCAATCTTATCCTTCATGCTAATGAGAAAAGAGGAGGTTGTTTAAGTCATGATCCTTTCGAGGAATCAGCTCGAAGACATAATGCAAGAACATGAGATGGTGGACATAACACCAAAGAATAGAAGATACACGTGGAGCAACAAAAGGATAGGAAGAGGCAAAATTATGGAAAGGCTTGACAGAATTCTGGTTGCAGTCACGCTCCTTTCTCATTACTCCACATCTATTGCAAGTGTGTTATCTTTTTTTTCCTTGGATCATTATCCCATTACTCTCACCTTTGGAGATCGACACTCTCTTGGCCCTATTCCTTTCAAATACACCCCTCTTTGGAACGATATTCCAGATGCAAACCAACTGGTGTGGAACACTTGGACGCAGCACGTGGAAGGCTCTCCAATCTTCATCTGGGAGACCAAGCTAAAAAAAACAAAGTCAAGGCGTTAAAAGATTGGGCCAAAACCCAATACAAAGAACCAGATCAAGTCAAAACATAAATTAAATACAAACTTGATGAAGTTCATGGCAATATCGAAATTCAAGGCCTTAGTCAAGATAATCTTAAACAGGAAAAATATCTCTATTGGTAGATTTATCGAATTAACAGGAAAGAGGAGGAGAAATGGCACATTAAGTCAAGGAACTTATGGCTTCAAGCTGGTGATAAAAACACCGCTTTCTTCCATAAACAAACTACAGTTCGAAAATTTAAAAACAATATTACAACCATCATCAATGATGCTGGCCATCTCCAAACTAAACAAGAGACTATTCAAAAAGCTGCCACAACGCATTATAAAGAGCTTCTCACTAAGACCAGTATGCCGGAGGATTACACAAAGCATTTGTTGCAAAGATCTTCCAACATTAATCACGACAGAGATAAATAACGCTATCAACAGAGAAATCGATGAGGAAGAGGTTAAAAATGCTATTTGGACTCGCATCCGTAAAAGCATCGGACCCTGATGGTTTCTCCATCTCCTTCTACGTAAAATAATCGGGCACTTATAAAGAAGGACCTTATAAAAATGATACATTGGATCCATCGGAAAAAAAAATGGGAGGGTACAATAATTCTACTTTCCTTGCCCTCATCCCCAAGGAAAACCGCCCTTCTTCCTTTGCTAGATTTAGACCCATCTCCCTTTGCAACTCTTCTTATAAGATCATTACCAAAATTTTGGCCACTCGCCTCAAACTTCATCTCCATAATCTCATCTTGGAAAACCAAGGAGGATTTATATCCAATAGGAAAATTACTGACTCTATTCTCCTTGTTTAAGAAGCCATTCATTCCAGCGTTACTCGCAATGAAAAAGGCTTTATTCTCAAGCTCGATCTCGCTAATGAATTTGATAGGGTCAGGCATTCCTTTCTCTTTGCTATGCAGCTACAAAAGATGGGCTTCGACCAAAATTTTCTAGCCCTCATTAAATCTTGCATCTTTGGTCCGTGGATATCCCCTCTCATCAGTGGCAGACCAGCTCCATTTTTCCAATCCACTAGAGGTTTAAGGTAGGGATGTCCTCTCTCTCCCTACCTTTCATCCTCATGGTGGACTCCCTCAGCAAAGCTTTGGACCATATGAGATGGGTGGGACTCATCACTGGCATCAAATTTGGTAACGGAGTTAAAAATATGAATCACTCCCAATTTGCAGATGATACACTACTAATGGGAGGAGCATCCAATATCATTTCCCAATGCTTTAAAAATGTCTTAGACAAATTCATGCTCTATTATGGAGGCCTGATCAACTACCACAAAAGTTGCATATATGGGTGGAACACATCTAATAAAACTTTGCGCAGTATTGCTAATATCTTTAGTGTTCCCTGCAAATTGAATTGGGACCACTTCACTTATTTAGGCATGCCTGTAAGTATTGGTCCTTTGAAGGCTGAAGTCTGGAATGTTACGATTGATAAAATGAAGAGGAAAGTTTAGCAATGGGGCTCATCTTGGCTCAATCCTACAAGCCGCCTTATCCTTCTCAAATCTGGGTTGTCTTCCCTTCCCCTCTATCACTTCGCCCTCCTTCAAGCCCCAACCAACATTCATCTCAAAATTGAAGCTATCATCAGGCACTTTCTATGGCAAGGAGGAAAGATTGAAAAAAGAAAATATAACCTCGTCAATTGGAAGCAAGTAATCCAAGATCGGGAGCACAGAGGTCTTGGAGTATGCCCTCCCAATCTTTTGAACAAATCCTTTGGAGGGAAGATCATCTGGAGGCTCATTAATGGGAATCAGGCATGGTGGAAAAAATTCCCGGAGGTAAAATATCTTAACTCCAACCGGCAGCAGCTCCTCTGGAGGCTCATTAATGGGAATTAGGCATGGTGGAAAAAAATTCCTGGAGGTCAAATATCTTAACTCCAACCAGCAGAAGCTCCTCTAACATGATATCCCAAACAGACCCAGTTCTAAAATCTGGTCCCTTTGCAAAAAATCCACCCCCCTGCTAATTCAAAATCTCTCCGAAGTCCCCATGGGAGGTAACACCATCAATGTTGGAACTGACCGAATATTGGGACAAATGCCCATTATTGATTGTCCTAGCACTCAACGCATTCTTCTCTTCTTCAAAAATATGGGTCTTAATCTATTGAGCCAATTCTCCAAATGGGATGAGCAAACTCAAATATGGATTGGGTGGCTATTCCCTAAATTTCTCGCCCACCTTGAAGCTGATCTTATAAATCTCCAATCCCACCTTCATGGCTTGGCCCCTCTTAAAAAAGACAACATCGATGGTTTTCGATGGGATCCCTCTAGAGCAGCTTTCACCATCAAAGTAACATATCAATATCTCTGCAAGGAGCAATATCCGATGCCACTCTAGCCATCTTGGAAGGTTGTATGGAAATCAGAGGCAATTCCCAAAATTAAGTTTTTTATATGGCTTCTTTTGAAAGGCAAAATTTTAACCTCTGAAAATCTAAAAAAAAGAGGTGTAAGAGGGCCTTCTATGTGCCCAAACTATCAAAATTCTGAAGAGAATATCCTTCATCTCTTCATCAGGTGCCCCTTTGCTTCCCGCTGTTGGGTTGAGCTCACCTATTTTTACCAACCCTATTGGACGCACCATCGCTCTATTGCGGAGGTCCTCCATTCTTGGAAAAACAACTTTCCATGGGAGAAAAAGAAGAACAAAATCTCGAAGAGAGTATGGGACACCCTTCCTTATGTGATCTTATGGAATATTTGGCTCTCCAGGAATAAAAATATTTTCATAAATAAAGAACCTTCTCATAGGAAAGTGTGCAACAAAACTTGGAGCCTCACCCTTGAAGCAATCTCTGCTAAGGGCAATAGTAAGATCGATCTTAGTGAGATTTGTGCAGAGGAAAGGATCTTTCTTGGAGATTTATTGGATAGAAACAACAAAAATAATCCTTCCCATAAGAAAAACTACAGATTTGATGTAAGTTGGAAGATATGATTTAAAGCAGAGGACTTCGTTGAGTAGATAAAGAACAGTGCCAGTTCCACTCTTTTCTTCGATGGAGCTTTAAAATCCACCCCGGGCATAGCAGGAGCAAGGGGCATCATAAGAAGTGAAACTGGCAGCACCCTTTCAACCTTTGAATGGGGTCTAGGTACCCTCACTAATAACAAAGCAGAAGCGCTAGCTCTTCTTCAAGGCTTATCCCAACTAAAAAAGCTCAAAATCACAAATGCAATGATTTTCGGGGATTCATCTATCGTCATCAACCTAATGATTAATCAACGTCATGTTGACAACATTGCACTTCATAAAACAGTCAGTAGATGCCGAAATTTCTTGGCTAACATGAAGGATGTTTCATTCTTTCATATCCTCCGAAATCACAACAAGGACTCAGATATTCTAGCCAACAGAGCCTACACTTGTATCCCAGGGCAATTCTCTGTGTAATGATGCCACAAATCTCTAACCTATACCATTATCATGTCCAAAATATTTTCTAGATTTTATTCGATTCTTCCATATGGCCTCTCTGAACATCTTTTCAATCGGAGTTCCTCCTCCTCTCCCTTACCCATGCTGCATTTCTCTCCCAACGTCCTCCTATTTATTCCAACACCTCCCGCTCCCTCAGGCATTACTCATTTCCCTTCGCGTTTTCTCGCCTCCCTCTGTTGAACCTCCCCCTCTCCTATTCGAGCCCCTGCATCTATGGATCGTTGTGGCGCTCAGCATCTCCGCTGCCTTCTCCCTTTTTCCCTCAGCCCTTGTAGCAAGTTGTTGCTTCCTTTTTCTGTCCCTCCTTCTCATCTCAACGCTTTCTCCATGTTGTTCTACCTTTCCATGCTCTCTTAGAAATTTCTGTGGGTGCCTTCAGTTATTGTATATAGTATTGTGCAGCTATTTCGAACTATTGCAGAGCCTGCCTTCGTTCTTCGCCTCTCCATCTTCCAGCTATCTCCAGAATCATGTCTCACAGTGAAGATTATCTACAATGTGCGGATCTGCAAGCAGAACTTGAGCAAATCAGAGCTCATCAAAAGATACTCGATGCAAAGCTAAAAAATGAGGTAAAAATATTGGACAATAAGCACGAGGCAGATGTCAAGGTCTTTCTCTCAAGGGTCTCCTCTCTCCAAAATCAGTTTGACAATCTCTCTAATAGATGCTCTCATGCTGAAGAATCGGTGCAAATTCTGAAATACATGCTAGAGAAGCACACCGTCCCTAGCTCCAGCTCTAACAACTTAAGTAATGCTGGAAATGAAGAAAACCCAGAGGACTCCACAGCGCGCCATATCAACCACATCAATATTGACTGATCTGCCCTCCACTTCTTAGCATGTCTTTCACATTTTCTTTCCTTCTATCTCAGTTTGTCTGTATTTATGCTTTATCTGTTTTTTAGTTTCGTTCGAATACTAGAAACAAAGGGAAAGTAGTGTTTTGTTGTAGCCATTCCCTTCACTGCACCACAAGCAGTCTTGCATGTAATCTTGGAGCTAGAACTCTTTCTTTTTCGAATATAAATTAGCAACCGATTGTGTTATTAAAAATAAAAAACTTCCACTAAGACAAATGTTGCCTATCAGACCTCAAGAAAAGAATCTAGGTGTGACTCTTTAAAATCTTGTTTCTATGATCAAAGAGAAGGGAAAGAATTTCTCCAAGATCGTTATAGATGGGTTGGCTTAATAATTCAAGAAGATTGTAAGTGTCACTAGTGTTAGGGAATTGAGAGCGAATATGAGTAAGAGTCGGAGATTCAAAAAGGAAGTGTTTTTCATCTTCCACCTTCTTAGTATCACAAATATGACGTATTATATCATTCCAGGGAGTTTTGGGAATATACCACCGCCCGGTTTTACTTCAAAGCTCATAAGAATTAGTTTTTATCCTATAGATGTTCATTTTTTTCTTAGTGTTGTTCAACACAAAGAGATAATTCTGGTTAGCAACGGTGGTGTTGATCATCTACCTATAGTATCTTAGCTTCCTTTTACCCTCCAATTCCTTATCCTCCCACAACTTGTCCTTAAATTTGGAGGTAATAGTATCTTTGACACTATATTTGCTTCCCATACTGATCTCCACTTTAATTCCCAAATGGCTGAGCCAAGACTGGGCATCTTTATGCCACCCGCGCTTGAGGCGAATGTGGGGGTTTTGACTAAAGTTAGAAGGAATTTTTGGGAGCTTCTTGGATTCCATGTTGTAAAGCTTCTTCTTATACATCATATATCTTAACATAGTTGTACTTTCAATGGGAGACAGACTAGCTTCGATCAAGAGGATAGGATAGGGATTATTTCCCTTGATCTTAAGGTTGTAGGTTATGAATTATTTTTGAATCATCTCAATCTTCCTCCAAGACTCTCTAGATATACTACAACCCCAAAATTCCCATCTGTATAAGACAATAGGGGTGACGAGAGTCTCAAAGAGGAACTTATTTTTACTCCAAATGCAAAGATCGGCCAAGTTACAAATGTTTTTAAGATCACAATAAGCTTTCCAACCTCCAATAATCCTTTTCTTGATGCTATAATTCCATTTGAGGTAATGGGGAAATTCAATACCCAAATATTTATAAGAAGAAACATGCTCTAAGCACTGGTTATTATAAACAAAAATACCATGGGTGATATTTTTGTATTTAATGATCATGACTTTGGTCTTGTCAATATTAATTGGCATACCCATATTGGAGCAGTAGACATGAAGAGTATTGAGTTGTTTTTCTAGATCATCATGGATTTTTGCAAGAAGAAAAATATCATCAGCATAAAGGAGAAGGGTAATGATTACACTAGCAAGCTCGATGCCCTTGCAACCCGCAGTTTCTAGACATTCCTCTAACTTATCGATGTATATGCGAAAAATGGTATAGGATAGGGGACACCCTTACTTAACTCCAATATTTAATTTAATGTCTTTAGACCACCCTTCGTTGGTCTTAATCTTGGTAGTGACAGTATCGTAGAGGCGGATCAAAATACTCCTTAGTTCAAGAGGAACCATGATCTTTTCAAGTCTCTCCCAAAGCTTATCTCGAGGAACAGTGTCGAAAGCTTTTCTAAAGTCTTCAAAGAAACATAAGAGATCAGATTTACTATCGTGTTCCTCTGCGATGATCTTGAGAGTGATAAGATGGTCGATAGTCGAGTGATGTCTCCTAAAACCAACTTGCCCTTTAGCTCTTTTTCCATGGCTTTCCAGCCAAAGGCTATGCTTCTTTTCCAAAATGAGCCTGTAAAGCTTGGCTAGGATGTGGCTAATCATAATGGTCTTGTAATTAGAGGGAACACTTTTGTCCCCTTGTTTAAAAATAGGCACAATAAGGCTTTGCGTCCAAAGCTGAGGGAAGTCATGCTTTACAACCAAATTGAGAAGCTTTTGGAGATGAGGAATGAGGATAGATCTTCCCATTTTAAGGATCTTAGCTTGGTATCCTTCAATATCCTTAGGTTTCCCATTAGAAAGCTTATTAATCCTAGACTCAACATATTCTAGAGAGAATACATCCTCCTTAATTTCAGTGTTTAAGGTGGTGACCATAGTGTCCGGAGAGTCATACAACTTCTTAAGATAGTTGTCCAAATTTTCTGAGATAGAATGATTATCTTTGGTTTTACGAACAAGCACATTCCGTCAAAACTTTTTGGGCCCGAATTTAGAAAGGTGGACAAGATGATCTTGTATTTTATTAATAAATTCCCTCTTATTCCTCTTGATGAGAGCTTTGTAAATATTTATATTCCAGAGCTTAATGATTTCATTAGAAGCATTTCTGATTACTTTCCTGGAAATTTTACAATCTTTATCATACCATGAATTGGGAGTTCTATTATTTTGTTTAAACAAAGTCTCATTATAGAACTTGCTAATGGTGTTGGAAATGGAAGTAGTAAAATGGTAATAAATTTGATCAATGTTTTTATTATAATTCATGGAGCCTAAATCCCTTTCTAAATACCTTAAGAAGAGTTCGACCTTATTTCTATCGAAGCAAATGTGTCTTTTGTTTTCCCTGGTCTCCTGAATGTGGGTGGTATGCATAACAAGATTGGGGGATATAGACAAATGTCTATGGTCAGAGTCAGGCTCGAATCTATTAAGAATCTCAAAGTTTGTAATATAGTTTAGGACGAGGGTATCGGAAATCGCATAATCCAAGACACTGCTACTCAACCCATGGAAACATGTCATCTAACTGGAGAGGGGCCACTTGTTAATACCATTACAAATGATTAGGTCCTGGGAACTACAAAGTTTGTGGAGCTTGGTGCCGAATCAATTCTCAATTACGTCTTCAGAATTTCTCTTGAATATATTAGCTAAGTTACTATATTCATCAAGCCACAAGGGATCGAGGTTAGAGTTGTTATTTAACATAATGGCTTGGTTAGTAGCAGTTCTAACATAAATTCTCCAAGAAAAGTGATATTAACTTCATTTCTCAAGTTGAAGATGTCTTTCTCCAAGGTGTCAAAAGGGAAATTCTTATCCAATTTTTTTTCTTATAGGATGTAGATTTGATATGAGAAAAATAGCAGATTGAAAGAAAGATCCTATTGGTGGTAGAATCAGAGATTTCGGTCCAAATGTATTGATTGAGGGGGTCGATTTTATGAAGTCGGATGTGAGAGGAAACATTGTTCCTTATATAGCATGCTATACCACCAAAACCCTTTCGAGAGGATTTCTTATTCCAATTTGACCAAAGAGTGAAACTGTCAAGGTGAGGGACTTTAGATTCCTCATGCTCCCAAGTTTCAACTAAAAGAATAAGGTCAATATCATTCGAGATCCAGCTTAACATAGGACCTTGACACCATGGAAAACCATGACAATTCCAGAAGAGGATCCAGAGTGATGCAAGTCCCTATTATCACTTGTGCTTGAGACTTTATCTCTAATAATAGCTTTCATATTCCTAATGATTGCCCATTTCCTTGCCTTTCTTGCCTCCTTGAACTTTTGGACTTCTTTCCTATGTTCAACTTGGTCTTCTCGAATGAGATCTTCATTTATAAAGATTCATGTTCCTTTTAGGCTTGGGGATTTCCTAAGTATATCCAATTTATGCTCATTACAATTGACTTTGACACAGATTAGTATGTGTTTATGCTCAAGCATATTTCCTACCCTTATTGCTTCCGTGAGATAAGTTGTTTGAATTTGAGATTTTGTTGTTAATTGTTCTTTAACTATTTCTAATGTGTCTTCATTGTTTTGTTCTTCTATACCCACAATTATAAGGTTTAAGGATTTTTTGTGATGCATAGCTAGAAGTAATTTTTGGTAAATGATGAATATGAGTTTTTTTCAAATATTTGATTTTTGAATTAAAAAAAAGACTACACAAATATCTAAAAGCATAAAATATGTCATGTAGTTACCCATGACATTGATGATGATGGTGGTTAATGTCCACTGAGACCAATATGCAAAAGAAAAATAATGATGGGCACTTGAATTCTACAAATTAAACAACTTAAACTCGAGTCTTTAAAAATATCTTCGGGATTTTGGTTGTGTTAAGCAAAGGTTACAGTAATACCTTCGAGTTATGGTCCAACAAAATATATGAAAAATAGTTTTTCTAATAATAATGAAAAATAAATATTTACTTTTTAGAGTTAAACATTATAAATTGCATTAATGCTAAACTAATGATGGTCAACAAGCAAATCTATTGCTAGACTCCTGCCTTGGCAAGGACTAGTAATGATTTTATAATAGTATTTAAAGTTAATTAGTTAATTAGTAAGCGCATAAAAACTTGATACTTACAATAAACTTACATTGTAACAAAATACTTGACCATAGATACTATTAAATTGTAAATAGGCTTTCTTATAATAGGTGAATACCATGGCTTATCAATACTGCATGCCCAAAACTCATAACTCATTTCAGAATTAAAATATTTTATAAATATTTTGTTTTAATTTAATTTAAAAGGAAAAAGGATAAATATTTTAATTTAATTTAATTTAATTTTACAACATTTTTTAATTAAATCTAAAAGAAAAAAGATTATCCTTTTGAGATATATCTAAACCCTCTACCCTCACTACTACTAAAAATATTATGTGGAATATATGATGTGAATATTCCATAGAGATTAAATCAATGTTTTAATCAAATGATAAAAGAGAATAATTTTATAAATAGAGTTGTGAAATTTATATAATACCAATCTAGATTCATCCTAATTCTAAATCTACCAGGCGTTGAGAACAATCAAATCTCTTTTCTTTCTAAAATAAGTTTGCACGCTTCAAGAGATTTGATCCCTCTTAAAACTTGATAGATTCAGAATTAAAATGAATCTATACTGATATGTTCAAAAATATATTTTTAATAATAAAAAAAAAATGATTACACCAAAAACTATATTACCAAATTTTAAAATTTAATTAATTAATTAATTTATTTATTTAAAAAAAAATTATATTAAAAAAAATTAATAATAATATTTAAAAATTAATTATTAATATGATTATTAAAAACAAATCTTAAAAATACCAGCAAAAATGAAAGAAAGCCAAACAAATTATTAATCCGGACATATTAGATTACAAGATGAAACGTTAGAGTGGCGAAACTTTATTTTAGTTGTCACACTTAATAATTGTAGTGTGTTTTGCAATACGACGTTGTTTGGTTTTGCAATACAGCATCGTTTGTCTTATAAATTCAAATGGTGGTTTTCATTATATAAGGTGTTCATTGTATTTTATTTTACAAATTATCTATGTTGCTAGAAAATGTGGTGACGGAAACGGGGATAGGAACGAGTGTGTCATTTTTTGAAAGGGGTGTGTGGATTCGTTGGAGTATATATGTGTGAGAATTTGTATAACTAAAATATTTATGATTTAAATTTTAAAGTTTTAAACATGCACATATTATTGAACATTCAACATTTACATGGAAATTTCAAAATTTTTACTTTGATATCAAGTAAAAATTGGAGTTTACACATGTAAATCTGGCCCCAAGCCAATTTTGCCCAAAACTCTGGTAGGAAAAGAGAAGGCCAAAAGTTACATTCTTGGCAAAAAATGTAAAAAAAAAAAACACAGTTAAAAGAGTGATTAGAAAAGCAAGTGATGTATGTTGGCCATGAGAGAATCTAAGATAGATTATAGTAAAAAAACAAGAGTTCGACATCACAGTATATGGCAGTAGATTGTTTATTGTGCTTTCTTCAAGATTCTAATGCTTGTCATAAGGAAGCTTTCCCATATTTGACATCATGGGTCGATTTACTATTTAGAATTAAATTTTAATTTACTAATTTTGTTATGCAAACTGTGAAGTTTGAACACACAGAAATTAGAATTAATTTATGCCGCTAGGTGAATCTTCAAGAGCTACCTGTGAATCTTCAAGTAGGGATTGCATCTATGTGGATCGCGTCTCTGTGGGAACCTCCAGTCACCGACACACAAACCAGCGAATGCCCCAAACACACCAAGGAATGCTCGTCGTCTCAATAGTCAAACCGAATGTTGTTGTCGAAGAGTGAAGCGATTTTAGGTTTTAGGGGTTACGTATTCACCTTTTGAATTTCCACACTTTTTTTATATTTAAATTTTTATTTCAAAAATTGTTTAACAAAGAACCCTAAAGAACCCAATTTTGGGGTTCCAAGAACCCATTATCGGGGTTTCAAGAACCCTAAACGTCAAAAGCACCCAAATTTTTTTAACGAAGAACCTAGTTCTTGGTAGAAGAACTTGGTTCTTATGGGTTCCTTTTGGAAGAAATCGTACCCGAATTTGGTTCTTGGGTTCGAGAATCCGGTACAGGTTCAAGAACCTCACCCCTAAGTTCGGAAACCCATGCAACATAACAAATTATTGTTGTGTATATCAAGATTTTGATTAAGTATTTTTATTTTATCTTAAATTAAATTATAAATGATGAATGGAGTGTCCCCTTTATGTGTAGATCTTGATCAATGCTTGTGTTTCATGCTGGTTGGGTGGACATCGTTACTTTTAGACAAATGTCCTTGGAAAACTAGTGTAGCAGATGAAGGTTTTATTATTATTATTATTATTATTATTTTCATAGTGGTTCACGTTCCTATGTGCCCGCACACATGTACTAGCTACATCCACGGTCTTAATGAATCGCAGTAAATCCTCCCGAAAGGATCTACTGTCGGCCTAACACTGAGGCCTAACCCCACGGGCGTCTAGGAGATTTGATCCTGTGACCTCTCAATCTAGGAGTACTTCCAAGCGGGGACTCAACCAATTGAGCTAACCCTTGGGGCTATGAAGGTTTTATTATTATCTTCAACAAATAGAGAATTACAATTGTTTGTCTTTCTCGCAAAACTCTAACAATTTTATCTCACTGGAAAATAACTCAAAAAATCCTTTTTCCCTCTAGCGACTCGATTCGTCCTTCTCTGGGCTACTTGCACTCCTTCCCAGTGTTGTCTCCCTAGAGATAGTTCCTGGATGAAAGGTAACTAGTGCCTAGGACATTGATTTCATATTAATAATTTTAATTTTTAAAGATTTTCCATAAACAAATACTTTTATGTGTAATGAGAACTTAACCTTGGAGGTTGAAAGCACTTCTCAAACTTGCCTAATATTAATGATCAGAGTTTCTTATGAATTTGTAGAGTGGTGAAGAAAAAACAAAGGGTGAGGTTTAATATGTTGAGCTTTATAGAATCCAATATATCAAACCCTCGAAGGAACTTTAATGAAATGGAACAAAGAATGTTATAATAAAGCAATGGAGCACTTATTAAGGCTTTTACAAATAAATTCACATGTATCTTCTACAACTCGTAAGAAACATAGATAAATATGTTTATTTAAAAGAAAACTTGTTGCGATTACACATGTGCTTCAAATAGAAGAGAACAAAATGAATCTTCCACAAAGAAAAACACACACTCTGTGAACCATCAATACCTTGGAATTAACTTTGGTAATATTTGTTAATCTCCAAAATGATTTGCACATTACACAAATACAACTTACAAAAAGTCTCCGAGCCAAAAATTATGAACCCCCTTCAGTGGTTCTCAAGTCTCATTTAAAGATTACAGTAAATACAGTGATGAGATAACTGTCAAACTTCCCTAACTATTTTTAACACGAAAATCTTTCAAAATTACAAAATGAAATAGACGCTCATTATTGAAAGATAATATTAGTAGAACTTTGACTTTGAGAAGGAGCTCCTGGTTACATAATTCGAACTTCAGTAAGTGGAATCAGTTTTTTGCATTTTTTCCAAAGTGATGGTTCTAGAACTGTACATAGGATGGATCATCTTCTGAAATGCAACCTTTAAATCTGCCAGCCTTGCATAGTTGGGCTTTGTAGCAAATAATGTTTTCACCTGCCATAGAAGTTGAAATTCTATTTGTAAATAGTTTACTATAGTTCTTCCTTTCAATATTGCAATCTTTTCATGGGTATAATCTACTTTGCTTTTGGATGCTACTAATTCTTTCTCATATGAATCTCATGAAATAACATTCCCTCGTTGATCCCAACAATTAGGTTCTTTGATTGAACTTAGAATCAAATAAAGAAACCGATTTTTCACTTCTTTCAACTTCTTCTCGGCTTCAATACGAAGAATTTTCTTATCATTCATATTATTGATTTCCATAATTATTGCAACTTTGTCTATTATATCTAGCGGCCTTAGTTCTGTTGCAAACATTTCATTCAAGTATCTGATCATCTTCTTGGGTTTTATCACTTCTTTTTGGACCTGTTCTTTACATGAATAAATATCCATTTCAGATCCTTTGATCATAACCTTCTATTGTGCAATTATGTTAATACATTCCCATATAGAACAAATTTCTTGAATAATATTATCAATGACCTACTTGGCTTCAATCAGGGGAATGTTACCCTTCAATTTAGTTTTCAGCTCTCTTATGTCATTTTGTGCTTCTTTATATTATTTGTCAGTAGAGTATTGTTTTCATTGGCCACATTCAATTGACTCTCCTTTTATTTCAATTATTCTCTTATCAAATACAAATCATCCTAAGTTTTATTTAATTCACCTTCTGAAATCTTGAGCTTTTTCATTACTCTTGTTATTTCCTCTACAGGGTCCTCTGATTCAACTGGAATAACAACAGTGTAAACATGGTTTTCAATAGATTGTTGTAGACTTTGTACATGTTGTTGTAAAATAACAACCTCCCTATTTATGTCAACTAACTCCCTTGTTAACAACTCTTTCTCTTTCTCCACTTGAGCTAATCCAGATGTTTGCACATGTTCTATAGCAGACATCTTTAGATTTTTCCTCAGGGACTATACTTCAGATTTTGTATTTTGTAATAGGGTTTTAATGGTTTCCTTGTCCTCAAGATCTATTCCTAATTTTTCAGTCAATCTCTTAAATTCTTCATTTGAGTGTGCAAAGCCTTGGAGTTTTTTTTTCTTGCTTAAGTTGATTTGATACTTTCTCTACGAGTTTATTTGCTTTGTTAATTGTCAAAGGAATTTTCCCCAAGTCATTATACAACATTTCTCATGTTTTCTTGTGTAAATTAATCTTACCAAGCAATGGAATATCTGCAACATTTACAGATACGTCCAATGTTTTGAAATTAGGCCCTAAGGGAATATATTGAAAAGTTGGATGAGTGAGGGAGAGCTTCAATTAATTTATTTCTAGATCCATAGCAGAAAGAAGCATGTCTAATAAGTTGGGATTGTTTGTGTCTGCATCCAACTGAGTTGTCATATTGATCCTTGCTTTGTAACTCCTTTCGTCAACTTGTTGATAATTCCTTTGTAAAATTTCTACTGTAGAAGGAGTTTCCTTTGTGGAGAATGTGGTCAAATTAGTAGAAATTAAAGATGAAGTGGAGCAATCTAGGTCTCCCAATTGCATTTGGAAACTTGGTTGGTTTGAAGGCATCTTTGTTAATCTGATTGATATCTTTTCCTTGGACTTATTTTCCTTGAATCTCTTCCTTATTATGTAATTGTGAATCCTCCATTTCAACGTCTATCTGTTCAGGTGCATTTCTTTTCAGACTCCTCTTTTAACATTGAAGTTTCAACATCCATCATTTGTTTCATTTCTTCAGTTTCTTGATTTGCCATCTTTTCAAGTTCTGGCCCACTTTCATGGAGGTTAGGTGAAAAAATGATATCCACCCTTTTGTTATAAATTATTTGATGAGGATCATACTTCCACTTTTCTCCCTGCTCAAAGCCAAATTCATTCATCATTTATTCAACATGTGGGAGGGCTCGTCTATTATTTACAATAAAAGGCCCAACAATCCTTGGTAACTTGAAACAGTAACCTTTATGTGTTGGAGCAAAGTGAACCTGGTTAGCATTTAAACTCTGATTTATGAATTCAAGTGAAAATATTATCATAGGAAAAAAGGTTGGCAACTGGTATGGTTATATGCTCCATACAAACCTATTTCAGTGGAGTTCTTAAAGACATACCAATATCCAACTTTGGTATCTTTACTAAGTTGTAACAATTTTTTTGGTTTGACAAAATCCTTGGAGGTTGTTGGTTGTTTATGATTGTATAGATTGTGGCCATGAATTATGATAAGTAATAAGAGAAATCCACATTATCCTCCCTCCTTCTAAAAACATTAGTCCACTCAATTACACACCCTTTTTTATTGTTTGAATCCCACATGCTTAGACCCAAATTACTAAATTTATCAGGATGCACAAATAGAAAGAGATAGACTGGGAGAGAAGGGTATATAAAATAACTAGCGGTACAAAATGTTTAAAATTGAAAATTGATAGAGTTGGTTAGATAAGATGGAATGTCCAAAACAATGTCTGGATGCAACAATAAACTCAGGAACCTGAGACCTTGTTCATTTACAACTCTTGTATCATCTTCCCCAAAAATTGATAAGATTATAGCAAGAATTTGTTATGCTTCTTCAGATAATAGATAATAGGGTTATACGATATTATGTTTCTACTGGAGGAATTTGTGAATTGGGTAACAATATAAGCTTAAATATATTTTCTTGGCTTTCTTTAGGGAGTTTCTTATGAGTGAGAAGCAAGGAATCATCTGTGAAACCCTTGGGATTTTGCTGCACAGGAAAATTGAGAGCTTTGTAGATTAATTCTGGAGTAACTTCAACAACATTCTCCCCTAATAAAGACATAATGAAATTCCATTGTGGAACAAGGGAGGCTATCAACCAACTCACAAATTCAGGGAAGTTCTAAGTGTGCAAGACAATTGTGTAATAAATACCAAATTGAACAACTTGAAAGAGATTGTTTGAATAACTGAAACGGGAAAAAAGCTTATGTCGAATCTCCATAAGGTCAAAGGGACAACATGAGTCATATATATTAGCCTTTTTGTCCATAAGAGGTATATGGATTCATGGCAGAGAAAGCATAGGTTTCTTAGCTAGCTTTGGGATTTTCTCCATATTTACAATTTCAAAGGAAAATGGAAAAGGATATAAAGTTGATGAATTACACGATAGTTGGAGATGGCAAGGATTGGATATGGATTTGACAGTGTACGTTGGATGTTGGTTGCAATACTTCGCGAACTAAATGGCAAGATGAATGATAAGTGGTACGAGTTTTTTATTTGTTTTTACGTTCCCTTGAACATTTTTGTAGAAGGGTTGGGATGCAAGTCAATATTAGCAAAAAGAAAGTAGTGGTTTTCTCTAACAAAAGAAAGCATAACCAACATAAGTTCTATTTTGAAGGTAGCATTCTGGAAGAAGTTGCAGACTACAAATACCTCGGAATTGACTTCAACAGAAATTTAAGTTGGGATGGTTGTAGAAAGAAAAGAACTTTAGGGGGTTGGAAAGCATTTTATGCTCTTCAAAACAGGTGTAGAGAGGCAGAGCTGTGGGACTAGAAAACCACTCTAACTCTTTTTGGGCTTCTAGTGATTCCGATGATTCTCTACGGTTGTGAACTGTGGGCCAGCAGCACAACCGAAATGCAGTGGAAACAAATTGAGAAAATTCAGAAGCGTTTGATTACAAACAAATTCAAAATTAAAAGTGCAGTTCCTTATGCTATTTTGTTAAGTGAAACAGGGGCTGCTCCTATTGAAGCAATTGCTATGGTACGAGTCATAAGGTATTTGAAAAAAATTGAGCAAATGGAAGAGGGTAGATGGCCTAAGGTTGTGTTTAGTGACAGATTGTGCAAAAGACAGAAGACTTGGATGCAGAAAAATAACAAATGGTTTAGTAAATGGGGTATTTTCTTGAGCATGTGATACATCAAGTGATCTTGTCTCTCCAGTGATTAAGCCGTTGGTAGAGTAGTAGAGATATCAACATATCCCTTATAATATTGACCTAGTGAATTCTGCAATACCTACATGTCCTGATGATTTACCAGAATCACATATATCTATCTATATTGATTGGTCTCGGTCTATCAAGGTTGTAAATCGAACCAGGTGGGTTGGTAGCATGCTTGTAAGTAAAGGGAAGAAGGTAGGCTTCAAAAGTAAGTACGACTTAAGTTCTTGGATAGGCTCCATCAAAGAATCCTCTCACATAAACATTCATATTAATAACCATTTTGTCCATTTTTTTCTTTTAGCTCAAATATGGTTAGGAACCTATTCATTAAAAGAATTCATAAAGTTGACAACAATCATAAAGGGATTAGTTTGAGAGTTTTTAAAAATAAACTTATTCCGACGATTCCATATTCCACATAAAACATAAGCCAACAAGTAAGGGATTATAGAACATGTATTCTTTTTAGTCGAGTTATACAAACAAGCTTCTAAAGACAAACCAAACCAACATAATTATAGTTGAAAGGAACTAATAACAAACTCCCAAATTTCTGGTTGATTCTTCATTCATCTATGATAGCATACCTGTAAATTCAATGACAGAGGATCAGGATAGCATACCTGGAAATTCGCAGCTGATAAGAGGACAAAGCCACAGCGAGAAGACGAGCACGAGCCAGGAGATCGCCGAAGACAAATGGAGGACGCAGACCAAATTCCCTGCGACAAAAAAAAAGAAAAAGCAATAGAGCAACATGAGCAACACCTCACCTCACGTCGTCGCCCCTACAAACAGACAGACGCGAGACAACAGACAAATGTGAGAAAGAAACGGTAATATGCCTAAAACCCATTAAGGTTTGCGGGCCGATATATTTATAAGAACAAGTTCGGTCGAACTTTTTTTTCCGGTTTTCCCATCTCTGGCCAAAAATATGTTTTCCCAGGTCGTCAATATGCCGTCAATGTAAACGGTAGAATTGGTTTAGCCGAAATAATTTCGAAAGTTCGGCTGAACTTTTAAAAATGTTTGGTCGAACTATTGGGAAAATGACTTTTCCGCCCCCGATTCTCACAAAAGTGTAATCCACCTTCGTAGGTTTACCCTTATGCATGTGCACGTATATAGAAGCCACACATATATACAATCTGGATTTTGTATATGCACACATCTTTCACATATGTTTTTGTACATCTGCAGCTTCTATGTATGCGTACATATGTGTACTCTTTTGTATATGTGCACTTCCATATATATACAACACAAGATACTTCTATATATGAATGCTTTTTTGTATGTGTGCACATACATAGAAGTCACACATTTATAGAAGTCTTCAATCTTCAATCATCATTTTGACACTAGCTCATATATGCACACATATACAGACTATCTTGCATATATGTCCTTCCACTTCCATATATGCCCAACTTACATGTATGTTCTTGCACTTATGTATATGCACCACTTGGAGACCTATGTGTGCATATACTAAAGTGGCACATTTACAAAAGTCTCCTTATCTTTTGTATAAGCACACATATATGGAAGCCAATTTTGGATATGCATCACTTATGTATATACACACATACACAAAAAATAGCTTACATATATGTGCACTTATAGGGAAAATATGAAGGAGAATGATCTTCTATATATGTGCGACTTTTGTATATGTGCACACATACAAAAGTAGACATCTGTATATGTGTGCATATATATAGAAGTCGACATCCATGTATGCATGCATGTATGGAAGCTGGCCTCCATATATGCACATCTTATGCATGCATACATGAAATATATGTGCACATATACAAAGTAGTGCATATATGAAAACCAACTTGTGTATACACAAGAAATTCATACGCATCGATGTGGTTTCTGCATGCACACATATGTAGAAGCCACACATATATGAAACTTGGCTTTCGTATATGTACACATTTCACACATGTTTCCATATACGTGCAGGTTCTATATATGCATACATATGCATGTTTTTCCATAAATACACAACTCAAGATACTTATGTACATGCATGATTTTTGTATATGAATACATACATAGAAATCACACATTTATAGAAGTCTTGGATCTTCAATCATCCTTTTGATACTAGCTCGTATACACATGCATAATGAAAGCTAGCTTACATATATGCGCTTCCACTTCCATATATGTGCAACTTCCATGTATGCAGTTGCACTTTTGTATATGTTCCACTTGGATACCTATGTGCACATATATGTAAGTGGCACATTTATGGAAGTCTTTGTATCTTATATATAAGACAACTTATGTATATGGACAATTAGAGGGAAAATATGAAAGAGTGCTCTTTTGTATATGCATGACATAAGATACTTTTGTATATGTACCATTTTTGTATATGCACACATATATAGAAGGATACATATGTATATATGTGCATATGTACGAAAGCCAACATATTTATATGTGCGCATGTAGGGAAGCCAACATCCATATATGCACACATAGATGAAAGATATATGCACATATATGAAAATTGATTTTTGTATATGCCAACTTTCATATGCATTGACATGGTTTCTACGTCAGTGCATATACATAAGCCACATATATATGAAATTTGGCTTTCGTATATGTGTACATATTTCACATATGCTTTCATATACACACAAATTTTATATATGCACACAGATGCATGCTTATTTTGATATGTGCACTTATGCATGCTCTTCCATATATGTGAAACTCAAGATACTCATGTATATGAATGATTTTTGTACATGCACACATACATAAGTCACATATTTATGAAGTTTGATGAATAATATATTGAAAAGTGTTGAGATTGCAATGAGATTATAAATTATAATTGGTAAGTTGGGCTTTGTGCCACTACTTTGAAATTAGACTATGACATTGTCTCTCTAGCTAAATTATAAATAGTAAATTCTCCCTATGAATATTTGTCCAAAATACTCCTTTTTAATGAATATCCTTAAAATGCCCTATAACAACCAAACTAAAATACCAGCCTCTTACTTTGATCCATTAATCATTGGATTAATATTCATTTAATTTACAAACCATCCTTCCCAACTTTGTAAACTAAAGTGATTTAAAATAAATTAAATTATGGCTTAACATTGATTCCCAAAAGACCATATTAACTTGACTCAAATGTTTAGCTATTTCATAAAATTACATAACTAAACATCCATATGGTCTTGATAAACCCAATGCCCGTTTTTGACAATTTTAATAAGAAAGATTAAGTATTTTGAGAAATTTTTAATTATATTTGATAGAGTAATTTGTCTCATCAAAAAATTTGTCTATTAAATTTCATATCTATGACATCCAAAATCTTTAAAAATTATTTATATAAAATAAACATATCTAATCCAAAATATCATAAAAAATCATATTTTGAAAATCCATAACATCTTGCATACACTAGACATTTTCAACTGTATTCATGTCTTATTTATATAAAAACATTATTATTTTCAATTTTAAAAATCAGAAAGTATTGAGATTGTTAAAAATGGAAATTTTCACTTAAAAATATATATATTAAATTAAAATAATGTAATTATATATAAATATGGTATAGTTTAATCTAAAAAATAAAAAAAATTAAGAATATTTTTTTGTAATTTTAATCAAAATCAGATTAAAATATTTAAACATTTTAATTAGTGACTTCAAAAAATTCAAAATGAAAAAATCACAATCTTATTGAAGATTAAGATTTTAATTTAAATTATATGATATCAATCTACTTAGAATAAAACCACACTCTTTAATATTGTAATGATAGTGTTGTTGTCACTTGTACCATTTCATTTTAATAATCAAGCCAACGAATAGAATGTCAAACTGAAATTGGTTCCACACACATTTCCTACAAATCTTAATTATAACTAGAATAAAAGTCATTGGTCCATTTCTATTAGTCTTATAAAAAAAATCTCGAATTTAATTATTTTATCTCCAACTTATTTTTGGCCACTCGCTATGACATCTCATAATTGTTGCAGTCAATTCTCACTGGAGAACGGTGGGCATCATTATTTCTATGGTATGATCCTAGAATATTCTGGGAATCTGCTATTGATTTAAGCTCAAGGAAGCAAGTCCTCAGATTATTTCTGTTATAATCTATATACATGTAATTGAAAAAAAACATATTATCATGTAATAAGATTTATTGGGTTAGTTTACGGTGAATAAAATAATTTGATATATGGTTGAAAATGACGCTGGCATGATAAATATTTTACCTAAATTAAAAAAAAATGAAAATCTAGTTATAAAGTCAAATATCAGAAATTTAAAAGTTTTTTTTTTTTTATTGATAATAGACCCATTTCTCAAAATTCATATTTAAAAATAAATAAATAAAAAATAACCAAATTCCAACCAAAAATGTCAGATTGTTACGTAAGTAGAGAAGGCCATATTCAAATCCAATCACCTGGTCAGGGACATGTTCCGGAAAAAGCGGTTGATAACGAATTAAAAGTTACGGATTCATTAAAATACAGAAATGGTGGATTTTTTTTTTTTTCAGAAAGAAAAAAACGCTGTTTTATATCATGATAAATAAAAAACAGTGCATAATACAGCATAAGAAGTAATACTTCCAAAAATATGGATCATTGCCCCTAAAAAAATGGTGGATTTACATTCGACTGGATCGTATCATAATGGTGGATTTTCTGGAAATTTCTTTATTGGATATGGTTTATTTGATATTTATATTCAACATCATTATATAATTTTTTTGGGAAATTGTGGAGCCTAATTTATAGAAAAGAGATTTTGTAAAGCCTAATTTAATGGCTTTTTTCCAAGATATATGTTTTTTTAATTTTTATTTAAAATTTAATAAAATTATACATTTGAGTTATGTGACTTGTATAATTTAAATATTGTGTAGGTAATAGGTGTAATAGTATGTCAATATTTTATAAATGTTTTTTCAATGTGTTGAATTTATTGTGTTTAGAAAATTCTTAAACAAAATATGGAAAAGATGTTGTAAAGTTGTTATGTGATTTTATAAACATTAAAGTACATAAAATTAAAAATTAAATTAAAAAATTAATTTAATGTAATGTAAACATTTTAACTATGTTAAAATAAAAATAAAAATAGTCATATAAAAATAAAATAAAAAATGATCCATGGTATTGAGAACCTACTAAAGAGACTCATGGTATTTATAAATAGACCCATGGTATTTATGTGGAATATTGTCTACTCAAAGAGGGAAATTGAACTAGTTTAGATCCATCTTAAATCTACCAAATATATTTTCACTAAAAAAGAGATTTGATGCTATGCCCTTGGCAGATTTGGAGTTAAGATAGATTTAGGGTGGTATTTATTTATATGTTATTTATATCTTTTTTTTATGTAAAATAAATTTTTTTAATTATGATGATGATGATGATGATGATGATTAACTTCCACTAAAGCGGACCTAACAATAATAATGTAAGGGCACAATAATAACAATATTGGGGCTTGGTTTTTTGTTCAAACTTTTTTCTGCTTGGAGCCCACGCTCCCTTTCCTGTCTGCGCTAACCCCCTCGGGCCTTCGGCCCCTTGGCCTTCCACCTTTGCTGATCGCCCCCTTGGCTCCTCATGGCCACTCCAGAGCCCTCCCTGGAGTTGGCCACCTCCCTCTCTCAGGCCTGTGTCTTCTCCGACCTCATCGGCTCATTGGCCCCTCCTCGACCTAGGCCAGTAATCTCCAGATTTGTTAAAAAACTCGAAGGTTTATAGGAAGGTGTTCTCCCCCCCTCTCTTCCTCGCATGGCTATTGTTTCCTTGGCAGAGAAAGGATTAATAGGACAGTTTACCGGACTCTGGCCCTCTCCGAAGACGGTCCAGCATTGGGTTGAACACAACTAGGCAGATAAGATCAATGGCAAGATCTCCATTAGATTCTGTGGAAGAGGATACTTCACCTTCCACTTTGAAACTAAAGAAGATAAAGACTTGATCTTCAGAAACGGACCCTATTTCATGGACACTAGGATCTGTATCTCAACAAATGGACATCGGATTTTGACCCTGAACTCAATGTTCTGAATGTTATGCATGCCTGGGTGCGCCTTCCGTACCTCCCTCTGCATCACTGGGGGGATGATTCTGTCCGAGCCATAGGAAACGCAATCGAGAAGTTCATTGATCGAAGCGAACCAAAGGATAACATGCAAGCTTGTGCCAGGATCTGTGTAGAAGTTGATTTGGGCAAAGGCCTCCCTGAAGCCATCAAACTAAAGGTTGACGATTGGACACACGTTCAGTAAATCGACTATGAGCAGATCCCGTTCAAATGTAAGGTATGTCATGAATATGGTCACTTTGTTAATCGTTGTTCAAAAATAATAGAGGTCGAAAGTTTAGACACGGACCAGCAATGGGAAACCGTAAAGAAAAAGAAAACAAATCAGAACCCCAAGAATAATCCTCATCCTGCCCCTCCCCCTAAAGCTAATCCCTTGCCCTCCTCTTCCCCCAAGAATCAAGATCCCACCAACCTTCCTTCTACTTCGTCCACTCCCCCCTTAAATTTGTTGGATCTATCCAACCCTTTCTCATCCATCTCCCCGTCCGATGAAGATCCCCCCTCCCATCATCATTCTCCCATCTTGACTCCCCCATCACCTCCCCCTCCATCCCGGACCCTCCCTCCTCCTCCCAAGAACCAGCCTCCGTCCGAATCACCAGAAATTCATCTAAGGAACATGGATCAAACCTAGAAACCCAAAAAAAGCAAGGCCCTGGAAGAAAAACAACGAAACAACAATGAGATGAAAATGCACAAGAGGACATAGGACTGGGAACTCAAAATCCCATTGAAAACTACATATTGGGGTAGAACAGTAAAGACACAGGGCAAAAGGAGCAAGGAGGGAAAGCAACTCTCTGAACAACCTTTATGCAATGATGAAAGTTCTCTCATGGAATAGTAGGGGTCTAGGGCACCCCTCTAAAATAACAGCCCTTAGAGATCTGGCAAATCAGGAGAAGCCTGAAATTATCCTCCTTCAAGAAATAAAACAAGGAGAATTAGAAATGAAAACAATTATCGATAAAGAAAATAACTATGAAGGCACCCTCTCTAAATCAATGGGAGCATCAGGTGGATTAACTACCCTTTGGAATCACGGAATTTGGAGACAAAAAAGCAACACGGTAAATCAGAATTGGCTCAAAGTTACTCTAGAAAGCTGCAAAGATCAGAAAGATATCATAGTCTACAATGTCTATAGCCCCAATCATTACAGAGACAAATAATATTGTTGGAGCTCCATAAAGGAGGACATGAGCAATGAAGGGAACAACAACATTATAATGGGAGGAGACCTCAATCTTATCCTTCATGCTAACGAGAAAAGAGGAGGTTGTTTCAGTCATGATCCTTTCAGGAATCAGCTCGAAGACATAATGCAAGAACATGAGATGGTGGACATAACACCAAAGAATAGAAGATACACGTGGAGCAACAGAAGGATAGGCAGAGGCAACATTATGGAAAGGCTTGACATAATTCTGGTTGCAGTCACGCTCCTTTCTCATTACTCCATAGCTACTGCAAGTGTGCTATCTTTTTCTGCCTCGGATCATTATCCCATTACTCTCACCTTTGGAGATCGACACTCTCTTGGCCCCATTCCTTTCAAATACAACCCTCTTTGGACCGATATTCCAGATGCAAACTAGTTGGTGTGGAATACTTGGACGCGACACATGGAAGGCTCTCCAATCTTCATCTGAGAGACCAAGCTAAAAAAAACAAATCTGGCATTAAAAGATTGGGTCAAAACCCAATACAAAGAACCAGATCAAGTCAAAGCAGAAATTAAATACAAACTTGATGAAGTTCATGGCAATATTGAAATTCAAGGCCTTAGTCAAGGTAATCTTAAACAGGAAAAAGATCTCTATTTCCAGCTTTATCAAACTAACAGGAAAGAGGAGGAGAAATGGTGCATTAAGTCAAGGAACTTATGGCTTCAAGCTGGTGATAAAAAAACCGTTGTCTTCCATAAACAAACTACAGTAAGAAAAGTTAAAAAAAATATTACAGCCATCATCGATGATGCTAGCCATCTCCAAACTAAACAAGGGACTATTCAAAAAGCTGCCACAACGCATTATAAAGAGCTTCTCACTGAGACCAGTATGCTGGAGGATTACACGGATTTGCTGCAACATCTTCCAACATTAATCACAGCAGAGATAAATAGCACTATCAACAAAGAACTCGATGAGGAAGAGGTTAAAAATGTTGTCTGGACTCTGCATCTGGACAAAGCACCGGGACCTGATGGTTTCTCCATCTCCTTCTACTTAAATAACTGGGCACTTATAAAGAAGGAACTTATAAAAATGATACATTGGATCCATCATTGTAGGTTTTAACCCTGAACAGAAATCATCTACACACAAATCTTATAACAAAAAATAAACAATAGCAAGAGCATAAAACATGAAACAGATAAACATAGAGATTTTCCCCTGGATCCCAAATTGGGACGACCAGCTTGATATTTCATTATATTCCTTTTAGTGTTACAGCACACATATATATACATGCCGAAGCATACATAAACCCCAATCCATTAACCCTGGATTAGAACATAACTGTAGTTCCCTTGACCAGATCTACAAAATACCAGGGGCCGAAAACCATCATACCCCAAAACCATGTGCAAAATCATGTACAAAACATGGGTGGGTCCGCCTATGAGTGGGTCCGCACACCAAAAAAAATTTGCTAGGGCACTGCCCTGGACCCCGACAGGGGGGGCTGCCGCCCCCCTTGTGACCCCCTGCTGTGCCCGGCGCAACATACAATGTGTGGGGCTAGTCGTGGAAAGAATATAACACATACCCAACATTCTCCCACTTGTTGTTTTCTTTCCACAGGGGGCCACAAGAGGGCTTAATCATTGGGCCAATTCTTCAACACCCATTGTTTCTCTACACCAAGAGAACTTCTGAGTGCTCACAGACTTTGTCAATGCATCTGCAACATTCTTCAAAGTGTCCACCTTTACCAGCAACACCCTTTTAGCCTCAACCATATCTCTAACAAAGTGATATTGAACATCAATGTGCTTTGTATTTGAATGGCAAGCAGGGTTCCTAGCCAAGAAAATTTCACTTTGGCTATCACAGTCTATCCTTATAGCTTGTTTTAACAACCCCATACTTGAACACAATCTATGCAACCAAACTGCTTCCTTGCTTGCATGAGTGGCTGCTATGTGTTCTGCCTCTGTAGTTAAAAGAGCCACTACAGACTGTATTTTACTCATCCAACTGACTGCGCCTCCAAATAGGCTAAACACATACCCACTTGTAGATCTTCTTTGGTCCAGATCTCCAGCCCATTCTGCATCAACAAAACCACAAATGTCTAACATTCTTTCCAATCCTGGTCTTCCCTGGTAGCACAAGCCATAATCACTAGTGCCACGTAAATATCTGAAAACCCACTTCACTGATGTCCAATGCTCCTTCCCTGGGTTTGACATAAACCTGCTCAATACTCCCACTGCATGTGCAATGTCTGGTCTAGTACAGACCATTGCATACATCAGGCTACCCACTGCATTTACATATGGAACACAGGACATATTCTCTCTTCTTCTTGTGTCTTGAGACACTGTTCAGCAGACAGCTTTACACCTACATGAATAGGAACATTTACCAGTTTACTATCCTGCATATTGAATCTCTGCAATATAGTCTCGACATACTTCCTCTGGTTTAACCAGAGCTTCCTCTTTTCCCAATCTCTCTTAATTTCCATGCCCAAAATATAGTTTGTAGCACCAAGATCCTTCATGTCGAATTTGGAGAATAGTTGGGTCTTCAAATCTTGGATAATTTCTTTGTCATTTCCAATCAACAACATATCATCCACATACAAGACCAAATAAATAACACGGTCACCAATTAATTTAAAATAAACACAGTGATCCTCCTTGCTTCTAGTGAAGCCAAGTCCCCGTATATAGGTATCAAATTTCTGATACCACATCCTTGGTGACTGTTTTAACCCATACAGAGACTTCTTCAACCTGCACACCAGTTCTTTCTTACCCTTCACCATAAATCCTTCAGGTTTCTTCATGTATATCTCCTCTTCTAGATCCCCGTGAAGAAATTTTGTCTTCACATCCATGTGTTCTATCTCAAAATCAAATGCAGCATCAACATATAAAAGTAATCTAATAGAAGTAACTTTGGCAATAAGAGAAAAAATATCACCAAAATCAATTTCTAGCACCTGGGAATAACCTTTTGCTACGAATCGAGCTTTGTATTTCTCCACCTTGCCTTCTATATTCATCTTCTTCTTAAACACCCATGTGCTCCCGATGGGCTTCCTTCCAGCCGACAACTCCACCAAATCCCATGCCTCATTTTTATGCAAGGATGCCATTTCATCAACCATGGCCTCCTTCCAGAGTTTTCCATCCTCTGAATCTAATTCCTCCCTGACATTTCTGGGATAATCATCTGTTATAGTTAAATCAAAAATTGAACAGAAAGAAGATGGACTGTACCTTTCTAGTTGCCTTTTTTCTCGAACTGATCTTCTCACAACTGGAGTTTGTGGCTCTTCCTCTTTTGAGTTTTCTTCTGTTGTAGAGTCTGATTCATCCTCCTTTAGCTCAAACTCTATCTTCTCAGGTTCCTTTGGTAGGACTTCATGTGTAACAACATCTTTCACCTCTCTAAACACCACATCTCAGTTGTACACAACCTTCCTTGTTTCTGGGTTCCAAAGATTGTAACCCTTCAAACCATCCTTATACCCAATAAAGATGCATCTTTCAGATTTATTATCCAACTTGGTCCTTTTCTCCTTTGAAACATGTACATATGCATCACATCCAAATACCCTTAGATTTGAAAGAGAGGGTTTCTTACCAGTCCATACCTCATGTGGAGTCTTATCCTCCAACGCTGATGAAGGTGATCTGTTAACTAAGTAACATGCAGTCTCCACTGCCTCTAGCCAGAATTCTTGTCCTAACCCGGCACCACTGAGCATGCTTCTTGTCTTTTCCATCGGTGTTATGTTCATTCTTTCTGCAACTCCATTTTGCTGAGATGTGTATGGAGTAGTCTTTTGCCGTGCTATGCCACACTTCTTACAGAACTCTTCAAATTCCTTCTTGCAGAACTCCTCACCATTATCTGTCCTCAATGCCTTTATCTTCTTCTCTGTCTGGTTTTCCACCAGAGCCTTAAATTCTTTAAATTTGTCAAAGACTTCAGATTTCTTCCTCAAGAAATATATCCATGTATTCCTTGAGAACTCATCTATGAATGAAACATAGTACACAGACTTTCCCAGTGATGGAACTGACACAGGACCAAACACATCACTGTGCACAAGTTCTAATATCTTGTTCGCCCTCTTAGCACCAGAAGGAAAACTCACCCGATTCTGCTTCCCATATACACAATGTTCACAGAAATGTAAATCCAGAGAGTAATTAGACATACCTTCTACCATACCATTTCTATGTAGTATCTGAAGGCCCTTCTCTCCAATATGTCCAAGCCTTTGATTCCATAGCATGGTATTTTCTCCAGAGATAGCTAGGCTTTCCACTCCACTTTTAGGAACCACATAATTGTTACACCCATCAATAACAATGCTACCTTGTAGCTTGTACAGAGTTCCAGTCCGAACTCCCCGCATTAATACCAGTGCTCCCCGAACCATCTTGCAAGCATCTTTCTCGAACATTGTTTTTACACCTGCATCATCCATCTTGCTTACAGAAATCAGATTTCTGACCAATGCAGGAATATGCAGAACACTAGGAAGTGTTCTAATCCCTCCACCTTGCAGCTTCAGCTTGACCTTTCCACGTCCGACGATTCTGGCCTTCCTATCATCCCCTAGGAAGACATCACCACCATCATATTTCTCATACTCGCAGAACCACTCCCTATGGGGAGTGAAGTGAAAGGATGCACCTGAGTCAATCAACCATGACTCATGATCTACATATGTATTTGAAGAAGAAGCCAAATACACATCCCCACCTTCATCCGAGGTGGTTTTTGCCTTTGCAGAAGGAGCATCATCAGATCCCTTTCCTTTCTCAGGAGCTTTAGATCTGCAGTCCTTTATGTAGTGCCCTTCCTTTCCACATTTCCAGCATACCTTTACAAACTTTCCAGGAGATTTAGATCTCCCTCTAGATTTGGATCTCCCACTAGAAACCTTATTCTTGTTTCTGTTTTGGGACCTTCCTCGTACAGATAAGGCATCTCCATTCTGGCCCTCCATATTTCTCCGTCTCATTTCCTTCAACAGCAAGGCTGAGACAATGTCATCAAAATTCAAGGTAGTTGTATTGCTACCTATTGCAATAACCAGACTATCCCACGATTCTGGTAGAGAACACAATAAACTGATGCACTTATCTTCATCTGATATTTTAATATCAACAGATGACAACTGACTTACCACAGTATTGAAGGCGTTCAGATGCTCTGTCATCGAGTCTCCATCCTCCATCCTCAGGTTATATAGCTTTTTCCGCAGGAACAACTTATTCACCAGAGACTTAGATTGGTACAAATTCCCAAGTTTTTCCCACAAATTCTTTGTCGTAGCTTCCCCAGATACATTCAACAATACTGAATCTGAGACACACAACCGTATTGTGCTCTTAGCTTTCCGATCCAGTTTCTTCCAATCTTCATCTGACATTGTCGTTGGTTTAGTACCTGGATCTACTGCGATCCACTGATCTTTATCCACCAGCAGATCCTCCATCTTGAGCTTCCACAACTCAAAACTCTAACCATTAAATTTATCGATCTCTATCTTTCCGCCGCTCGCCATCTTCTTTCACTGCAAGAATCGATCCCACAGATCTCCCACTGAACAGGGTCTACCTCAGGCCCGAGCAAAAAACCCTCAGCAACAAAGGTGTCCCCTTGAAGCCGAAACAGCTCTGATACCAAATGTAGGTTTTAACCCTGAATAAAAATTATCTACACACGAATCTTATAACAAAAAATAAACAATAGAAAGAGCATAAAACATAAAACAGATAAACACAAAGATTTTCCCCTGGATCCCAAATTGGGACGAAGAGCTTGATATTTCATTATATTCCTTTTAGTGTTACAACACACATATATATACATGTCAAAGCATACATAAACCCCAATCCATTAACCCTGGATTAGAACATAACCGTAGTTCCCTTGACCGGATCTACAAAATACCAGGGGCCGAAAACCATCATACCCCAAAACCATGTGAAAACTCATGCACAAAACATGGGTGGGTTCGCCTATGAGTGGGTCCACACACCAAATTTTTTTTGTCGGGGCACTACCCCGGACCTTGACAAGGGAGGCTACCGCCCCCCTTGTGACCCCCCTGCTGCGCCCAACACAACATACAACGCGTGGGGCTAGTCGTGGAAAGAATATAACACATACCCAACAATCAGAAAAAAAAATAAAAAAATGGGAGGGTACACTAATTCTACTTTCCTTTCCCTCATCCCTATGGAAAAACGCCCTTCTTCCTTTGCTAGATTTAGACCCATCTCCCTTTGCAACTCTTATTATAATATCATTACCAAAATTCTAGCCACTCGCCTCAAACCTCATCTCCATAATCTCATCTCGGAAAACCAAGGAGGATTTATATCCAATAGGAAAATTACTGACTCTATTCTCCTTGTTCAAGAAGCCATTCATTCCAGCGTTACTCGCAATGAAAAAGGCTTTATTCTCAAGCTTGATCTCGCTAATGCATTTGACAAGGTCAGACATTCCTTTCTCTTTGTTGTGCCACAAAAGATGGGCTTCAACCAAAATTTTCTAGCCCTCATTAAATCTTGCATCTCTGGTCTGTGGATATCCCCTCTCATCAGTGGCAGACCAGCTCCATTTTTCCAATCCACTAGGGGTTTAAGGCAGGGATGTCCTTTCTCTCCCTACCTTTTCATCCTCATGGCGGACTCCCTCAGCAAAGCTTTGGACCATATGAGACGGGTGGGACTCATCACTGGCATCAAATTTGGTAACGGAGTTAAAAATATGAATCACTCCCAATTTGCAGATGATACACTGCTAATGGGAGGAGCATCCAATATCATTGCCCAACACTTTAAAAATTTCTTAGACAAATTCATGCTCTATTCTGGAGGCCTGATCAACTACCACAAAAGTTGCATATATGGGTGGAACACATCTAATCAAACTCTGCGCAGTATTGCTAATATCTTTGGTGTTCCTTGCAAATTGAATTGGGACCACTTCACTTATTTAGGCATGCTTGTAAGTATTGGTCCTTTGAAGGCTAAAGTTTGGAATGTTACGATTGATAAAATGAAGAGGAAAGCTCAACAATGGTGCTCATCTTGGCTCAATCCTATAGGCCACCTTATCCTTCTCAAATTTGGGTTGTCTTCCCTTCCCCTCTATCACTTCGCCCTCCTTTAAGCCCCAGCCAACATTCATCTCAAAATTGAAGCTATCATCAAGCACTTTCTATGGAAAGGAGGAAAGATTGAAAAAAGAAAATATAACCTTGTCAATTGGAAGAAATTAATCCAAGATAAGGAGCACAGAGGTCTTGGAGTACGCTCTCCCAATATTTTGAACAAATCCTTTGGAGGGAAGATCATCTGGAGGCTCATTAATGGGAATCAGGAATGGTGGAAAAAAGTCCTAGAGGTAAAATATCTTAACTCCGACCGACAGCAGATCCTCTACCATGATATCCCAAACAGACCCAATTCTAAAATCTGGTCCCTTTGCAAAAAATCCATCCCCCTGCTAATTCAAAATCTCTCCAAATTCCCCATGGGAGGTAACACCATCAATGTTGGAACTGACCGAATTATGGGACAAATTCCCATTATTGACCGTCCTAGCACTCAACGCATTCTTTTGTTCTTCAAAAACATGGGTTTTAATCTATTGAGCCAATTCTCCAAATGGGATGAGCAAACTCAAATATGGATTGGGTGGCTATTCCCTAAAGTTCCCGCCCACCTTGAAGCTGATCTTATAAATCTCCAATCCCACCTTCATGGCTTGGCCCCTCTTAAAAAATACAATGTCGATGGTTTTCGATGGGATCCCTCTGGAGTAGCTTTCACCATCAAAGTAGCATATAAATATCTCTGCAAGGAGCAATATTTGATGCCACTCTGGCCATCTTGGAAGGCTGTGTGGAAATCGGAGGTAATTCCCAAAATTAAGTTTTTTATATGGCTTCTTATGAAAGGAAAAATTTTAACCTCTGAAAATCTCTAAAAAAGAGGTGTAAGAGGGCCTTCTATGTGCCCAAACTGTCAAAATGTTGAAGAGACTATCCTTCATCTCTTCATCGGGTGCCCCTTTGCTTCCCGTTGTTGGGCTGAGCTCACCTCTTTTTACCAACCCTGTTGGACGCACCATTGCTCTATTGCGGAGGTCCTTCATTCTTGGAAAAACAACTTTCCATGGGAGAAAAAGAAGAACAAAATCTTGAAGAAAGTATGGGACACCCTTCCTTATGTGATCTTATGGAACATTTGGCTCTCCAGGAATAACAAGATTTTCAGAAATAAATAACCTTCTCATAAGAAAGTGTGCAACAAAACTTTGAGCCTCACCCTTAAAACAATCTCTGCTAAGGGCAACAGTAAGATCGATCTTAGTGAGATTTGTGCAGAGGAAAGGATCTTTCTTGGAGATTTATTGGATAGAAACAACAACAACAATATCTCCCATAAGCAACACTACAGATCTGATGTAAGCTAGAAGATCTGATTTAAAGCGGAGGACTTCGCTGACTGGATAAAGAACAGTGCCAAGCCCACTCTTTTCTTTGATGGAGCTTCAAAATCCGACCAGGGCATAGCAGGAGCAGGGGGCATCATAAGAAGTGAAACTGGTAGCACCCTTTCAACCTTTGAATGGGGTCTAGGTACCCTCACTAATAACAAAGCAGAGGTGCTAGCTCTTCTTCAAGGCTTATCCCAACTAAAAAAGCTCAAAATCACAAATGCAATGATTTTCGAGGATTCATCTATCGTCACCAGCCTACTGATTAATCAGCGTCTTGTTGACAACATTGCACTTCATCAAACAATCAGTAGATGCCGAAATTTTTTGGCTGACATGAAGGATGTTTCATTCTTTCATATCCTCCGAAATCACAATAAGGACGCAGATATTATAGCCAACAAATCCTGCGCTCGTATCCCGAGGCAATTGCTGTGTAATGATGTCACAAGTCTCTCACCTATACCATGATCATGTCCTAAGTATTTTCTAGATTTTATTCGATTCTTCCATATGGCCTCTCTAAACATCTCTGCAATCATAGTTCCTCCTCTTCTCTCTTACCCATGACCATCACTCCTTGGTTTTCCCCCCGTGCTACATTTCTATGCCAACGTCCTCCTATTTATTCCAACACCTCCCACTCCCTTAGGCATTACCCATTTCCCTTTGCGTTTTCTCACCTCCCTCTGCTGAACTGCCCCCTCTCCTATTCGAGCCCCTACATTTGTGGATCGCTGTGGCGCTCATCATCTCCACTACCTTCTCCCTTTTGCCCTCAGCCCTCGTAGCAAGTTGTTGCTTCCTTTTCCTGTCTCTTCTTCTCGTCTCAGTGCTTTCTCCATGATGTTCTGCCTTTCCATGCTCTCTTAGCAATTTTCCTGGGTGCCTTCAGTTTTTGTATACAGTACTGTGCAACTATTTCGAACTATTGCAGAGCCTGTCTTCGTTCTTCGCCTCTCCATCTTCTAGCTATCTCCAGAATCATGTCTCACAGTGAAGATTGTCTACAATGTGCGGATCTGCATGCAGAACTTGATAAAATCAGAGCTCATCAAAAGATACTCGATGCAAAGCTAAAAAATGAGGTAAAAATCTTGGACGATAAGCACAAGGCAGATTTCAAGGTCTTTCTCTCAAGGGTCTCCTCTCTCCAAAATTAGTTTGAAAATATCTCTAATAGATACTCTCATGCTGAAGAATCGGTGCAAATTCTAAAATACATGCTAGAGAAGCGCACCGTCCTAGCTCCAACTCTAACAACTTAAGGAATGCTGGAAATGAAGAAAACCTAGAGGACTCCACAACGCGCCATATCAGCCACATCAATATTGACTAATTTTCCCTCCACTTCTTATCATGTCTTTCAAATTTGCTTTTCTTCTATCTCACTTTGTCCGTATTTATGCTTTATTTGTTTTTCAGTTTTGTTCGAATACTAGAAACAAAGGGAAAGTAGTGTTTTGTTGTAGCCATTCCCTTCACTGCACCACAAGTAGTCTTGCATGTAATCTTGGAGCTACAACTCTTTCTTTTTGGAATATAAATTAGCAACCGATTGTGTTATTAAAAAAAAAAAAAAAAAAACCTTCCACTAAGACAAATGCTGCCTATCATACCTCAAGAAAAGAATCTAGGTGTGACTCTTTAAAATCTTGTTTCTATGATCAAAGAGAAGGGAAAGAAGTGCTCCAAGTTTTTTATAGATGGGTTGGCTTAATAATTCAAGAAGATTGTAAGTGTCACTAATGTTAGGGAATTGAGAGCAAATATGAGTAAGAGCTGGAGATTCCAAAAGGAAGTTTTTTTCATCTTCCACCTTTTTTTTTTCTTTTGACATAATCGGGTGTTGTTTGTATTCAAAAGAAAAAATTGGGAGGCTAGGCTCCATTGTTACAGGGAAATATGCTTGAAAAAAGGAATAGATAGGAACATCAGTAAGGCCAAGATCCCCTACACTCTGATTATGCTTGACTGTTGAAAAGGCTGATCTGGTGTAGATTCGGACAAATCGTGACAGTAAAAAACTACATTTGTAAAACATGATAAAGATAAGTTGTCTTTAGAACCTGTAAATCCTGCATTGAGTTTCCTTCAAGGCCTGTAGATCCTGCATTTGCTGTTTTGAAGCTGGGCTCAGTGTTTCCAATAATATATTCCTAGTTGCCATCGAACTCATGGGCGTGAATCTAAGGGGATTTGTCCTATTCATGGCAGGAAATAGAAAGACTCGAAGGTGTTACATTTGAGGCTGTCGAGAGGTTTGGAGCAGGCTCTGTTTGCGTGTGCATCGACCTCCTTATTGAGGGAGCGAAGGACATGAATAAATCTAGTTTCTTTCATTTTCTAGGTGAGCGCATGGCATCGATTTATGATTTGCTGGAGTGCTAAATTGGTGTTTGTCCGATTGTAGACCATTAAGCTGATGATGATTGCTGAATATCCGATCATTGTTGCTGTGCGTATGCCAGGAATTTGGAGCTGAAGGAGACCTTGGTATAGAGCGAGGGATTCAGCTCTGTTATTGGAAAGGGGGCCTAATCCCCATTCGTATGCAAGGATGATGTCTCCGTTGGTGTTACAAATAATTCCGCCCACCCCAACCTTTCCAAGATTAGACTTGGAGGCTCCATCAAAGAAGAGATAGTGTGTGTTACAGTTTCTTATCTAGTGAGAAAACTCCTTATCCTTCATTCTGATTTTCCAACTGCTGTTAGAGATTTGTTTACTACTGGTGTCATTTCTGTTTTGGCCATTATATCGGCCCCTGTTACTTTGATCGAGAAAACATCCTATATAGTTCTATTCTTCAACAAAGAGACCAGTTGTGTCAATGCTCCTTTGACATTTGGCAGCTATTGTTTCCAAATCAAGTCCTCTTGCCTTGTTATATAGCTTCCTGATGTCGGTTTTTTTGTCATTGAAGATTGTTTGATTGCGTGCTATCCATATGCGCCACAACATAGAGTAAGGAAGAGCGTTCCAGACTCTTCTTGCCACATTGTTCTTCTTGCGCTGCCAGGGGTAATTCTTCTTCCATAAGTGTAAGAGTTCGGCGATGGTGTTGTGGGAATCCCAGGGGAGTTGGTCCTTCAGGAAGGCTTCTTTCCAACAAGTAGTGGCGAAGGAGAAATTTATGAAAAGGTGCTAAATAGTTTCCTAAGCTGCTTGACAGTGTGGGCAGCGGGAAGGACCAATAATACCACATTTTTTCAGATTATCAGAAGTTAGAACTTTCCCTTTTAGAAGAACCCAAATGAAGAATTTAATTTTTAGGAGAGTCTCTGATTTCCAAGCAGTTTTCCATTGAGTCCATATGGGCATGGGGCGATCACTGTTACGGATTTGAAGGTAGGCTGCTTTGACTGTATAGTTGGCGCATGAAGGGTCCCAACAGAAACAATCATCATCGTTTTGTTTGGTGGGGGCGATACCATGGAGTTGAGTCTGCAGATTATCCAGGCTTGAACGTAGCTCGTCAGGTATATTATGGAAATGTCATCCTGTCTAGAGATGAGTTTGAATATCCCATTTGGACATCTGGCTCAAACTGTGAATCCCCTTGTTGCCAAGGTAGGAGAGAATCTATTGGGTTCCATGCCTACTGCTGATAGGTTGCTGGCCCATTATTTTACTAGCCCCTATTCTAGTTTTGTTGCCCCCCTTGGGGACCTTAGAAGTTTTTGAAGCAAGGATGGGAATTTCTTTTTTACACAGCCCCCAGATTTTGGTGCAGGCTCTGAGAGGTATATCGTGATCTAATAGAAGCTGCCTTGGAGAATTAAGATATTTGGTTTCCAGCACATTCTTCCACCAAGTAGAGTCTCCATTGATGAGTCTCCAGACTATCTTGCCACCAAAGACCAGGTTTAGAAGCTGTGGTGATCTGATCCCCAACCCTCCATATTCATGAGGTTGAGTAATCTGTTTCCAATTTATGAGGTTGTATTTCTTTCTTTCAGTTTTTCCCCCTTGCCAAAGAAAGTAACGGAGGATGGCTTCCACTTTGTGATAAAACTGGCTGGAGCTTGTAGGAGCGTGAATTGATTTACAAGGGAAGAGAGGAGAGGCCTGATTTCAGGAGGATTAGGCGCCCTGCTGGGTTAAGCCAAAAGGAGCCCCATTGTTGCACTTTACTTTTCATTTTGTCGATAATGGTGTCCCAAACTTCAGCTTTCAGAGAAACCACACTCACTGGCATGCCCAGATAAGAGAAATTCCCCCAATCCAACTTGTAGGAAACCCCAAAGATGCTGGCAATGCTTTGGAGAGTTTGAGCAGTTGTGTTCCAACCATAAATGCAACTCTTAAGGTAATTGATCATGCCTCCGGAGTAACTCATATATCTGTCTAAGAGTGTTTTGAAACGACGAGCTATAATGCTGGAGGCTCCTCCCATTAACAAGGTGTCATCAACAAACTGAGAATGGTTTATATTTTTTACTCCATTCCAAAATTTAATGCCGGTGATAAGACTGGTGTGACATTTGTAATCAAGAGCCCTGCTGAAGGATTCAGCCATTAGGATGAAAAGATAGGGGGAAAGGGGGCAGCCTTGACGTAATCCTCGAGAAGATTGGAAGGATGGCCCTGGCTTGCCATTGATGAGGGGGGAGATCCAAGGGCCAGAGATGCATGCTTGGACTAGGTTGATGAAAGGTGAGGCAAATCCCATTTTCTTTAGAACGGCAAGGAGGAAAGAGTGTCTAACTCGATCGAATGCATTGGCTATATCCAGTTTTAAAATGAAACCTTTTTCTTTTCTAACTTGGCTGGAATGAATAACCTCTTGCACAAGTAGAATGGAGTCAGAAATTTGTCTGTTGGCTAAAAAACCTCCTTGATTCTCAGAGATAAGAGAGGGGAGGATAGGTTTGAGGCGGGTGGCTATGATTTTAGTCAAGATTTTATATGAGGAGTTGCGGAGAAAAATGGGTCGAAAACGAGAATGATGAGGGTCGATTTTATTTAGGGAGAAGGGCAAGATGGGTGGCATTGGTGAAGCCTCCGATTTTGTTCTTGCATTGGGCCCATTTTATCATTTTGACAAGGTATTTTTTTATTGTCCCCCGGTGAGATCTATAAAAGCTAATGGGGAAGCCATCTGGGCCAGGGGCCTTGTCTGGCTGAAGTGCCCAAATGACTCTTTGTTTTTCTTCTTCTTCTATATCCTTGGTGAGATCTGCATTGATTTCATCACTAATTTCTGTGGGAAGATATTGAAGCAGATTTGAATAATCTTCAACTTCTTTGGTTTCAGTTAAGAGCACACTGTAATGTTTTGAGGCAGCCTTTTTAATATCATCTTGGGAAGTTTGGAGTTGGCCTTCATCATCAGTGATGGAGGTGACATTGTTCCTAATTTTTCTGACTGCAGTCTGCTTATGGAAAAAGGTGGAATTTTTGTCCTCTCCTTGCAGCCACAGCTGGCGTGATTTGATTCTCCATTTTTGCTCCTCCATACGATTGGCACGATAAAGCTGGAAGTAAAGGTCACATTCTCTATCTTTGGATTCTTGGGACAATCCATGTTCCTCTATAGTGTTGTGGATCTGCTCCAATTTTTTTTTGATTTCTGCTTTAACTTTCTCCGGCTCCTTATAATGATTTCGTGCCCAATATTTTAAGGTGCTTTTGGTCCTTTTTAGTTTGCTTTCCCAAATGAAACCCGGTGATCCTTCAATGTGTTGGCACCATGTGTGTTTAACAATCTGATCAACAATGGGAAAATTGCTCCATAGTGGGTTGTACTTAAACAGAATGGGACCTAGTGAACAGTGAGCTTCAAGCACTAGCGTTGTGGGGTAATGATTGGATGCTGAGAATGGGAGAAAAACATAGTATGCTGTGGGGTAGGAGGAAAGGAGGGAGACATTCACCAATATCCTGTCTAGCCGCTCCATAATATTGTCTTTGCCCAATCTGCGATTATTCCAGGTGAACCTTCGATTTTTAGGGACAACATCTATGAGATCGTGATCCTGCATAATAGTTTCCAGCTGCGTTCTGCAGGGGTCGTGTGTAAAACATCCCCCCCTCTTTTCGTTGGCGTGGAGTATGAGATTGAGATCTCCTCCAAGTATGATGTTGCTGCTTTCTTCTTCATCAATGTCAGTTTGGAGAGAAGTCCAACACTGTGCTTTGTCCCTGTAGTGGTTTGGAGCATAGACATTGTAGATGACGATTTTTTGGTTGTTCATTAGATTCTCTAGAGTAACTTTAATCCAGAATTGGTTAATTGTATCAGTTTTGTGCTTCCAAGCAGTGTGGTTCTAAAGGGTGGCGATTACCCCCTGAAGCTCCCCTAGATTCGCAGATGCTTCCTTCATATTGCTTGAGGCGATCAATAATCCCTCTCATTTCTTGGTATCCTTGCTTTGTTTCTTGTAACAGTAGTATTCCTGGTTTTTCCTGAGTTATCAAATCATTTAGAGTTGTGATTTTAGAGGGGTGCCCTAATCCCCTGCTGTTCCAGGATAGGGCTTTCATCATTGGGTGAGAGGGGTACAGAGAGTTGCTCACCCTCCCTGATCTTTATGTGCCACTTCCTTGCTGTTTTGCCCCAAAATGTAAGTTTCTATGGGGTTCTAGGTTCCCATGGCAATATCTTTTTGGGCATTTTATTCTCTCTGTTGTTTGGTGGATCTCCTGCTTGGTCCTTGTTTCCTGTGTGTGTCCAGATTGGCCCCGTGTTCTTTAGAAGAGCTTCTGGTTGATCTTGATGAAGGAGGGTCATGAGAGAATGAAGGAGAAGGGTTTGCAGGGGGATTAGGAGCAAGAGTGCCATCCTGAGATGGAGGTAGAGTGATGGGGGGGTCATCATCAAGGGAAATGGAGGAGAAGGGATTAGATGACTCTAAGGATTTATTGGGTGGGGAGGGCGAAGGAGTCGACGAGGAGGAAGGATTAGGTTTGAAGGGAGCAAATTTGGGAGGGGCTTCAACTAATGGGACAGCAACAGTCTTTTTTCTCTTGACAGTTTCCCATTGTTTCTCAGGTTGAGCATTTTCATCATTAAAAATTTTAGAGCAGCGATTGGAAAAATGGCCATACTCGTGACATACCTTGCATTTGAATGGGATTTGTTCGTAATCCAGTTGCTGAATGTGTGTCTAGTCATCCACCTTTAGCTTGATTGCCTTTGGGAGACCCTTGCCGAGATCAACTTAAACACATATACGCGCACAAGCTTGCATATTGTCCTTGGGCTCGCTCTGATCGATGTACTTCCCCACAACATTGCCAATGGCTCGAACCAAGTCATCTCCGCAGCAATGGAGCGGGAGATGCGGAAGTCGGACCCAGATCGGGACAGCATTAGGGACATCCAGCTTGGGATCGAAGTCTGGAGTCCATTTTTTCAGGTACAGCCCTCTAGAGTCCATAAAATAAGGACCGTTTCTAAATATTAAGTCCTTGTCTGCTCTTGTTTCAAAATGAAATGTGTAATATCCTTTCCCATAGAAGCGAATGGAAATTTTGCCATTGACTTTGTTCGCCCAGTTTTTCTCGATCCAACGTTGAACAGTTTTGGGAGATGGCCATAAACCAGTGAATTTCCCAATGAGCCCCCATTCAACAAGTGAAAGAGAAGCCATTCTTGGCAGAGCAGGAGGCAGAACGACCTCTTGTAGACCATCCAACTTCTTGACAAACTTAGAAAGGGATGGACGAGGGCGTTGAAGCAGAAGCGATTTAACAAGAGCAGAGAACATTGTTTGAGCATCGGCCCCCTCCATAGAACCGTCCGGAGGGGCCATGCCTGGCCTACGGCAACAAGCACAGGAGATGCGCGGCTAGGTCAAGTGCGCAGAGCGTACATATTCCTCCTAGAAGTTCATAGTCCTTCATCTTCCACCTTCTTAGTATCACAAATATGAGAGATTATATCATTCCAAGGAGTTTTGGGAATATACCACTGCCCAGTTTTACTTCGAAGCTCATGAGAATTAGTTCTTATCCTATAGATGTTCATTTTTTTCTTAGTGTTGTTCAACACAAAGAGATAATTCTGGTTAGCAAGGGCGGGGTTGATCATCTCCCTATAGTATCTTAGCTTCCTTTTACCCTCCAATTCCTTATCCTCCCACAACTTGTCCTTAAAGTTGGAGGTAATAGTATCTTTGACACTATCTTTGCTTCCCATACTGATCTCCACTTTAATTCCCAAATGGTTGAGCCAAGACTGGGCATCTTTATGCCACCTGCGCTTGAGGCGAAGGTGGGGGTTTTAACTAAAGTTAGAAGGAATTTTTGGGAGCCTCTTGGATTCCATGTTGTAAAGCTTCTTCTTATACAACATATATCTGAACATAGTCATACTTTCAATGGGGGACAGACTAGCTTCGATCAAGAGGATAGGATAGGGAGTATTTCCCTTGATCTTAACGTTGTAGGTTATGAATTATTTTTGAATCATCTCAATCTTCCTCCAAGACTCTCTGGATATACTACAACCCAAAACTTCACATCTGTATAAGACAATAGGGGTGACGAGAGTCTTAAAGAGGAACTTATTTTTAGTCCAAATGAAAAGATCGTTCAAGTTACAATTGTTTTCAAGCTCACAATAAGCTTTCCAGCCTCCAATAATCCTTTTCTTGATGCTATAATTCCATTTGAGCTAATGGGGAAATTCAATACCCAAATATTTATAAGAAGAAACATGCTCTAAGCACTGGTTATTATAAACAAAAATACCATGGTGATATTTTTGGATTTAATGATCATGACTTTGGTCTTGTCAGTATTAATTGGCATACCCATATTGGAGCAGTAGACATGAAGAGTCTTGAGTTGTTTTCTAGATCATCATGGCTTTTTGCAAGAAGAAAAATATCATCAGCATAAAGGAGAAGAGTAATGATTACACCAGCAAGCTCGATGCCCTTGCAACCCGCAGTTTCTAGACATTCCTCTAGCTTATCGATGTATATGCGAAAAAGGGTACAGGATAGGGGACACCCTTACTTAACTCCAATATTGAATTTAATGTCTTTAGACCACCCTTCGTTGGTCTTAATATTGGTAGTGACAGTATCGTAGAGGCAGATCAAAATACTCCTTAGTTCAAGAGGAACCATGATCTTTTCGAGTCTCTCCCAAAGCTTATCTTGAGGAACAGTGTCGAAAGCTTTTTTAATGTCCGCAAAGAAACATAAGAGATCATATTTACTATCATGTTCCTCTGCGATGATCTTGAGGGTGACAAGATGGTCGATAGTCGAGTGATGTCTCCTAAAACCAACTTGACCTTTAGCTCTTTTTCCATGGCTTTCCAGCCAAAGGCTAAGCTTCTTTTCCAAAATGAGCCTGTAAAGCTTGGCTAGGATGTGGCTAATCATAATGGTCTTGTAGTTAGAGGGAACACTTTTGTCCCCTTTTTTAAAAATAGGCACAATAAGGCTTTGCGTCCAAAGTTAAGGGAAGTCATGCTTTACAACCAAATTGAGAAGCTTGTGGAGATGAGGAATGAGGATAGATCTTCCCATTTTAAGGATCTCAGCTTGGTATCCTTCAATATCTTTAGGTTTCCCATTATCGAGCTTATTAATCCCAGACTCAACGTCTTCTAGAGAGAATACATCCTCCTTAATATGAGTGTTTAAGGTGGCACCCATAGTGTCCGGAGAGTCATACAACTTCTTAAGATAGTTGTCCAAATTTTCTAAGGGGATAGAATGATTATCTTTGGTTTTACGAACAAGCACATTCCGTCAAAACTTTTTGGGCACGACTTTAAAAAAGGTGGAGAAGATGATCTTGTCTTTTATTAATAAATGCCCTCTTATTCCTCTTTATGAGAGTTTTGTAAATATCTATATTCCAGAGCTTAATGATTTCATTAAAAGCATCTCTGGTTGCTTTCCTGGAAATTTTACAATCTTTGTCATACCATGAATTGGGAGTTCTGTTATTTTGTTTAAACGAAGTCTCATTATAGAACTTGCTAATGGTGTTGGAAAGGGCAGTAGTAAAATGGTAATAAATTTGATCAATTTTTCTATTATAATTGATGGAGCCTAAATCCCTTTCTAAATACCTTGAGAAGAGGTCGACCTTATTTCTATCGAAGCGAATGTGTCTTTTGTTTTCCCTGGTCTCTTGAATGTGGGTGGTATGCATAAAAATATTGGGGGATATAGACAGATGTCTATGGTCAGAGTCAGGCTCGAATCCGTTAAGAATCTCAAAGTTTGTAATACAGTTTAGGATGAGGGTGTCAGAAATCACATAATCCACGACACTGCTACCCAGCCCATGGAAACATGTCATCTAACCGGAGAGGGGCCACTTGTTAATACCATTACAAATGATTCGGTCCTAGGAACTACAAAGTTTGAGGAGCTTGGTGCCGAATCAGTTCTCGATTACGTCTTCAGATTTTCTCTTGAATATATTAGCTAAGTTACTATCTTCATCAAGCCACAAGGGATCGGGGTTAGAGTTGTTATTTAACATAATGGCTTGGTTAGTAGCAGTTCTAGCATAAATTCTCCAAGAAAAATGATATTAAATTCATTTCTCAAGTTGAAGATGTCTTTCTCCAAGGTATTGAAAGGGAAATTCTTATCCAAATTGTTTTTCTTATAGGATGTAGAGTTGATACAAGAAAAATAGCAGATTGTAAGAAAGATCCTATTGGTGGTAGAATCAAATATTTCGGTCCAAATGTATTGATTGAGGGGGTCGATTTTATGAAGTCGGATGTGAGAGGAAACATTGTTCCTTATATAGCATGCTATACGACCAAAACCCTTTCGAGAGGATTTATTATTCCAAACTGACCAAAGAGTGAAACTGTCAAGGTGAGGGACCTTAGATTCCTCATGCTCGCAAGTTTCAACTAAAAGAATACGGTCAATATCATTCCATATCCAGCTTAACATAGGACCTTGACACCATGGAAAACCACGACAGTTCCAAAAGAGGATCCAGAGTGATGCAAGTCCCTATTTATCACTTGTGCTTGAGACTTTATCTCTAATAATAGCTTTCATATTCCTAATGATTTCCCATTTCCCTGCCTTTCTTGCCTACTTGACCCTTTGGACTTCTTTCCTATTTTCAACTTAGTCTTCTCAAATGAGATCTTCATTTATAAAGATTCATTTTCCTTTTAGGCTTGGGGATTTCCTGAGTATATCCAATTTATGCTCATTACAATTGAATTTAACACGGATTAGTCTGTGTTTATGCTCAAGCATCTTTCCTACCCTTATTGCTTCCGTGAGATAAGTTGTTTGAATTTGAGATTTTGTTGTTAATTGTTCTTTAACTATTTCTAATGTGTCTTCATTGTTTTGCTCTTCTATACCCACAATTATAAGGTTTAAGGATTTTTTTTTATGCATAGCTAGAAGTAATTTTTGGTAAATGATGAATATGAGTTTTTTTCAAATATTTGATTTTTGAATTAAAAAAATACTACACAATTATCTAAAAAATTGGAACCATATCCATAAATTATGGCATAAAATATGTTATGCAGTTACCCATGACATTATATTATGCAAAAGAAAAATAATGATTTATTTTTTTAAATACATTTTTTAATGCAAAAATAGATTCAACGCCCTGAAAACCAACGAGGCACCTGAATTCTACAAATTAAACAACTTAAACTAGAGCCTTTAAAAATATCTTCCGGATTTTGGTTGTGTTAAGCAAAGGTTACAATAATACCTTCAAGTTATGGTCCAACAAAATATATGAAAAATAGTTTTTTTAATAATAATGAAAAATAAATATTTACTTTTTAGAGTTAAACATTATAAATTGCATTAATGCTAAACTAATAATGGTCTACAAGCAAATCTATTGCTAGACTCCTACCTTGGCAAGGACTAGTAATGATTTTATAATCGTATTCAAAGTTAATTAGTTAATTAGTAAGCGCATAAAAACTTGATGCTTACAATAAACTTACATTGTAACAAAATACTTGACCATATATATTATTAAATTGTAAATAGGCTTTCTTACAATATGCGAATACCATGGCTTATCAATACTACATGCCCAAAACTCATAACTCATTTCAGAATTAAAATATTTTGTTTTAATTTAATTTAAAAGGAAAAAGGATAAATATTTTAATTTAATTTATTTTAATTTTACAACATTTTTTAATTAAATCTAAAAGGAAAAATATTATCCTTTTGAGATATATTTAAACCCTCTACCCTCACTACTACTAAAAATATTATGTGGAATATATGATGTGGATATTCCATAGAGATTAAATCAATGTTTGAATCAAATGATAAAAGAGAGTAATTTTATAAATAGAGATGGGAAATTTATATAATACCAATCTAGATTCATCCTAATTCTAAATGTACTAGGCGTTGAGAACAATGAAATCTCTTTTCTTTCTAAAATAAGTTTGCACACTTCAAGAGATTTGATTCCTCTTAAAACTTGGTAGATTTAGAATTAAAATGGCTCTATACTAATATATTCAAAAATATATTTTTAATAATAAAAAAAATTCATTGCACCAAAAATTATATTACCAAATTTTAATTTTTTTTTAGTTAAAAATAATAATAATATTTAAAAATTAATTATTAATATGATTATTAAAAACAAATCTTAAAAATACCAGCAAAAATGAAAGAAACCCAAAAAAATTATTAATCCGGACATATTAGATTACAAGATGAAACGTTAGAGTGGCGAAACTTTATTTTAGTTGTCACACTTAATAATTGTAGTGTGTTTTGCAATACGACGTTGTTTGGTTTTGCAATACAGCATCGTTTGTCTTATAAATTCAATTGGTGGTTTTCATTATATAAGGTGTTCATTGTATTTTATTTTACAAATTATCTATGTTACTAGGAAATGTGGGGACGGGAATGGGGATAGGAACGAGTGTATCATTTTTTAAAATAGGTTGTGGGTTCGTTTAGGTGTATATGTGTGTGAATTTATATAACTAAAATATTTATGATTCAAACTTTAAAGATTTAAACATGCACATTATTGAACATTCAACATTTACATTGAAATTTCAAAATTTTGAGTTTGATATCAAGTAAAAATTGGAGTTTACACTTGTAAATCTGGCCCCAAGCCAATTTTACCCAAAACTCTGGTAGGGAAAGAGAAGACCAAAAGTTACATTCTTGGCAAAAAATGTAAAAAAAAAAAAAACACAATTAAAAGAGTGATTAGAAAAGCAAATGATGTATGTTGGCCATGAGAGTATCAGAAAAAGAAGAGTTTGGCATCGTAGTATATGGCAGTAGATTGTTTATTGTGTTTTCTTCAAGATTCCAATGTTTGTCATAAGGAAACTTTCCCATATTTGACATCATGGGTCAATTTACTATTTAGAATTAAATTTTAATTTACTAATTTTGTTATGCAAACAGTGAAGTTTGAACACACAGAAATTAGAATTAATTCATGCCGCCCGGTGAATCTTCAAGAGCTACCTGTGAATCTTCAAGTGGGGATTACATCTATGTGGATGACGTCTCTGTGGGAACCTCCAGTGATCGGCACACAAACCAGCGAATGCCCCAAACACACCAAGGAATGCTCGTTGTCTTAATAGTCAAACCGAATGGTTGTTGTCTCAAACAGAATGTCGTCGTCAAAGAGTGAAGCGATTTTAGGTTTTACAGGGTTACGTATTCACCTTTTGAATTTCCACACTTTTTTTATATTTAAATTTTTATTTCAAAAATCGTTTAACAAAGAACCCTAAAGAACCAAATTTTGGGGTTCCAAGTACCCATTATCGGGGTTCCAAGAATCCTAAACGTCAAAAGCACCCATATTTTTTTAACGAAGAACCCAATTCTTGGTAGAAGAACCTGGTTCTTGGTAGAAGAATCTAGTTCTTATGGGTTCCTTTCGGAAGAACCCGTACCCGAATTTGGTTCTTGGGTTCGAGAATCTGGTACGGGTTTGAGAACCTCACCCCTGGGTTCGGGAAACCATGCAACATAACAAATTATTGTTGTGTATATTGAGATTTTGATTAAGTATTTTTATTTTATTTTAAATTAAATTATAAATGATGAATGAAGTGTCCCCTTTATGTGTAGATCTTGATCAATGCTTGTGTTTCATGTTGGTTGTAGAGTGCACAGGTAGAAAAGGGTTAAGCGAATGTGTTCGAGAGAAGCATGTGTGCAAATTGTTTGCCAAAATGTTAGAGTTAGAAATCCATTAGGGGTATATCAAAGTATGCAAAGTGTTTGATGTAATTTTTCAGTCAGTGTGGTTTTCTTGTGTCAGTGTGGTTTTCTTGTGTCAGTAGATCTTCCCCATAGATTTTGCGTGAAATTTCCATAGTAAAAAATGTTGTGGAATATAAAAACTAGAACTAAGAATTATGGCCACAAAAAAAAATATGACATCGTTATTTTTAGACAAATTTCCTTGGAAAATCAGTGTAGCAGATGAAGGTTTTATTATTATCTTCAACAAATAGAGAATTACAATTGCTTGTCTTTCTTGCAAAACTCTAACAATTTTCTCATTGGAAAATAACTCAAAAAATCATTTTTCCCTCTAGCGACTCGATTTGTCCTTCTTTGAGCTACTTGCACTCCTTCCCGGTGTTGTCTCCCTAGAGATAGTTCCTAGATGAAAGGTAACCAGTGCCTAGGACATTAATTTCAAATTAATAATTTTAATTTTTAAAGATTTTCCCATAAACAGGCACTTTTATGTGTAATGAGAACTTAGTTTTAGAGGTTGAAAGCACTTCTCAAACTTGCCTAATATTAATGATCTTCACAGTTTCTTATGAAGTTGTAGAGTGGTGATGAAAAAACAAAGAGTGAGGGTTTAATATGTTGAGCTTTATAGAATCCAATATATCAAACCCTCGAAGGAACTTTAATGAAATGGAACAAAGAATGTTATAATAAAGCAATGGGGCACTTATTAAGGCTTTTACAAATAAATTCACATGTATCTTCTGCAACTTGTAAGAAACATAGATAAATATGTTTATTTAAAAGAAAACTTGTTGCTATTACACATGTGCTTCAAATAGAAGAGAACAAAATGAATCTTCCACAAAGAAAAACACACACTCCGTGAACCATCAATACCTTGGAATTAACTTTGGTAATATTTGTTAATCTCCAAAATGATTTGCACATTACACAAATACAACTTACAAAAAGTCTTCGAGCCAAAAATTATGAACCCCCTTCAGTGGTTCTCAAGTCTCATTTAAAGATTACAGCAAATACATTGATGAGATAACTGTCAAACTTCCCTAACTATTTTTAACATGAAAATTTTTCAAAATTACAAAATGAAATAGACTCTCATTATTGAAAGATAATATTAGTAGAACTTTGACTTTGAGAAGGAGCTCTTGGTTACATAATTCGAACTTCAATAAGTGGAATCAGTTTTTTGCATTTTTTCCAAAGTGATGGTTCTAGAACTGTACATAGGATGGATCATCTTCTGAAATGCAACCTTTAAATCTGCCAGCCTTGCATAGTTGGGCTTTGTAGCAAATAATTTTTTCACCTGCCATAGAAGTTGAAATTCTATTTGTAAATAGTTTACTATAGTTCTTCCTTTCAATATTGCAATCTTTTCATGGGTATAATCTACTTTGGTTTTGGATGCTACTAATTCTTTCTCATATGAATCTCATGAAATAACATTCCCTCGTTGATCCCAACAATTAGGTTCTTTGATTGAACTTAGAATCAAATAAAGAAACCAATTTTTGCACTTCTTTCAACTTCTTCTCGGCTTCAATACGAAGAATTTTCTTATCATTCATATTATTGATTTCCATAATTACTGCAACTTTTTCTATTATATCTAGTGCCCTTAGTTCTGTTGCAAAAGTTTCATTCAAGTATCTGGTCATCTTCTTGGGTTTTATCACTTATTTTTGGACCTGTTCTTTACATGAATAAATAGCCATTTAAGATCCTTTGATCATAACCTTCTATTGTGCAATTATGTTAATACATTGCCATATAGAACAAATTGTTGAACCTTTAGTTAAACTGAGAGGGGGGGGGGTGAATCAATTTAACACATTCCTTATCTTTTAAAACTTTTCATTAAACTTATTCATATCAAATTTAATGTGTGATTAATCTTAGAATGTAAGCAGCAAGTATTAGTATAATAATAATATAAGCATTAGACTTGTACAATGTGAAGCGGTAGGTATTATGCCGAGATGATTACATATCAGATCAATTCAAAAATATCATACACAGAGACACCAGACATAAGTGGAAACCCATAAAGGGAGAAAACCACATCTTATTATTGTTGTGATGCAAAGGCAAGCTCCAACTCCCTCTCACCACTGTTTTTCTGCAGGCACCAACCTATAGGAGGCTCCAACCTCAATTCTGCAAGCTACAACTTGCAAGGAAGCACCAACTCCCTTCAATTTTCTGCAGGCACCAACCTAAAGGAGGGTCCAACCTCAATTCTGCAAGGTACAACTTGCAAGGAAGTACCAACTCCCTTCAATTATCTGCAGGGACCAACCTACATGAGGCTCCAACCTCAATTCTGCAAGCTACAACTTGATAGGGAAGCTCCAACTTCCTAAATTTATCAAACTGAATGTTTGCTGATTTACTTTAGATATCAGCTCTGTTCTGTAGCTTCTCTTTCTGCTCTTCTTCTCTTAATCTTCTCTGCTTTATTCTTCTATATTCTGCATTCTCTATATTTGCTCTCTCTCTCACACCTCTCACTTTTTGCATATCAAGTTGATATTACTTATAGAAATTTCTTGATGACTGTTTGTTTTCCTCTAGGAATTCGAAATGGATGGTCATACCCCTTGGTCTTCTGCCTCCTCATTTCTTTATCCAACTCAATTTAAAATCATAAAAATATGTACAAAATTTCCATGCTACAGTGGGATTTTGTCTTTTCCTTAGGATACTTGCCTTTTCATCACACACAATAAAAATAATTACAACATTTACATTCACATTTTTAATTACACATTTCAATTTCACTCCGCTCCTTTTCTGGATTTTGTCTTTATTGGATTTGTCTTTTTCTGCTGCTGTTAAGAACCTATTCTGCATACACTTTGTTCACTGTCATCTGCATATTCCCTATTTTATGTGCTTATTCTCCTGTCCAACTCATTCATGTACATGTTCTTGTCAAACCTGTAATCTCTGTGTATCTCTGCATGCTCTCCTCTTCTTTTTCTTTTTCATAATTGCATTCAAGTTTTATGCCCAATCATTTCCCAATCCGGGCAATCTCACACTTCTCTTTAATTCCACACTGGCAATTTATATAAACAAGTCTATGTTATTTTAATATCTCAATTCAGAGAATTGCTATATTAATTCAATACTCCTCTATAGTTATAACCCGACAATCTCTTATGTGTACATATGCGCTAATTCTGAATTTACAACCATTCTACGCAACATAATAATTGACCCTCGGCGTATTAAACCATATTCACAAAATCCATGTTTCGTCACTTCACATATACAGTCATTATACATAATATATCCACACATATATTACGCTTTCTTTAATATTGGAACCATTACAACGGAGTCCAAGGATAATCGGCAATCTTTTATTAATTAGAAACCTTAGTCTTCTACCATATGTTAATAACTCGTCAAACTTTAATAAACATCATTAATATAGACCAAATTCATTGTATATATATCTCCTCCCCGGGCCCACAGTACAATTGTGAATGCATAAACCGTACCTTTGTTTACTCACGCGCCCATCCAACGACTTTCATTGCATTGCCCGATCCAACAGATATCGCACGGGAAACTTGCGCGAAAGATAACGCACGATGGCACGTCACATCTGAACTATCGTTCGTGCACCTTGGTTAAACTCCGGGCAAGTCCGACGCACGATCACCATCCGATGGCCCTCTTCCAGATCAACGGCTCGTGTCAATTTCGCTCGGTGTCTCTGGTCGATAGTTAATGCGTGATGGCGCAAGTTAAACGGTGGTTTTACTGTTCATCCAGTGACACGCGTCGATCAATCAATGGAATCGCTGCAAAACTCAGAAATACCGCCTTCCGTATAATAGTGGTGCGATGAAATCCACCGTTCGCTCCAAACACTGCTACTGTTCATCGGGTCATGGTTCCACTTCCCCGCTCATGGTTCCATCCGTCTTTATTATTTGAAAAATTGCTTACTTTTCAATGTATTATTATGATTCGAAATCATTGTTGATGCACAGTTATACCATATATACAACCCTTGTTTTGGTTCTGCCTCCATTCATGATTATGGTTCTTATACATGGGTTAGTGAGATTCGATTTCTTTGACGCAGAGCTCACTACAATGTACAATTTAAAACACAACATCGACCAGAAGTCGAGTTCTTCAACTAAATAAAGAGCATTTGAATATAAAGTCCGGAAATTAATTTATATTATGTGTAATGCCCGGCTGTATAAAAGATTCTCGGAATTTATATATATATATATATATATATATATACATATTCTTGGAATAACCGCGGTTTCTCTGCAATAACAGTTGTGGCTCTGCCTCTGCCGCTTCTATCACTCTGCCTCTGCTTCTACTGCTGTGATAACGGCTCTGTCTCTGTATTTGCTTCCTTCGCCTTTGCCTTTCTCCTTTATATTCATTTCCTCTTTGCTGCCTCCATTGTCTGTCTTTGTCTCCTTGTAACTGTTCCTGTTTCTACATCTGCTACCTCCTTTGCCATCAATGACAACATTTCCAACAGTCTCCCTCTTTGGCATTGATGGCAATACATTTTCTCTGTTTGCCTGCTCTTTCTCCTGTTGCTTTCTCTTCCTCCCCCTTTGACATCAATGGCAAAGGGTTGCTTTTTGCATTTCCTCTCTCTGAGTTATGTTTAGGCCCTCTTTTGCTGACTTTGTACCATGCTGCTCCATAGTGATGTATAAGACTTGTTGAGAGAACACTTTGAGGATTATCGAATTTGAATATACACTGTAAATTGATACAGTTCTTTCACTTGTATAGAGCTAAAAGTGAGAATAATGATACTTCATAGAATACATTGTATCAGCTTTATCTAGTCAGAGATGTATAATCACTACTCGTCTTTTATGTTTCAGATTCTTAATATAATGTTTCAGAGCACAATACTGATCCTTTTGCTCTGTAATTTACCTTTTGATGCTTGAATAATGCAGACAACTCTAGAATAATAACTTGGTGTTCTTTTGTCTTAATCCTTTGATCCTGAGAACCTGATTCATGCTTTCCTTGCTGGCTGATCTCCCCCTGAAATGGTATTTTCTTTTTTGTTCTCCCCCTGAAATTGTGCTTTCTCTTTTTATCAGAGAGCAGCATCTGCAGATACTACTCCTAGTTTATCTCTCAAATATTGAAATGATTCTCTAGCAAGAGGTTTGGTAAAAATATCTGCTGTCTGTTCTTTTGTTGGTACATATTCCAGCTTTACTATCTTCTGAGCCACCTGTTCTCGAAGGAAATGATACTTGATTGGAATATGTTTAGTTTTTGAATGAAGTACAGGATTTTTAGATATACTTATAGCACTTGTATTATCACATTTAATTGAGATAGGTTCATCAATGCTTACCTTCATGTCTTGTAGAGTTTGCTTCATCCACATGACTTGTGTACAACATGCTGTTGCTGCAATATATTCTGCTTTTGCTGTAGATAGGGAGATAGATGTTTGTTTCTTGCTTAACCATGCCACCAGACTTTCTCCTAGATAGAATGCACCTCCACTTGTACTCTTCCTGTCATCTACACAGCTGGCCCAATCTGCATCTTTGTATGTTGATAAAGTGAATTGTTTGCTTTTAGGATACCAAAGTCCATAATGTGTTGTTCCTTGTAGATTTCTGAATATTATTTTGACTACAAGAAGGTGATTTTGTTTAGGTGTTGCTTGACATCTAGCCACTAGTCCTACTGCTAGCATGATGTCTGGTCTTGATGCAGTCAGATACAATAGACTTCCAATCATGGATCTGTAGAGTTTTTGATCTATATCAACAGACCCATCATCAGCACACAGCTTGCAACCTGTGGTCATGAGAGTTGACACAGGTTTGCAGTCCTCCATTTTGAATTTTTTCAGCATTTCTTTTAAGTATTTTTCCTGCGAGATGAAGGTGCCTGTGTTATTTTGTTGAATTTGCAGTCCCAAGTAGAAACTGAGCTCTCCAATCATAGACATTTCAAACTCTGTTTTCATCTCATCAGCAAACCCTTTTGCTAGTTCATCTTTGTTGCTTCCAAACATGATGTCATCAACATACACTACAACAATTAGGAGTTCATTTTCATGGGCTTTCATGTATAGATTGCTGTCTACTCCACCTCTCTTAAAACCCTGTTTTTGCAAATGTTTATCCAGTCTTAAGTACCAAGCACGAGAAGCCTATTTCAGTCCATATAGGGCCTTCTTCAATCTGCATACATAGTATTCTCTGTCTATCAATGAGAAGCCTTCTGGTTGTTCCATGTACACTTCTTCTTCTAGATCTCCATTAAGAAAAGCAGACTTTACATCCATTTGATATACCTTGAAGTTTTGGTAGCATGCAAAGGCCAGGAACATTCTGATAGCTTCCATTCTGGCTACTGGGGCAAATGTTTCTTCATAATCAAGTCCTTCAATTTGTGAGTATCCTTTGCAGACCAGCCTAGCTTTATTCCTGATTACTTGTCCTTGCTCATTCATTTTGTTTTTGAATACCCATTTTGAACCAATGATATTCTTCTCACTTGGTCTAGGAACTAGTTCCCAGGTATTATTCTTCTCAATTTGGTCCAATTCTTCATTCATTTCTTTTACCCAATACTTGTCCTTGCTGGCTTCTTCAAACTTCTTTGGCTCTATTTGTGATAACATTCTATGTATAATTCTTCTGTCTGTTCAGTTAGCTGGCTTCTTGTTTGCACTCCTACACTCTTGTCTCCTATGATTTGATCTTCTGGATGGTTCTTTTGAGTGTATCTTGAGGGGGTTTTTGAGTTCAGTTCAACATTTTCTGATGTTTTGCTTATTTCTTCATCATCTTGGTCCTCTTCTTCATGATTTTTAGGATGGCTGCTGCAATCTATATCTCTTGTCTTGTTTGGAAGTTCTTCATCAAATATTACATCAATACTTTCTACAATTTTTCGAAGTGTCTTGTTGTAGCATCTGTATCCTTTACTCTTGGATGCATATCCTAAGAGTATTCCTTCATCTTCTCTTGCATCAAACTTTCCGAGATTTTCATCATTATTTTTTATGTAGCACTTGCTGCCAAAGACTCTAAAGTGTTTGATTGATGCAGGTTTACCATGCCATAGCTCATAAGGTGTCTTGTCACTGTTAGGTCTTAAATGAGCTTTGTTTAGAATATGTACTGTTGCGTGTACAACTTCTGCCCAAAAGGTTTGAGTAATGTTACTCTCTTGCATCATAGCTCTGGCCATTTTTTGTACAGATCTGTTTTGTCTCTCCGCTACTCCATTTTGCTGAGGTGTCCCTGCAATGGTAAATTGTTGCTTTATTCCATGTTCATTACATAGGTCTGCAAAGTCATAATCTGTGAATTCTCCTCCTCTATTTGATTTGATACATTTTAGCTTGCATCCAGTTTGATTTTCTGCTAATGCTTTGAATATCTTAAACTTTTCCAGTGCTTCTGATTTGTTCTTGAGAAAAGCAACCCATGTCATTCTGGAGAAATCATCTATTATCAGCATGAAGTAGGATTCTCCACTTGGTGTCTTAGTTCTAGCAAGTCCACACAGATCCATGTGCACAAGCTGGAGTGGTCTTCTTGTTGATAGCTCATCTTTAGATTTAAAGGATGTGCAAGTCTGTTTGCCCAATTGACAAGATTTGCATATAGTATTTGAAGGCCTTTTTATTTTTGGCATATCTCTAACAACTTTCTTCTTGCTCAGTCTGATGATATGGTCAAAGCTGAGATGTCCCAATCTCCTATGCCATAACCATGACTCCTCAAGTTTGCTAAGATGGCAAGCTTCATCCTCCTCTTTTACTATGTAAACATTAATCTCTGTTCGAACACCTTTGAGCAGAGTCTTTCCTGTTGTGCTTGATCTGACTTCACAATCTTGTGCTCTAAAAATAAATTTGCAGCCTGTGTCACACATCTAACTGACACTCAGTAAATTTGCTTTCAGCCCATCTACAAATAGTACATCTTGGGCCTTTCGTCTGCCATTATCTATGCTGACCGAGCCTTTTCCTTTGATCTTACCTGATTTATCATTGCCAAAAGTAACATTGCCAGATTTCTTTTCATCAAGAGTTATAAACTTGCTTTTGTCTCCAGTCATGTGTTTTGAGCAGTCACTCTCTAGGTACCACTGGCTTTTCAGGTCTTGAGCAGTTAGGGCCAGGTCACATTTATTCTCCTTCTTTATCCACTGGAAACACCCTTCTGTTTGATATCTTTTTTGAGGTGATGAATTGCATCCTTTTAGAGGACATTTGGAAGGCATATGTCCAGCTTGATTGCACATAAAGCATTTGATCATAGTTTTTGCAGAATTGTGAGTATGAGCAAAATTTCTTTGATTCATAAATCTCCTTGAAGTGTTGAAAATCAATCTTTGTCCATACTTTCCACACTCAATGATTTTATGGCCAAATTATTTACAATAAAAACAGTAACCATAGAAGCAACTTGCATACCTGATGTGAGGTTGTCTTCTCCAGTTGTTTATTTGAGACAGTCTCTTTACTGTTTGCATCTTTCGCTGGTGTGAATTACTCCTCCTTGCATGACAATATGCAGCAATGTGTCCCAGCTTGTGGAAGACATAGCAGGTGGCATTCTTCATAGGAGGAAAGAATCTCCTTTGATGGCTTGCAAATTTGACAAACTCAGGAATATATGAACCTTTTTCAGTTGATTGAGTAGTTCTTTCATTCTTTGTTGTTCGAGGATTCTTCTGGGTTCTGTCTCCCTCCTTACATGCTTCTTCTTTTGTAGGAATTATTTGAGGTGCTTCATCCTTCTTTGCTTTTACAAAAATATTTTTTTTGTTTTCCTTTTCTTTGCTTTTACTTGATTCTCCTTCATAACCTATTCCAGTTTTTATCAAGGGAGATCTTTGAGCATCCAAAATTGCATCCAACTTACCAGAGCTTGTTGTTTGAGAAGAGTTTATATACACTTTCTTTTGAGTATTTTCTAATTTCTTCCTTAGTCTTACAACTTCTTCTTCCAGTTTCTCTTGTTCTTGAGTTTTATTCTTGATTTGCAGAAGTAACATGTCTTCTATCTTCTTGGCTTCTTCAAGCTTTACCTTCAGCTGCATGAGGACTTCTGAATTTTTTTCTTCTTTCACATATTTGGGGAGAATCTCTTTTTGTTTTCTGCATTTTAGTTTGAGTCTGTCAATCTCCTCCAGAGCACTTCTTAGCTCCCCCTCAAGGTCGACTTCCCCTTCTCCCTCATCTTCTAGCAAGAGACCTTCAAGATCTTCTATGGCCATCAGTAAAAATTCAGAGGTTCCTTCTTCTCCTGAGGATTCATCTGAGTCTCCAGATGAACTGCTATCTTGTTGAGCATAGAAGGATTTTCTACTGAATTTATTTCCTTTCTGCCAGTTCTTTGATGTGTTTTTCTCTGATTCTTGAGCCTGATTTCTTACTTTCTTGTGAGGACACTTAGCAGCATAGTGTCCAACTCTTCCACAATTAAAGCACTTGAAGGGAAGTTTACCTTTATATTTACCTGAGCCTCTATCCAATTTCTTGACAAAATTTTCCTCTTCATCATCCGTGCAAGAGCATATGTCTTCCTCTTCTTCTTTCTTCTTTTCAGTTTTAAAGGCTGCCTCCCTCGTACTTGGCTTCTTCTGTGGAAGCCTCATCTCATATGTTGTTAGATTTCCAAGTAGTTGGTTCATGGTCAAGGTCTCCCAATCAACTGTTTCTTCTATTGCAGACACCTTGGGATTGAATCTGGATGGAAGTGATCTTAGAATCTTTTGCACAATTATACTTTCTAGCATGGTTTCTCCAAGAGCTTTCATATTGTTAACAATTTCTGCAACTTTTAAGAAGAAGCTGCCCATCTCTTCATCATCATTCATTTTTAAATTTTCAAATTGGGCTCTATATACTTGAAGTTTGGCAGTTTTTACCTTTTTATTTCCCTCATGGATATTCTCTAGAGTGTCCCACATATCTTTGGCAGTCTTACTGTGCATTATTTTGATAAACTCAGCTTCACATAGTCCATTTAAGATTGCATTCATTGCTTTTGCATTAGCTACAAAGCTTTGTTTAGCTTCTTTCTCTGAATCAGTTGACTTTGTGACATATCCAAATTCCACAGCATCCCAAACTTCTAATCCTAAAGACATTATATATGCTTTCATTTTGATTTTCCAGAAGGCATAATTAGCACCAGTGAAGAAAGGTGCTTTATTGGTTGAGCTTCCTTCTTGACTAGCCATCTTGAGGGCCTAGGATCTCCTTTCAGTTGTTAGACTGATACAAAAGGAACCTGATCTGATACCAATTGTTGAACCTTTAGTTAAACTGAGAGAGGGGGGGGTGAATCAGTTTAACACATTCCTGATCCTTTAAAACTTTTCATTAAACTTATTCATATCAAATTTAATGTGTGAGTAATCTTAGAATGTAAGCAGCAAGTATTAGTATAATATAGCATTAGACTTAATGTGAGAGCAGTAGGTATTAAGCAGATGATACATATCAGATCAATTCATAAATATCATGCACAGAGACACCAAACATAAGTAGAAACCCATAAAGGGAGAAAACCACATCTTATTATTGTTGCGATGCAAAGGCAAGCTCCAACTCCCTCTCACCACTGTTTTTCTGCAGGCACCAACCTACAGGAGGCTCCAACCTCAATTCTGCAAGCTACAACTTGCAAGGAAGCACCAACTCCCTTCAATTTTCTACAGGCACCAACCTACAAGAGGCTCCAACCTCAATTCTGCAAGCTACAACTTGCAAGGAAGCACCAACCTATATGAGGCTCCAACCTCAATTCTGCAAGCTACAACTTGATAGGGAAGCTCCAACTTCCTCAATTTATCAAACTGAATGTTTGCTGATTTACTTCAGATATCAGCTCTGTTCTGTAGCTTCTCTTTCTGCTCTTCTTCTCTTAATATTCTCTGCTTTATTCTTCTATATTCTGCATTCTCTATATTTTCTCTCTCGCTCACACCTCTCGCTTTTTGCATATCAAGTTGATATTACTTATAGAAATTTCTTGATGGCTGTTTGTTTTCCTCTAGGAATTCGAAATGGATGGTCATACCCCTTGGTCTTCTACCTCCTCATTTCTTTATCCAACTCAATTTAAAATCATAAAAATATGGACAAAATTTCCATGCTACAGTGGGATTTTGTCTTTTCCTTAGGATACTTGCCTTTGCATCACACACAATAAAAATAATTACAACATTTACATTCACATTTTTAATTACACATTTCAATTTCACTCAGCTCCTTTTCTGGATTTTGGCTTTACTGGATTTCTCTTTTTCTGCTGCAGTTAAGAACCTGTTCTGCATACACTTTGTTCACTGTCATCTGCATATTCCTTGTTTTCTGTGCTTATTCTCCTGTCCAACTCATTCCTGTACATGTTCCTATCAAACCTGTAATCTCTATGTATCTCTGCATGCTCTCCTCTTCTTTTTCTTTTTCATAATTGCATTCAAGTTTTATGCCCAATCATTTCCCAATCCGGGCAATCTCACACTTCTATTTAATTCCACGCTGGCAATTTATATAAACAATTCTGGGTTATTTTAATATCTCAATTCAGAGAATTGCGATATTAATTCAATACTCCTCTATAGTTATAACCCGACAATCTCTTATGTGTACATATGCGCTAATTCTGCATTTACAACCATTTTACGCAACATAATAATTGACCCTCGGCGTATTAAACCATATTCACAAAATCCATGTTTCGCCACTTCACATATACAGTCATTATCATAATATATCCACACATATATTACACTTTCTTTAATTTTGGAACCATTACAACGGAGTCCAAGGATAATCGGAAATCTTTTATTAATTAGAAACATTAGTCTTCCACCGTATGTTAATAACCCGTCAAACTTTAATAAACATCATTAATATAGGCCAAATTCATTGTATATATATCTCCTCCCCGGGCCCATAGTACAATTGTGAATGCATAGACCGTACCTTTGTTAACTCACGCGCCCATCCGACGGCTATCATTGCATTGCCCGATCCAACGGATATCGCACGGGAAACTTGCGTGAAAGATAACGCGCGATGGTGCGTCACATTTGAACTATCGTTCGCGCACCTTGGTTAAACTCCGGGCAAGTCCGACGCATGATCACCATGCGATGGCCCTCTTCCAGATCAACGGCTCGTGTCAATTTCGCTCGGCGTCTCTGGTCGATAGTTAATGCGCGATGGCGCAAGTTAAACGGTGGTTTTACTGTTCATCTAGGGACACGCGTTGATCAATCAATGTAATTGCTGCGAAACTCCAAAATACCGCCTTCCGTATAATAGTGGTGCGATGAAATCCACCGTTCGCTCCAAACCACTGTTATTGTTCATCGCGTCATGGTTCCACTTCCCCGCTCATGGTTCCATCCGTCTTTATTATTCGAAAAATTGCTTACTTTTCAATGTATTATTATGATTCGAAATCGCTGTTGACGCACAGTTCTACCATATATACAACCCTTGTTTTGGTTCCGCCTCCATTCATGATTATGGTTCTTATAAATGGGTTAGTGAGATTCGATTTATTTGAGGCAGAGCTCACTACAATGTACAATTTAAAACACAGCATCGACCAGAAGTCGAGTTCTTCAACTAAATAAAGAGCATTTGAATATAAAGTCCAGAAATTAATTTATATTATGTGTGTATACATTTTGTATAAAGATTCTCGGGCTCTTATATATATATATATATATATATATATATATATATATATATATATACATATTCTTGGAATAACCGCGATTTCTCTGCAATAACAACTGTGGCTCTGCCTCTGCCGCTTCTGTCACTCTGCCTCTGCTTCTACTGCTGTGATAACGACTCTGTCTTCGTATTTGCTTCCTCCACCCCTTCCTTTCTCCTTTATATTCATCTCCTCTTTGTTGCCTCCATTATCTGTCTTTGTCTCCTTGTAACTGTTCCTGTTTCTGCATCTGCTACCTCCTTTGCCATTAATGACAACATTTCCAACACAAATTTCTTGAATAATATTATCAATGACCTACCTGGCTTCAATCAGGGGAATGTTACCCTTCAATTTAGTTTTCATCTCTTTTATGTCATTTTGTGCTTCTTTATATTATTTTTCAGTTGAGTATTGTTTTCATTGGCCACATTCAATTGATTATTTCAATTATTCTCTTATCAAATACAAATCATCCTGAGTTTTATTTAATTCACCTTCTAAAATCTTGAGCTTTTTCATTACTCTTGTTATTTACTCTACACGGTCCTCTGATTCAACTGGAATAACAACAGTGTAAACATGGTTTTCAATAGATTGTTGTAGACTTTTTACATGTTGTTGCAAAATAACAACCTCCCTATTTATGTCAACTAACTCTCTTGTTAACACCTCTTTCTCTTTCTCCACTTGAGCTAATTTAGATGTTTGCACATGTTCTATAGCAGACATCTTTAGATTTTTCCTCGGGGACTATACATCAGATTTTGTGTTTTGTAATAGGGTTTTAATGGTTTCCTTGTCCTCAAGATCTATTCCTAATTTTTCAATCAATCTCTTTAATTCTTCATTTTGAGTGTGCAAAGCCTTGGAGTTTTTTTTCCTTGCTTAAGTTGATTTGATACTTTCTCTACGAGTTTATTTGCTTTGTTAATTGTCAAAGGAATTTTCCCCAAGTCATTATACAACATTTCTCATGTTTTCCTGTGTAAATTAATCTTACCAAGCAATTGAATATCTACAACATTTACAGATAGGTCCAATGTTTTGAAATTAGGCCCTAAGGGAATATATTGAAAAGTTGGATGAGTGAGGGAGAGCTTCAATTAATTTATTTCTAGATCCATAGCAAAAAGAAGCATGTCTAATAAGTTGGGATTGTTTGTGTCTGCATCCAACTGAGTTTTCATATTGATCCTTGCTTTGTAACTCCTTTCCTCAACTTGTTGATAATTCCTTTGTAAAATTTCTACTGTAGAAGGAGTTTCCTTTGTGGAGAATGTGGTCAAATTAGTAGAAATTAAAGATAAAGTGGAGCAATCTAGGTCTCTCAATTGCATTTGGAAACTTGGTTGGTTTGAAGGAATCTCTGTTAATCTGATTGATATCTTTTCCTCGGACTTATTTTCCTTGAATCTCTTCCTTATTATGTAATTGTGAATCCTCCATTTCAACGTCTATCTATTAAGGTGCATTTCTTTTCAGACTCCTCTTTTAACAATGAAGTTTCAACATCCATCATTTGTTGCATTTCTTCAGTTTCTTGATTTGCCATCTTTTCAAATTCTGGCCCACTTTCATGAAGGTAAGGTGAAAAAATGATATCCACCCTTTTGTTATAAAATATTTGATGAGGATCATACTTCCACTTTTCTCCCTGCTCAAAACCAAATTCGTTCATCATTTATTCAACATGTGGGAGGGCATGTCTATTATTTACAATAAAAGGCCCAACAATCCTTGGTAACTTGAAACAATAACCTTTATGTGTTGGAGCAAAGTGAATCTGGTTAGCATTTAAACTCTGATCTATGAATTCAAGTGAAAATATTATCATAGGAAAAAAGGTTGGCAAATGGTATGGTTATATGCTCCATACAACCCTATTTCAGTGGAGTTCTCAAAGACATACCAATATCCAACTTTGGTATCTTTACTGAGTTGTAACAATTTTTTTCGTCTGACAAAATCCTCAGAGGTTGTTGGTTGGTTTATGATTGTATAGATTGTGGCCATGAATTATGATAAGTAATAAGAGCAATCCACATTACCCTCCCTCCTTCTAAAAACATTAGTCCACTCAATTACACACCCTTTTTTATTGTTTGAATCCCACATGCTTAGACCCAAATTACTAAATTTATCAGGATGCACAAATAGAAAGAGATAGACTGGGAGAGAAGGGTATCTAAAATAACTAGCGCTACAAAATTTTTAAAATTGAAAATTGATAGAGTTGGTTAGATAAGATGGAATGTCCAAAACAATGTCTGGATGCAACAATAAACTCAGGAACCTGAGACCTTGTTCATTTACAACTCTTGTATCATCTTCCCCAAAAATTGATAAGATTATAGCAAGAATTTGTTATGCTTCTTCAGATAATAGGGTCATACGATATTATGTTTCTACTGGAGGAATTTGTGAATTGGGTAACAATATAAGCTGAAATATATTTTCTTGGCTTTCCTTAGGGAGTTTCCTATGAGTGAGAAGCAAGGAATCATCTGTGAAACCCTTGGGATTTTGCTGCACAGGAAAATTGAGAGGTTTGTGGATTAATTCTGGAGTGACTTCAAAAACATTCTCCCCTAATAAAGACATAATGTGGAACAAGGGAGGCTATCAACCAACTCGCAAATTCGGGGAAGTTCTAAGTGTGCAAGACAATTGTGTAATAAATACCAGATTGAACAACTTGAAAGAGATTGTTTGAATAACTGAAATAGGAAAAAAGCTTATGTCGAATCTCCAGAAGGTCAAAGGGACAACATGAGTCATATATCTCATCCCTTTTGTCCATAAGAGGCATATGGATTCATGGAAGAGAAAGCATAGGTTTCTTAGCTAGCTTTGGGATTTTCTCCATATTTACAATTTTAAAGGAAAATGGAAAAGGATATAAAGTTGTGAATTACACGATAGTTGGAGATGGCAAGGATTGGATATGAATTTGACAGAGTGTACATTGGATTTTGGTTGCAATACTTCCCAGCTGAATGGCAAGATGAATGATAAGTGGGACGAATTTTTTATTTGGTTTTATACATGGGCGGGAATGCCTAAAGTTTGATGACGAAATACATACTGAAAGATGACGTGGAGGCAAAAGTGATGACATGGAAGGCGAAGGGATGACATGTAAGAATAGGGCATGCTAGCTTGATTTCAATGAGCAGTTTCTATAGAAACCACTTCCCGCTCTCAGGGGTTCTTGTAGCAGTTTTAGAAAAGTTGGGGGAGAACCGTCGGGAGGAATCTCTACCGTTGATCTCACGATGTGTTGTTTGGGATATTGCTTCCGAGTGGTTCCCCCATCATAACATCAACGCACTTTAAATTGTTTGGATATCGTTGATCCTATAGGTCATTTCAATTGTACATCGATCCACCTCGAACTTGCACACCTTTTAACCTTCAATATTTTCAAAGCGCGGACCCACTTTACTATAGTTTTGGTCTTTGTTTTAACTTTAGTTAATTAAAGCCCTCTCACCCACTTTTAATATCTTGAACCAATAGCTTTTAGCTTGAAAAGTTAGGATCATATGCATATATGCAAAAATTCATTTTCATTTTTATTTTATTTTTTTGAATAGGAACCCTTACAAAAAAATTTAAAATAGGCTCCTATGTCAAATCTTCTTTCTCTTTTTTGATTGTTTATTTTTTTGCTTGAAATATAAAAATAAAAACTTGGCTACAACACTCGCACCTTTGCCCAAAAAGAAACACTTCAGCCACTAATAAATTTGCATGACCCTAAGAACCCTTCCCTGCAAGTCAAATTGTCTCTTGGAACATTTTTCTCTTCTTTTTGGCACTTCTTTTGGCAACTGGAAATGAAATGTTGTTCGTACAACTTGCACTAGGGGAAATTGGCTACTCGCACTAGCTGAATCAGCCTCCTCTACTGGAAAATGCATCCTCCCGTCCTAACTTTGGATCACTAGAAAACCTCCTAAGAATTTCTCTAAAAATTCTCACTGCTGAAATCCTTGCCTCTGATGCTTCCCTAGCTTCAACTATGCCCTTGTTGAATACTTGCAATTGCGTAGTCGAATTGCTCACAAAATACTTGTTGTCTTCTCCAAGCTCTTCAGCTTTCTCTTATAATCTCTCTTTGGAGTCTAAACGACCACGATTACATCTCACTTGATGGATAAGATCAATTTGACTTCATCAATAGAAGTCTTTAGAGAAAAAATGAACTTCCTCAATTAATTCACTTTAATTAACCAATGTTCATAAGTTAGACTTAGGAACTTTTTAATTATTGGCTAATTAATTTAATTAAGGTGTTTCCAAGCCTTATCTTGTGAATTTTTTTCTGTGTTTTTGAGATCTCGTGTTCCTTAGCCTCTTAGACATTATGGAGTATAGAACACTTGTGTGTTTTTACCCCAAATACAAACTAACACTCCCTCTTAGCAAGGAAGGTATTCTCCACTATACCCATTTTCTCTCTGAATTAGGCAAACTTTGCCCTACCTAGGGCCTTCGTGAGTATAACAGCCACCTGCTAGTCTATGGGAACATGTTGTAGTCAAACTAATCCACGTTGTTGGTGTCTGACATATGTGATACAACTTGTTGCCATAAATAGCCAACCTTTGGTAAATCCATTCCTTCACTTTTACTAGTTTATCTAACATCCTGGAAGCTACTCAACCCCTCCAAATCAATTCGGCCTCCTTCGTTGACACTGAACTAACCTCTGTAGCTGCATACTGACAATCTACAACAAACTCACATTGCTAGAAATAACCATTACCTCCCGCTGAAAACCAAACCATCAAAGTAGGAATTGCTTCACCTTTACAAATCAATCTGACTAGTAAAGTACCTCGTTGCCTCAACAACTCCCTTTGCCTCATTCAACTCACACTCTTGGAGAGACTACATCATCCATCTACAAATAGATCTCCTTATGGTATTGAGAACTAGAAATCTATGCGAAGAAGGTACTTCGGAAATCATTGTCCACCACCCCGATGTGCTACTTTGATTCATCTGCTAACGTTGTAGATGAACCAATATGCACTTCCACTATGCTACTCTGATCTCTCATTGTTGATTCCCATGCATTGCCTCTGCCTAGATTCTATCACTACACTAGTGAGTCTCGATCTCCCTCAGAATAAGAACAGGGAAATCTCCTAGATCAACAAATCAACTCGGCCTCCTCCATGCTAGACGCAGTACTACCTAAATAAAACGTGTAGTACTGCTTCTGGGGAACTCATTCTACCTCTAGAAACTCTCTTTGGAGCTTCCCAACTACTCACACTCTTGCCTACAACATGCACTGACTAACTAAGTTGCATAGCACTACCACTAGGGAACTTGTTCTTGCCTCTTTTGTTGGCAATATTTGCCTCCCTTCCTGACTGGAATGTTGGAAACCTGCTCTGGCTTGAAACCCCTTCTTGGAGTCTCTCTCTAGCTAGAACTGCACCTACACTCTGCAACTAGCCAATTCACACTAGCACCCTATTCACAGTAATTTCTTGTAATTCGCACTTGCAACTAGAAATTTGATCTCTCTTGAGCTACTATATCATTGCAACTGGATATGCACTTGTCTCTCGAGTATCTAATTGCACCTAACAATTGGCTCTACAATATCTCTTGAGTATCTGACTGCACGTTGCTGGCTTTTCAATCCTCCTGCTAATTGTTGGAATAAGGAATTACTAGAGGGGGGTGAATCAGTAATAGTGAGGTTCTTAGACCTTTAGGCACAAATATTTATTAATTTTCACAACTGCCAGTTACTTGTGAGCACATTTATAATATAATATAAATAAAAAGAAAAATAGGCCATTCATATATACACAATCCATCAAATGAGCAGCAAACACATATTGACACAAATATTTTTACGTGGAAACCCAAAGGGAGAAAACCACCAATATGTTTGTTTTTATGATTTAAATTAAGCACCTACTTAATTACTTCAATTTGTTTGTGAGCACCCACTCACAGGAGGCCCCAACCCCCTTCAAATAGCAAGTTACAACTTGTCAAGAGGCACCAACCTCTTATGTACGCTGGCCACGTCCTGCTCTCGCCATTGTTAAACTTTTCATACAATTTTCAAATTGAAAACAAATACTAATACATATACACAAAAATATAAATATTATCTACCACAATACCAATTCCTTCCCTTCTACTCAGAAATTATCCTTTAAATTGTGCTCTCTACTGCTCAACAACTCTAGTCTCAGCCCTCTGCTACACTGTATATCTCAGTTAACACTTGGCCTCAGTTACCCTTTATTGTTTTTCCACAATTGTGGTATCTAGGATAGAATCTTAAATCACTGACGCTGCCAAAAAAGAATCCAAACAAAGTTACTTTGCACAACAGAATATAAACAACATTAAATCTACTAGTGCACAAAATATACACAATGTTTTACACAAATATGCACAACAACCCAATCTTCGTTATATTAAACGAACTGAGTAATACAACAATCTAGGGAACTCATACTAGGGATAAGGGCCCTCAATTATCCACAAGTACAAGAATACAAATACAAGATAATATGATGGTCTAGGTTATGTAGTGCACCTCACAGCTACTTTGTCATACCATGTAACCTGCTAGTCCTTCTGCTCCCAATCTGCTCACTATCTGCTCCTTAGTCCATCAAAGATCAACACATAGATACTTCAGGAGGGTTTCCTGCTATCACTACTGCAAGTCTCTTTTGCTACAATGAAATTTGGCTTATCCAATCTACTCCTCTAGGTTGGCCAACTTGAGCACCAAACTGCCTTCCAAGTAGCCCCTTTTTTCCATCAAAGAGCTACTAAGGCCTCCAACAAATTCACCCACCTTTAGATGTCAAACTCCCTTTATGATTGTTAATCAAGGGCTACTTTGGACACCTACACAATGCCCTCCAACAGTCTAAACATGCCCAATTCAATCTTCAAAACTCACTGTAGAATCTTCTCCTAGGTTAGGGCTACTAACCATCCAAGTTTGCCTAATCACTTGGCTTCTACAAGCTACCATTCACCTAGCGAAAAATCAAATTGAGATCATCAACCATACATACCTTTGATTGCTCTTGAACTTGGGCATACTGTTGTTGATGAGGTTGTCTAGTTAGGGCTTCCAACAACCACTTGTTAGCTCTCTTTTCTACTTCCCAATAGCCTCCTACAATTGCGGCATAGTTCCTTCTCCTTGTTGGTGTACCTCGCTGAGCTGTAGGGCTCAATTCATGCCCTATTCTCACCCAACATCCCTTTGTTTAGTGCTTGACCTACTTGTTCATATATCTATACAGAACACAACCCTAAACAACAATGAATTATGCTACAAACACTTCCTAAACCAGCCCAAATCTATCCCTTGAGGCCTCGGCCTGCCTCTGTTCCTACTCAGCCCTTAGAAAAGTACAAAATCTACCCAAAACAACTCCTCGTCTCCAACTTTGGCCTCCTCTCTAAATTGCAGCTACCTCAGATGATAATCTCCTATGATTTGTTACCCTTGTTGTTTACCAAGGTCACAATTTCTAGCTGAGATGACAAATTTTTTGCCAAAATTTAACAAGCAAATTTTCAAAAAAAAATGAAAATCAAATTATAGCTATTAAATTTTAGAAATTTGAAAAGATTTTTTTTAAAATGATGATAAGTCATCTCTACCCATTCAAAATTTTTAAAAGAAAATAAAAAATAACCAAATTCCAACCAGTGAACACCGATTGTTACATATTCAAATCAAACCACCTGCTCAGCGACATGTTCCGGCGAAAGCCTAGAAGTTACCGCTTCATTAAAATATGGAAAGCATTTAGGAAGGAATTAGAAGTCATTGATTAAAATGTTAAAATATGTTTGTTGAAATTAAATCAGTCACCGTGTTCAACACTTTATTTCCTGTTCAACGTCAGCTTATATAGTAACAGTGGATATGGACAGATTACTTATCATGATGATCTTTTTTATTTACGTGCTCTTCCGGCTGCTCCCCTCAGTAAAATATGTGTTAAAAGTTCATTATTTATATAACTTTTTTCTAAACTGTCATTATGCATTTTTAGTTAAATATCTGATATTTATATTCGACAGCATCGAACCATCATGGTGGATTTTCTGGAAAATTCTTTATTGGACGTGGCTTATTTGATATTAATATTCAACATCATTATATAATAATAGTGGATTTTTCTAATACAGTGTGGAGTCTCATGTATAGAAAAGAGATTTTGTAAAGCCTAATTTAATGTTTATTATTATTATTATATTTGTTTTTTATAATTTTATTTAAAATTAATATTTGAGTGGTGTGATTTGTATAATTTGATAGAAAAATTAAGATCTTAGATATTATTTTTGGGATTCAACTGTGTTAAGTAAATCATTCATTTATGATCATTTTTATGAGTGGTAGTTGTAACTGATTAATTTCTCATGATCTTTGAATAGTCTATAACACTCATTGCATCGGGTGATGCTCACAGGGGTGAAGAAGTGGGATTGAAACTAGTGAAATGAATCACATAGCGTCAATCATCACTTTTGGGGCTTACACCCGGTAACCAGGGCTTCCCGGGAGGTCACCCATACCAGAACTCCTCTGGCCCAGTGGGGTTGGGCCAGAGGAGTTCTGGGATGGGTGACCTGCTTGGAAGTCCTAGTTATCGGGTGCAAGCCCCGTTCAAAGATCATGAGAAATTAGTCAGTTACAACTACCTCTCATGGAAATGGTCATAGATGAATGACTTACTTAATGTAGTTGAATCCCAAAAATGATGTCTAATATAATGCATTGCGGAAAACCCTCATACTTAAATACAAAGAGTAAAGGGAGCTCTACATGAATGGTTCATGTGGCATAATACTTGCTAAGGTTTCGCAAATGGGGTAGCAAGCTAAGTGGGCTTGATTGTGGCAAAAAACTCCACAGTTAAGCGCGCTTGAGCCAGAGGAGTTCTGGGATGGGTGACCTCCCGAGAAGTCCTGGTTACCGGGTGCAAGCCTCGGAAGTGATGATTGACGCTATGTGATTCATTTCCTGATTTGAATCCCAAAAATGATATCTAATATAATGCATTACCGAAAACCCTCATACTTAAATCAAGATTTATTTATTGCATCAAATTGGGCTTTACAGGGAAATATAGGGGAGATTTTTAGGTATTAGACGTAACATAAAAAAGATAATATAGGAGATGTTGTAATGTCTTGTTATGAGTTGTCCTATAAACATTTGTGAGATGTTGTAATGTCCAGTCATGTCTTGTCATGGTATTGAGAACTCACGATTTTGACCTTAGGTATTTGTTAGGATATTCTGACACATAGGAAATAGTTAAGAATAACTTAGTCTAGTGTAAAGTTAGGTAAAGTGTGTTTCTTTACCATGTACATTTGTAACTTATAATTCGACGGTCACGATTTGTAGTGATCCGACGATTATCTCTCACCTCGGTATTAATGACACTTGATCTGTGGCTTAACACCCGATTGGTCCATGATCTCTATTTAAAGAGCACGGAGGGTCATTTGTTCGGTAACTGTTTATGAGAGAAACATATGTAACTTTTCTTTTTATATTAATAAATTTCCTAAAGTGGCCAGGTTGGCTCAAGCCGTGGACTGTTTCCCTCTTTGAGGGTTTTAACCATGTGATTATATTGGTGTACTGATTTGTGATCTATTTGTGAGCGGTGACCTTTGGTTCTTGATCTACGGAACTTATCCTATAAATTCCTACATGGTATCAGAGCTATTTTGAGGGCTACATCCGTTGTTGATCAAAATCCGAAGCCGGTTTGATTGCATACGAATGTCGTTTTGTAGATCTAGTATTTCTGAACATTTTTGGGCTTAGAGAACTGCTCTGTTGTGTTCGGAGCGTCTATTACAGTGATGAACGACTTGCGTTTCTTATGAAAAAATTTCCGGCTGCCCAATTATGATAGTTTAGATCTAGAGGCATAAAGCATCCTTTTTGCAGTTATATTTGTTAATAATTTTGCTTATTTCGGTTCCCTTTTTTATTTTTGGTTTATAGGTTTTATTTATTTGCCGGATCTATACCCTCTTCTCTGTGTATGCTCTTTGTTGTGCGCTGTGTGCGATCTCGGCAAATCAGAAACAGGAAAAATAGATTTTTTTGTTACATATGCTCTTTCCCCGCATCTTTGTGTGGTCTTGGGAAATCAGAAATAGTGAAAAAAATAATAGTTGTCGGTAAAGCTAACCGAAAAATCTAACATTCTGCCGTAAGGCTTTGCATTTCGTTTTTTTTTTTTTTGTTCGTTTTTTTGTGTTTTTTTGTGCAGGAAAAGGCACGGACACCGAAGAGTAAAAAAAAAAAAAAAACCCTTCCTCCTTTCAAACAATAACGTGATTCTTTTACTATCTCACTTGGTGAGGGGTTAGTTTATGAGAATAGAGGTCTTGGGTTCAAATCTCTTTCTCAAGCTTCTTTTGTAAAAAAAATTGTTGAAAGGGGCGGAATTTTTTTTAAAAAGCCGCACTTCATCCCGTTCTCGTAACTATTTAGCATCTACAACTCAAATTTTTCAAAAGGCATAACTTCTTCATCAGGAAGCCGTTTTTTTTTAAACAACCTAATTTTTTGAGATCTTTCCATTGGAGCAGTTAGTTTCAACTTTTCTTAGCTTCAGTTTTTTTTTTTTAAATGGAAATTGCATGTCCGATTATTCTTAACAACACCAATTATTTCCAATGGCTACCTCACATGGTAGATATACTTAGAAGTAAAGGGATTTATAGAATAGCCACAGGAGTAGAAACTAAACCTTCTGATGATGATAAAGTTGCTAAATGGGAAAATAAACAAGATCAAGCACGAGGGTTGATAGGAATGTCCATTGCTCAAGATCTTCAATTTCATATCCTTGACATTGACACCCCTCATGAAGCCCTAGACAAGCTAAATACTGTCTTTGGCATTCAAAATCAAATCAGGGCCCACCATCTTGAAAATGAGTTACTTACTTTGGATCCCAATGATTTCTCCTCTATTGAAGAATTTTTGTCCAAATTCAAGACCCTCAGAATTATTTTAGAAGGTTGTAAGGTCAAAAAGGAAGATGATAGCCTCATTTATTGCATTCTTGCTAAGCTTGGCCCTGCATACTCTGTATTTGTTTCCGCCTTCCATTCCACTAGAGAAGCCATCATTTATTCAGGAACTACCTATAAGAATCCCTCTTTTGATTCCTTTTGTGATTCTTTGATAAGAGAACAAGAAAAACTCTTACACCTTGGTCTTATCACTTTTGGAAACGCTTCTAAGAAAGCCTTAGCATCCCAACAACAACCATATCAAAAGAATCCCAAGAAGCAGTATCCTAAAAAGTATGGTCCGAAACCAAACAAGGGTCTTAAGCAATTTCAGCCGCAAACTGAAAAGGAAACTCGCCAAAATGATAAAGCATATAAAAACAAAGGAAAGAAGATAGATAGACATTGCAACTTTTGCAATCTTGATGGCCATATAGAGTCCAAATGTTTTAAGAAGATGGAAGTCTTAGAAGCAGCGATGAATAAGCACAACATCAATTTTGAGCACTCTTCACCTTCATCTTCAAGAATGACACTTTCTGCTTGTGGTTTTCAAGCATCAAGATCTGGTTATGCATTAAATGTATCTTCCTCTTCTCATTCTCATGAGTGGCTCATTGATTCTGGAGCTTCTTATCACATGGCCAAAAATAAAGCCATGTTTTCTTCTTTAAATGATTGTAACACCAAACATATTTATGTTGTTGATGATAGATCTCTTAGTGTTGTAGGATCTGGAACCATTCATCTAGATAATGGTCAGTTTAATGATGTACTATGTGTTCCTACCTTGTCATGCAACCTTCTCTTTGTTTATCAGATAACTCATTCAGGTGAAGGGAAAATAGTAGAATTCTCACCTCATGATGTTGTAATCAAGGACCTCAAAGATCCTAAACATATTTTAGCTACTGGCATTGCTGATGATTCCACAAGGTTGTATAATTTTGACAACTTTGGGTCATCATCTCTTCCCTCTGTTTTTGTTGCTCATAATGATGATGTGAGCAAACTTTGGCATGAGCGATTTGGTCACTTAAACTATCGCTCTCTTCAAACTCTATTTAAGGAAAATATGGTGACGGGCCTTCCTATGGTATCTTGCCGAGATGGTGTTTGCTCTAGATGTGTACTCGGAAAACATCATTGGGATAGTTTTGACAAATGTGTCTCTTGGCACGCTTCAGCCCCTTTGCAGCTTGTGCACAATGATTTATGTGGTCCACTTCCTGTTGTTTCTTTCTCTGGTTGCAAGTAATTCTTAACTTTCATTGATGATTTTTCCAGACGCACTTGGGTATATTTCTTAAAACTCAAGAGTGAATTTTTTAACATGTTCTTGGCCTTTAAGGCCTTTGTTGAGAAACAATCTAGACATCAAATTCTTAAGTTAAGATCAGACAATGGAGGAGAATATGTTAACAACAAATTTATCAACTTCTGCACTGAGCATGGCATTCAATTGCAACATACTGTTCCATACACTCCACAACAAAATGGTGTTGAATGGAAGAATTGCACCTTAAAATAAATGTCTAATTGTATGCTTCAATCTAAAGGACTTGGTCTCAATTTTTGGGCAAAAGCCATTAACTGTGCAAATTACATAGTAAATCGCACTCCTACTAAGGTTTTAAAGAATATAACTCCAGAAGAAGCTTGGAGCTCAATCAAACCAGATGTAAGTTACTTTCATGTTTTTGGAAGTGATGCTTGGGCCCATATTCCAGATGTGAAACATAAAGCCTTAGAACCTAAGAGTGAAAAATGCATTTTTGTTGGATATTCTGAAGATGTCAAAGGATATAGACTTCTTCAACCAAAATCCAAAAATATAATCATTAGAAGAGATGTAAAATTTGATGAAAATATATCGGCCTACGAGGATAGTTCGGCGAGTGTGCCACCTTTGGCATGCGAGCCTGATTCAACATATTTTCCACCTCTCTATCTCTCTTCTATTTTTAGTAGCATTCCTTCTAATTCAGATGATGACAGCGAGGATGACAATCCTCCTCCACCTCTTGAAATTGTTCCTTATACTCCACTGCTTCTAAGATGGATCCACTCTACTCGAGATGCAGCAGGTTCTCTTGCAGGTGACCCTACCGATCGATGACGTACATGTTCTCAGTTCGAAAGAGCCTCTTCCTTATTGGCTCAGGTTCCCGAAAAACTTGATCCAGAAACCTTTGAAGAAGCCTCTGGTCATCCATATTGGGATGAAGCTATGAATGAAGAGTATCGTTCCTTATTGGCAAACGATACTTGGGATCTTGTTCCTCTTCCAAAAGGAAGAAAACTTGTTAGATGCAGATGGGTTTACAAAACCAAGTTTGGACCAGATGGAAAAGTGGATAGACATAAAGCTCGTCTTGTTGCTAAATTAGGATTTTCACAAGTTGAAGGCATTGACTATACTGAAACCTTCTCCCCTGTTGCAAAAATGAATTCTATCCACCTTGTTCTTTCCCTTACTGCCTCCTTTAAATGGGAATTCCATCAGATGGATGTTACATCCGCCTGCTTACATGGATATTTGAATGAATAAATCTACATGGAACAACCCCCTGGATTTATCCAAAAAGACTCCAGCCTTGTTTGTCGCCTTAGGAAGTCTCTCTATGGTCTCAAACAAGCTCCTCGGGCTTGGTATGCCAAAATGGATAGATTTCTATTAGATAATGGCTTTTCTAGGTGTCATTCTGACAACACTGTCTACACCAAGAAAGTGGGTAAGTCCTTCACCATCCTTGTTATTTATGTTGATGATCTTATCCTTACTGGTAGTGATCCAAACCATATAAACCATGTGAAGTCTAGCCTCAAAAATAAGTTTGAAATGACAGACTTAGGACACTTGCATTATTTCTTTGGTCTTCAAGTCTTGCAATCCAAGGAAGCCATTACCCTCTCTCAGTCCAAATATGCCTGTGATCTTCTACACCACTTTCACATGGAAGATTGTAAGCCAGCCCCTTCTCCCTTTCAGTCTAGAGTCAAGCGTTCAGTCACTTGTACTACCCCTGAAGTTGATGCTACCTTATATCGTCAACTTGTTGGTAAACTTCTGTATCTAACCCATACACATCCTGAACTTTCCTTTGTCGTTGATCTTGTCGCTCGGTTTATGCACCAACCTCATGAAAGTCACTGGAAAGCAACTAAAAGAATACTTCGATATATTTGAGGTACAGTTCAGTTCGAGATTCATTACAGTGCAGGAGCATCTCCATTGTTGATTGGTTTCACTGATTCTGATTGGGCTAGTGACCTTAATGATCAAAAGTCTATTGCGGGATATGTATTCACTCTTGGTTCAGGACCTATTACTTGGTCTTGTAAGAAACAAAGTGCCATATCTCTTTCTTCAGCAGAAGCAGAGTATCGTGGTGCAGTTGAAGCCAGCAAGAAAGCCATGTGGCTTCGTCATATCCTGTCTGAATTTGGTCTTCATCAGCAGCATCCAACTACACTTTGGTGTGATAATCAGAGTGCCATTCAACTATGTAAAGATCAAGTTCAACATTAGCGTATGAAACACATTGAACTCCACATACACATCATCAGAAAGCTCATTCATGATCATGTTCTTGAAGTGCAGTATTGTCCAACCAATGATCACGTAGCTGATATCTTTACAAATGCTCTCACAGAAGCGAAGTTTACCAAACTTCGATCCATGCTTGGAGTTTAGGAAAGTTTTCATTAAGGGGGGATAGGCTCTAATGCCTCCTTCCTTATCCTATTGTGTCACTTTTGTAAATCAATCCTATCCCAATTTGTTCTTAAGGGGGGATGTTAGGATATTTCGACACATAGGAAATAGGCTCCTTTTGTGTCACCTTTGTAAATCCTTCAATCCTATCCCAAGTTGTCCTTAAGGGGGGATGTTAGGATATTTTGACACAAAGGAAATAGTTAAGAATAACTTAGTCTAGTGTAGAGTTAGGTAAAGTGTGCTTCTTTACCATGTACATTTTTAACTTATAATCCGACGGTCACGATTTGTAGTGATCCGACGGTTATCTCTCACCTCGGTATTAACGACACTTGATCCGTGGCTTAACACCCGATTGGTCCATAATCTCTATTTAAAGAGCATGGAGAGTCATTTGTTCGGTAACCATTTATGAGAGAAACATATGTAACTTTTCTTTTTATATTAATAAATTGCCTGAAGTGGCCGCGTTGGCTCAGGCCATGGACTGTTTCCCTCTTTGAGGGTTTTAACCATGTGATTATACTGGCGTATTGATTTGTGATCTATTTGTAAGCAGTGACCTTTGGTTCTTGATCTACGGAACTTACCCTGTAAATTCCTACAGTATTCATGTGGAAAAATGTATATTTAAAAGGGCAAATTGGTATTCATGTGGAATAATGTATATTTAAAAGGGGAAATTCAGTATTCATGTAGAATAATGTATATTTAAAAGGGGAAATTAAACTAGTTTAGATCCATCTTAACTCCAGATCTACCAAGTGTCTAGATCCATCTTAACTCTAGTTCTAATAAGCATAACAAGCATGATCAAATCTCTTTTCAATTTAAAATATTTTTGCATCTCAAGAGTTAGTATTCATGTGGAATAATGTATATTTAAAAAAGAAAATTAAACCAATTTAGATCCATCTTAACTCTCTTTTCACTTTAAAAGAGATTTGCATCTCAAGAGTTAGTATTCACGTGGAATAATGTATATTTAAAAGGGGAAATTAAACATGTTTAGATCCATCTTAACTCTAGTTGTCACCTACTTCACATTCTTACCACAAAAAAAAAAATTATAACTCTGCCCATACATTATCACTCTTGGTTTATTTACATGCCAACTATGTAAACTGATTGGAATATTAATATAATATATATTTTAAAACATTATAAAGATGATACATATGAATTCGATTGAGATTCTTTTCTTTCTACCTTAATATCACAACGCCATTGTATTAAAATTATGGTCCTTCGGGGTAAGGAAATCATTATGATAGTGATCAAATAAATAATAATATATCTATGGATTTGCCGATGAAACACACGTGCAACATATTAGTCATATTCTTTGTAATGAATGAATTATTTATAAGGTAATTTTTACATGCCGAATATCCGGTTGCTTATCCTGGAAATTGACTGGCAGTTGTCAATATAATGCTTTGTTGGTATATATGTTGGTCATAGATCTGGTTAAACGTAGATCCTACGGTGGAGATTACAACGAAAGGGTTTAGGGTAACTACCTGACCCTGAGCGTCGCACTCTTATTTCATTTTCCCTCTGCAATGGTTATGGCTCCACTCTGCAACTTTTCACCATCCAGGTTCATGTCTCCTACGACTAAGGTAATATCAATTTCTCCCATGGTGAACTTAGTCACAGTCCAGCCTAACTCGTAATATATGTCTTATGCTTTGAAATTTTATTGTTTTCATTGTGGCTTATAATAGGTTAGTCACACAACAATTTTTTCTGGTTTTTATATACTTCCTTCTTCTACTTCCCACAGAGTATTCTTCGTATCCAGACATGCAAGGTTTCAAGTTCCCTTACTGTTCATATTTACTCAATTTTGCGGCGTGAGAGCTCAGTTGACTTTTCTCTGCGAGGGAAATTTCTCTTAATCTTTTCGTTTTTTATTAAATATGTTCAGGAAGATATGGCCGAGGGTTTTTCCAAGCATGCTGAGACTCGAAAACAAGCGTGGTCGAAGTCCTTTCTATGAATCTTTGTTTTTCAAAGAGTTCATTTTCTTAAGCATGTTCTGTTGGTGCATTTTCTCACGGTATTCCTTTCATTTGTTGTGGCTACAAACCTTGGTTGATGTCGTGGTCCTGGAGGAAAGGGGAGGAAGTCTCATGCTCTGCAATGCATTTTCGTGGATGGCTAACCCAGGTAAGAAAAAACCCACAATCCTTTCATATTTTCTTAAGTGAATCCTATGGTTACTAAGGGTAGAACCCTATGCTTGTATAGGTTCTGAAAACCAGCCTAACCTCTTGCATGAGTAAGCTTTGGGTTTCCCTTCAAGCGTGAAGGGTTATGGATTAGTTTAATTTCCATAGAGTTCTGAGTTTAACATTTTAATCCTCTTCGCAACCGTCCCACTTGGGATAAGCGGGTAGTTGTGCATTTTTCTACTATTTGGCTTATCTATTAATTTTATGTTAAAGGATTAATCCTCTAAACTCTTATTGTGAACCCTACACATTTTTGCTCGGGTTAATTCAATATATGTATAATGTTGTATTGATAGTGACTATTATATATATCTTTCTGACCAAATCCTCGGCATAATGGTTTTAAGAGATATTGAAATCCGGGTTTGCATTTTGTAATATTTATGGCCTCATGACAATCACCAAATTCATAAGTTATTTGTTCAAGTTTTCTAAGTTAATGGGTTTTTCCGAGGTTAAATATTGTTTACGCATCTTAGCTTCTTCCTTTCCTTACTAAAGTTGGATTGTTATGTATTCCAAGATTTAGTGGCCAAAGGACCATGATACTTGCTCTATTTACCACAGAGATTGGATTTCTAAAACTCTGAGCCTTATGGTTCTTTAAACAGAAATTCGGAAATGTAAATGTAGTTACAAGCTATAGCATGCATATAAATCCTTTCTCTTATTTTACTCTAGATACTTTTCCTATGAATTTATTCTAAGCCATGTTCAATACATTTATTCAAATAACATATGGAAACTTGATAGCTTATAGACATTTTTTCTCTGCTAGTTTAAGCAAATTTTATTTTTCAATGATCTTTCTCCACTGTTTGTACCTTATATGATTTCTGTTTACACAGAGTTTAGATTTGTATCATTTTGCAGTGGTTTTTATAACAGAATTAACATAACGCGAGAGAGAGAGAGAGAGAGAGAGAGAGAGAGAGAGAGAGATGGGGGAAGAGAGAGGATTGGAGGGAATAGCGAGAGAAAGAGTGTGTGTGTGTGATGGGGGAAGAGAGATGGAGGTAGGCGAGAAAGGGAGAGTGAGTAAGGATGAGAGAGAGACGAGGAGAGTGCGGGGGGGGGGGGGGGGTAGGAGAGAATTGGAGAGAGAGGTATGAGGAGAGAGGGTGAGAGAGGGATGGATAGAGAGATGGAGTTGGAGGGGAGAGAGGGAGGGAATAAGAAATACATAGAGAGTGAAAAGTGAAGAGAGGGAGGGAGTGACAAGGGATAGATGGAGAGATAGTGTATATGTTTGGGGTGAGATAAAGAGACAAATAAGGAGATATGGAGAGAAGTGGGGAGAGAAGGCGAGAGGGAGGGATATAGTAAAAGAGTTGGAGAGTGAGAGAGAGAGTGACGAGAGGGAGGGAAAGAGATATGGAGTTGGAGGGGGATAGAGAGGGAGTCAAGAAGAAAGACATAGAGAGAGAAAGGTGGAGAAAGAGAGGGAGAGAGGACAGCAGGAGGAAAGAGAGATAGAAGTGGGGGAGAGGGAGAGAAGGGGAAGATAGAGATATAGATGGAAGGTGAAGAGAGGGAAGAAGAGAGAGATGTAGAGAGGGATGGAGGGACATAGAGATTGATAGATATGGTGTGGGAGAGTGTGTGTGTTTTTAGGGGGGGGGGGTTGAGATAAAGAGACAAACAAGGAGAGATGGAGGGAGATATAGATATATATGGAGGGGAGAGAGAGGGAAGAATATTTATTGCACTAGATACATTGATTTTGGTGTAGATGGTGATTTCTAATCCTATTTGATTGCTTTCACTAGATGCATTGATTTCAGTGTAGATGGTGATTTCTAATCTTATTTGATTATTTGCACTAGATGCATTGATAGTGTAGATATTGATTTCTAATGATATTTGATTGCTTGCATGAGGGGAATTGATTTCAATGTAGATGATTTCTAATACTATTTGATTTATTGAGCTAAATGCATTGATTTCAGTGTAGATGGTAATTTCTAATCCTATTTTATTCTCTGCACTAGATGCATTGATTTCAATGTAGATGTTCATTTCTAATTATAATTCAAATTGTTTGCACTAGATGCATTGATTTCAATGTAGATGATTTCTAATCCTATTTGATTGCTTGCACTAAATGCATTGATTTCAGTGTAGATAGTGATTTCTAATCCTATTTGATTTCTTGCAATAGATGCATTGATTTCAGTGTAGATGGTGATTTCTAATCCTATTGATTGTTTGCACCAGATGCATTGATTTTAGTGTAGATATTGATTTCTAATGATATTTGATTGCTTGCACGAGATGCATTGATTTCAATGTAGATGATTTATAATCCTATTTTATTTCTTGCGCTAGATGCATTGAATTCAGTGTAGATGGTAATTTCTAATCCTATTTGATTGCTTGCACTAGATGCATTGATTTCAATGTAGATGTTCATTTCTAATTATAATTCAGATTGCTTGCACTAGATGCGTTGATTTCATTGTAGATGATTTCAAATCCTATTTTATTGCTTGCACTAAATGCATTGATTTAAGTGTAGATGGTGATTTCTAATCCTATTTGATTTCTTGCACTAAATGCATTGATTTCAATGTAGATGTTGGTTTCTAATCACATTTTCTTACTTGAACTAGATGCATTGATTTGAGTGTAAATGTTGATTTCTAATCCTATTTGATTGCTTGCATTAGATGCATTGATTTCAGTGTAGAAGTTGTTTTCTAATTTTTTTTATTCCTTTCACTAGATGCATTGATTTCAGTGTAGATGTTGATTTCTCATTTGATGTAATTGGATTTATGATGGCACATTAAATTTAAATTAATTGGATTAACAATGTGCATTGATGTCAGTGTAAGCACAAAAAATTATTGACAATGTACATTGATTTTTGTGTTATAGTAATTCAACCTATTAATATTGGAGAGAAAGAGAGACAAGGTGCGATGTATACTGCAAAGACTTGAGCTAAAGATTTAAATGGTTTACAATATGAAAATTTGAAAAATCTAACAAGGGTGACAATAAGAATAGTAGAAGAAAATAGTTTGATATTGATCACAATGAAGAAGTCTATTTGTAATTCACAACATTCTTATTATTCACATTATTTATCATTCAACACTATTATTATCAATTTGCATTTAAATTTTGCATTTCAACTTTTTTCAACATTAAAGTTATTAACAATATCTATCATCTCAACAAAATGAGGTAACTAAACAAATTTAAAATCAAAATGATGAGGCTAATCTTAGAAATATTTAACTTATTTAAAATAATTATATTAATATTAGATATAATTACATATTATTGATAAAAAAAATTCATATCTTCGATATATTTTCCTTGGCTTCACACGACTTAAACCAGTCGAGATCCATCTTAACTCCAGATCTATCAAGCACCGAGAGGGATCAAATCTCTCGAGGTGCAAACCTTTTCTCAAGTTTTGCACTCAAAAAAGAGGTTTTCACCTCAAGAGTTTTGATCCCTCTCGGCGCTTGATAGATTGTAATGTTCCCAAATTTTATGGAACATTAATTTTTGCCATTTTCACATAGGAGATAAATAAAATGGGTAGGAGACCCATTAATTTCATGAATAGGTAATAAAAATCCTCTTGGTATGAAGGAGGATCACTTATAGAGTTGGATTTCACACCTCCATGTGTGAAAAAGGACTTTTGCAAGAAGGCTAGGTCCAGTTTGACCAAGTCAAACAACGCAGTGGCATGAGGTGGAGAGAACATTGTGGGCAAGCGCAGTGGGATAAGGAGGGAAGCTTCTAGAGGAAGGAAACCCTAATGAGTGGGGTCCATTGAGAGGGAGCTCACATTGTTTAAAAGGAGGGCAAGGTAGCCATTGTGAGATATCTTAAGTATTATTCATCTTTGGTCCTTTAGACTTGCTGCAGTCTCTTGCTGTTTAGCAAGAATTGTCGGGGGAATTCCTGCTTAGGATTTCCTCTCCTTCTTGAGTAGCTCTTGGAGGATTGCACTCCATTCCCCATATTCAGACATTGAGGTCGAGTATCATCCATCTTCATTAGCGTAGTTTCATTTGGAGATTGTGCAGTGTTGCTGGGTGTTGTTGGGGAGGTTTTTTACAACACCATCCTTGGCTAGTTTTTAAGAGGAGGGAGCTTCCATCCCTTTGGGAGATCAGAAAAGGAGGTTCATGAGCTTATTCCACCATATTTGGCACCAGGCAAACCACTTGCCATCATATGCAGCGCAGTCCCTCTCTTAGACAGCGTTATTCTTGGAGAGCATTTGCTGTGAGGGATTAACAGATAGTTTGGAGGGTGAGATATTAGGTGAAGGGATCAGCCTTTCACTTCAAATTTACATTGGAGGAGAGTTATTCATTTGATGTAGCCATTTCAGCCTTCTCCAACTATTTCCAGTTCTTGAGTTGCTGCTGCTACCCAGCAACTCCGGCATTTATGCAAGAATGCCATTTTGCTTGTATTTCAACCAATCCTTCTAGAGGATTGATGTATTGAATTTTCAGGGGTTGAGATCATGCTCCCCCACTTTATTTGAGCTTCATATTTTCATATCTTTGTATTGTTATCATTTTGCAGCAGTACTCTGTAAAATACTGCGCAGTCATATCTTGCAGTTTCTTATCTATAGCAGTGTACTTCATATTTATCATGCATGTAATGAGAGGCTTGTATTGTATTGGTTGAATGACTGAATCCTCAAGTTATTGCATCCCTTTTACTGCTATAATCACATATTTTGGCTATTTACTTCTTCTCATAAGCAAGCTCAGAGAAATAATGCAGAGAATCCATTGTATGTTCATATATTGTTGCAGCCCCATTATTTGGGCAATTTCTGAAGGGAACTAGGTGTGGTAGGCTTGTCTCACCACCCTAGGAGGATTTCTTTGATCCCAATCCTTGGATTTTGGTCTTAGACACTTTGGTCTAAGGGATCTAGGTCTTAGTATCAAATCTTGCTGCCTCCATTTCTGGAAAATGCATTTTCCAGCCATGGATTACTAGCTATTACTAAAAAGGGATATTACAGTGGTATCAGAGCACCTTTCTTGGCTCAGACTGTGGTCTTCAAGCCCAAGAAAGAAGAAGAAGAAGATGATGCAGAAGATGATCTTGATCTCATCTATTTTTAGAACAAAGAAGAGCCTCCCCAAGGAGGAAAATAAAAGATAAGAAGAGGAAGGTCCATGCACTTCCTATTCTAAAAAAGAAAGCAAGCATGAGAGATGCTTGGATCATCAGGTTCTAGATCAATACCTGAGTGAGTATAAATCCCATTCTGCAGCATTTAGGGGAGCTAAAATGTTCCCACAGTTTATTCAGCAGAAGGAGGAGAGAAGGCCCTATGGAAAAAGAGAGATCAGAGGCAATAGATTCTTATTGTCTACATTTGATGGGGATACTTCAGCTAGAGCTTGGGTGAAAAATCTAGAGGCATTTTTCTTGCTACATCAAGTGGCAGAGAAAGAAGCAGTAGAGATTGCAGCGTTGCACATGGAGGATGAAGCCTCTGTTTGGTGGTTTAAATCCTTGGTCCATTCAAAGGTGAGTTCTTTTGCAGAATTTTCTCAAAGGTTGATCCAAACCTTTGATGGAGAAAGGGCAAAGGAAGAGAAAGCCATACCACCATGGGAGGAGGATTGCACCAACGTTGTTACAGCTTTGGAGGAGCAGCCTTCTACATCTATGGATGAGCCAGCCATTGCATTGGAGGAGACAAATACTGAAGCCACACAAGAAGACCCCAAGATCCACCAAGGTATGAGTAAAGTTCCACTTTTCATTTCAACAAACAATTTAAGAGAATGTGGAAACTCACATGTAGAGGTCCAAGGATCTATACACTTTGCTATTTTAGAGCACCATGATTGCACTGCGCTGTGCAATGGGTTCAAAGAGGAGATGGACCCTCATCCTCATGCAATATTGATGAGTCTCATTCAGCCTTTGAGGTTGGGATGTGAACAATTGGAGGATGAAACAGAGCATGGCACCTTTATGATAAACAAGGGAACAAATTCTAAAAAGGAGGTTGAGACAGATGCTAATCTATGGGAGGAATTGGCAGCGCTGCTAAACATTGATGGAGAGGAGAGGTTAACTCCATCATATTTTAATCCTCATGGATTCAATACAGCCATGGGTGAGAGGTCTCCAAGGAGCTGCATTCCAATCTTCCATTGAATGCAAGAGAGGTGATTTGGTTTGGGAGGGTGGTAGCCCTCATGGGAGGAGTACCAAAGGAGGAAGAAGGAGAAGACATCCACAAGGAGTTAAGTGGGTGTGGATGAGGATCAAGAGGCTGATTTTCCACTTGCAAATATATTGTATTGGGCAGCAAGAGGCTTGGCTGCATTGGCTCCTCTTGAAGGAGTTTGGCCATCACTTGGTGTACCCCTTTTCCAGGAGGATAGGGGTAGAGAAGAGGTGTAAGGATGTTTACATCATTGAGAAGCAGAGAGAAGGGATACATGGTGCTGATATGGCAAATATATCAGTCATGATACCTTCATCACATGAGTTACATGATGTGAGCATGAGGAGGCAACAAACACTTGGGTTGCTTGAACTATCTTGGAGAGAGCACAAGCAGATTTGCTCTCATATGATGTATGGTGTTGCAGGAGTAGAGAGCACTCTCATAGTGAAAAGGGATTACTCCTTAGCTTGGACTGATCGGGAGGAATTTCCATCTTGGGAAAAGCTTCACATTTGCAGCAGCATCACCAAAAGTGTTCTTGACAAGGAGCATGTCAAGAAACAAAGATTGGCATGGGCAAGAGCCTTTTTGTATGAGATCACAACGCTGACATTTGGGAGCAGAGTCATATACATGGATCCATCTATCATCTTAATTCCAGCCTATGGTAAGAACCTTGTGTTTACATTTTCTGGTTTACATACTCTTACCATTATGTTGCAGTGCATGGCTCCTCAAAGGGGTAGATTTTTCAAGTTGCTCCATGAGCAAGGTTGGGCCAAACCATATGATGGAGACAACCATATTTTACATGGCCTTGGAAAAAAATTTTCCATTCTACACATGTTCAGATAATTCATATGATTAGCATTGTATTTCAAAACATTTTTCCTTGTACATTTCTTGAGCAGCAGTTTGAAAAACTGCGTTATGCACCCTTGGGAGACTGTTGGTACTTTCCAGCACCATATGAAACCATCGGTACTTCCTCTATTTTGATGATGAACATGTTTCCATTTTCTGATATTTTCCATATTATCAGAAGCATGATCGGAAGATTGACACATGAATTTAGTGTGTCCTTGAGGGAAGATGATTCCCACAGTTTTTGCATGGCATGTTCTAAGGGGAACATGAGGAGAGACATGGCCACCACAACCACTTATTTGCCTTCTTTTGAGGTGGGCCATGAGTTTGATGATGATATCCATCCATTGTATGTATATGGGCATGTATTTGATTTTGTATTACTGATTCACTCATCTATTTACCATTCAGTAGTAGAGGTGATATTTTCTGTACAATGCTTGCCATGTTATTTTCTGTAGCTGCAGTGGATGAGGTTGTGTTGTAACCCTATGAGATAATGTTTGTACCTTGCTGCATATGGTATAACCTGCAACAAACATGTCATTGGGGCATTCTATGATGATCATGTCCTACTCATCATGGATGAAATGTCTTGAGCCAGTCGGATTATCATTGATGGAGGAGAGATCCTTGGAGGATTGCTCTTCATTTTGCCACTTGAGGGAAATACTTTTGCAACCCATGGTCAGCACACACTCTACACTTATCATAAGTGGAGAGGAGGACAGCATGGGGAAATCTATGAGGCTTTCCATATTCAAATTTGCAGCCCACCTTCATTTTCGGAGCTCAAGGTGGAGGGAGATTTCTATGAGTTGCCATGTTGGGAGGCAGCTTATGTTGTATGGATGATTGCTTGGGGATGGGAGATTCATATGGGGATGATGAGTCCCATTTTATATCAGATCTCATGCCTCAAGGAGGCCCTTAGACAACCCATTTTTTCCTTCATGGATATTTATTTCTACATGACAACTATTTGGGGATGTTCACCAAAAGTTGGATTGCATATGTTGGAGGGAAAAATTGGACACTTTATTGATGATATGGCATCCATTTTTCAGATGAGTTCATCATATATGGATGCTACAGGGAGAGTAAGGGAAAATTTATCAGTCTATCCTTACACTTGCTTGAGGACAAACAATCTTTGAGAGGGGAGGAATGTAATGTTCCCAAATTTTATGGAACATTAATTTTTGCCATTTTCACATAGGAGATAAATAAATGGGTAGGAGACCCATTCATTTCATGAATAGGTGATAAAAATCCTCTTGGTATGAAGGAGGATCACTTATAGAGTTGGATTTCACACCTCCATGTGTGAAAAAGGACTTTTGCAAGAAGGCTAGGTCCAGTTTGACCAAGTCAAACAACACAGTGGCATGAGGTGGAGAGCACACTGTGGGCCAGCACAGTGGGATAAGGAGGGAAGCTTCTAGAGGAAGGAAACCCTAATGAGTGGGGTCCATTGAGAGGGAGCTCACATTGTTTAAAAGGACGGCAAGGTAGCCATTGTGAGATATCTTGCGTATTATTCATCTTTGGTCCTTTGGACTTGCTACAATCTCTTGTTGTTTAGCAATAATTGCCGAGGGAATTCCTACTTAGGATTTCCTCTCCTTCTTGAGTAGCTCTTGAAGGATTGCACTCAATTCCCCATATTCAGACATTGAGGTCGAGTATCATCCATCTTCATCAACACAGTTTCAGTTGGAGATTGTGCAATGTTGCTGGGTGTTGCTGGGGAGGTTTTCTACAACACCATCCTTGGCTAGTTTTTTAGAGGAGGGAGCTTCCATCCCTTTGAGAGATCAACAAAGGAGGTTCATGAGCTTATTCCACCATATTTGGCACCAGGCCAACCACTTGCCATCATATGCAGCGTAGTCCCTCTCTTAGACAACGTTATTCTTGGAGAGCATTTGTTGTGAGGGATTAGCAGATAGTTTGGAGGGTGAGATCTTAGGTGAAGGGATCAACCTTTCACTTCAGATTTCCATTGGAGGAGGGTTCTTCATTTGATGCAGCCATTTCAGCCTTCTCCAACTATTTCCAGTTCTTGAGTTGCTGCTGCTACCCAACAACTCCAACATTTATGCAGGAATGCCATTTTGCTTGTATTTCAGCCAATCCTTCTAGAGGATTGATGTATTTCAATTTCAGGGGTTGAGATCATGCTCCCCCACTTTATTTGAGATTCATATTGTCATATCTTTGTATTGTTATCATTTTGCAGCAATACTCTATAAAATATTGCGCAGTCATAGCCTGCAGTTTCTTATCTATAGCAGTGTGCTTCATATTTATCATGCATGTAATGAGAGGCTTGTATTTTATTTTTTGAATGACTAAATCCTCAAGTTATTGCATCCCTTTTACTGCTATAATCACATATGTTGGCTATTTACTTCTTCTCATAAGCAAGCTCAGAGAAATAATGCAGAGAATCCATTGTATGTTCATATATTGTTGCAGCCCCATTATTTGGGCAATTTATGAAGGGAACTAGGTGTGGTAGGCTTGTCTTACCACCCTAGGAGGATTTATTTGATCCCAATCCTTGGATTTTTGTCTTAGACACTTTGGTCTAAGGGATCCAGGTCTTGGTATCAAATCCTGCTGCCTCCATTTGGGGAAAATGCGTTTTCCAGCCATGGATTGCTAGCTATTCCTAAAAAGGGATATTACATAGATCGAGAGTTGAGATGGATCTAGGCTGGTTTCAATGAATTTCTGTCGGATTTTACATAGATTAGAATCGAAAAATAAATCGGAAAATTTGTCAAAAAGTCGCATTAAAGACAACTCGTTTGTTAATGCAAAAATAGATCCAACACCTTGAAAACTATTGGGGTACTTGAATTCTACAAATTAAACAACCTAAACTCTAGACTTCAAAAATCTCTACCTGGTTAAAATTAACCAGAAAAAATAACCTTGAAAATGTCATTTCGTCTATTAGTTAGACTACGTGTTATGCAAAGGTTACAATAATACCTTCAAGTTATGGTCCAATGAAATATTTAAAAATATTTTTTTAATAATATTGAAAATAAATTTTTACCTTTTAAAGTTAAACACTATAAGTTGCATTGATGTTAAACTAATGATGGTCAAAGAGTAAATCTATTGCTAGAGTCCTGCCTTGGCATGGAATAATAATGATTGTGTAATCATATTTAAATTTAGTTAATAAGCACATAAAAATTGGATACTTACCATAAACTTACAATGTAACAAGATTCTTAACCATAGATAATATTAACTTGTAAATAGGCTTTGTTAAAATACCATGGCTTAATTTAATATTACAACATTTTTTAATTAAATCTAAAAGGAAAAAGGTTATCCTTTTGAGATATATCTATCTAAACCCTCTCCTCTCACTACTATTAAAAAATTTTGTGGATATTCCATAGAGATTAAATCAAGGTTTTAATATAATGAAAAGTGAGAATATTTTTATAGATAGAGATGTTAAATTTATATAATATCATCCTAGATTCATCCTAATTCTAGATCTATCAAGTGTTGAGAAGGATCAAATCTCTTTTCACTCCAAAATAGTTTTTCACACCTCAAGATATTAGTTGTCACACTTAAAAATTTGTAGTGTGTTTTGCAATACGACATTGTTTGGTTTTGCAATACAATATAGTTTGTCTTATAAATAAATTCATAGGGCGATTTTCATAATATAAGTGTAACACCCTATTTTATTTTTACATGATGGTTAAAATAATTTTATTTTATTTAAAGATACATTTGAATTGACTAGTGAAAAGGATATTAACGAATATGGTTATTCATTAGTAAAAATAAAAACTTGAATTTTATTTATGAATAAAATTTATATTGAGAAAATATTTAACTGAATGGTAAAAGAATTCCAAGATTCCAAAATAAAAGAATGAGGTAGTTTTTTTCTGACATTTACCTTCCCCAAAAAGGATAAAAGGGAATCTTGAGGAAGGGAAGGGGTTATGTTCAAGAAAAAGGAAAAGGGTTAACCACAAGGTGGTGGAAAGAATAGTTGTCCAAAGATGGTCTAGAGCCAGTGGAGCTCTGTAACCTGTAAGGATTGTAGACTACACAGAGGTCTTGAGGCATAACTCATTTACATAACTTCTCTTTGAAGAACTTTGGTGCAGAGCTTGGGCGGAGCAGAGGACATAAATGCCTCTCTCAAGGTTGGGAGGAACCATCATTTAAGCAAAGGAGATCTGAGATAAGTATATAAATCTTTGATTGAAGTCTAGGAAATTACTGTGGAATGTTATTTATTTTGTAGAATATTGAATTTGTTTTAATAATGTTAACTGGAGAAATGAATGAGAAACGTTTCAATACTGCTAGAGAAAGATAACCCAGTAACACAAAAATGAGATAAAGAAAATGGTTGAAAACATAAAAATAGAAAAAGATACATTTGTTACCCTTATCGATTGCATAATAAAGAGATGGTTTAATTTATAGCTTTGTAAACTGAATTCAAAAAAATATGCACAATAGACAAATATAGCCTCTACAACATAACAAATTCTTGTAATAATGTTGAGTCTGTATTTCTATATATTATTACAATACCATGGTAAGATAGCAACTGCAGAACTTGTACTTGTAGAGAAACATGACTATAATGTAAGATAATAATTATAGAAGAACTAGAGTACACAGGATTATACATGGAAGTTCTAGAATTCCAGTGATGCACAAAGGTTTAGACTCGAGTTAAGATATAGACCAAACAAGGGTCTGGTCCGCTGGCCGTTGTAATTCCAAGAATAAGAGCACTATCTTACTTAAAAGAATGGAAAACCGATAACTGGAATTCAAATAATAGTAATACAGAATCGTCATTTAAATAAATTAACAACTTACAGTACACAAAGAAGATAAAGCTATATGAAACGAATGTACATATCCATATCAACCGAGTTAAGGTCGGGACCAACCTATAGTATAAAGGAATAACACTTAGCTGAATAATTGTATGCAAATATACATTTAAACTGGTAAACGAGTGCTCGAATAATAACACTAGAAAACTATAGAGGTTCTAAATAGTGAAACTAATTTATAGAATAACTTATTCTAAGTGACCGAACCCAAAAAATAATAATTGGCAGGTCTCAACAAAATAACTATTAATAACACCTTGGTAAGTAAAACTAAGCTCTTTCCACGGGTGATCTAGAAAAATCTAACATGAAAACAATAAATTCGAAAATCTTGTACACATAGAGGGATTTCCCTCAGTGACTAGACCAGAAGGCCAAATATATATACCGTAATGAAAAATGGAGGAACAACGGAAGTATGAGCCAACATACCTGGGGAAGTTGTTGGGGAGATCGTGGTCACACTCAAAGGAACACAGAAAAAGACCAGAACCCAAGATGCGGTGGCATCTTGCACATTTAGAAATAAAGAAAATGAGGACCGAATGTAAATCTAAACCTATGATAACAAACCATAAATGAAACTCTTATAAAATTCCTGAACTTCAGATGGTGCGAGAAACTCTTACCTGGAGTTTCCACCCTCAACAATCTGGAGGAGACAAACCCCTATGTTGCCAAATAAGAAGGAGATGTGGCGAAACTAGAGTTCGAAGAGTCTGGTCGTAGCAGGGTTTCCCTCCTGCGTAAAAATTGAATGAGTAGTTACAAAACTTATTGAAAACATAGATGAAGAAAGGTTAAGCGTAAAGCCAAAACTAACTATCTCACATGTGCCATTTTGGAATGCACTGTGTCAAAGGAAGCTAAAAGAAAGATGTTAGACCTTTGTGATGTCTTATTCCCATCCAAAACCTCGAAAATGGGATCCATCTCTACACTGGTGCTACAACTGAACAAATGTCACCATGACGGGGTTGAACACTTGGGTATCGTTGGAGGTACGAGTTCCAGAGCGGACCTTCTCGCAGTCGATAGCCAAAACAACACGACGAAGAAAATGAACGCGCCAGAGCAGCGTTAGGGGTGGTATTTACCCTAACTCAGTTCTCAACAACCACCACTGCCCTATCTAGGGTAGGATGGATCGTCGGTCAGCACGGATCTCCAGAAGGTCCCAGTGGAAGACAACTACCATCCAATTGGGCATGTTGAATCTAAGCAGGATATGATAACAATAAATCATGTAGTAATTAAGTTTAAAACTCTTGATTGTTAAGTATCACCTAATCCATCGTAACCTCTGTGATGGGCTATCTTGCAATAATTTCTAACTCATAACTGTGATCCGTTAACATGACCTGTATGAATCAATAGCACTACTGCTATGTTTCCAATCTTTTAATTAATATATAAGTGATATGAACCACTACCAGGTGGAATGTCAAACATTTATAAACTCTAACCTTATATAATATGCCAGACCATGATATATATATATATATATATATATATATATATATAAAAACATCGGTGGCATGGAAACCATATTTAAAACCAAATATTTACAACTTGTCAGAGTTAAGATGTATTTGTACTTTGGGCGTGGATAATTAAATCAATTTTTTTAAATTTTGGTAAAGTAAGTAATTGGTTATAATGATAATTTTCTTGTGAGTGTGACAAGTGGTATAAGAGTGTGGTTTACGTGCTAGGACAGATTGGACCAACTAAATAACTCTGGATGTTTTCATTTGTGTTAATCTCATGCATAGTAGAAGGAACTACTAAAAGATCTAATGAGGAGAGTATCAAGCTAACAAACACAAAGAACTACAGGGGAAATCCATCCCCGGCCAAATCCGGAGATGAACCCAGAAATGTGGGTACAATATAGTGTGGACTAGCATCAACAATCTAGTAGGTTACTAGAGGAACAACATCATCAGACGACTCGATTGTTGGATACAGTGCAACAAATCCAGACAGAGATGATTCGAGTAAGAAGCGAAAACGAAAGACTAATGCGAGAGCATGAAATAATACTTAAAAGCCTCTCAGATAAACAAAACCATCCTACATCACATCCTAGTCTAGAAAGGGAAACTCATGAAGAAGATCAACAACAACAAATTAATTACAATCTGGAAGGGAGTCGTACTCAGAGGAGTAACAAAAACATAACTTATCATGAAGTAGAGTCTAGAATTGCTTTGGAACAATAGGAAATGAAGAAACAAAAAGTAGAATTACAAGGTGAATTTCGGAAGATTAAACCACCCACTTTTGATGGATAGGCAGAGGAAGTGGTGGAAGCATGGATAATAAATATGAATAAATATTTTCAGGTCTATGAATATAGCAGCAAGCTTAAAGTTCGTTTGGATATTTATCAACTGTGGGAGAAGGCCACATTATGGTGGGAGGAAGTGAAGAATGTACGGGGAATTGAGGATCTGAATTTAACTTGGGATGAGTTCCAGAAATATTTCAAGGATAAGTATCCAACAGAATGATTTTATGACGAAAAGTCTCGAGATTTTCATGACTTGAAGCTGGGACAGTTATCTATGGATGAATTCATCACTAAATTCACCTCTTTGTTAAGATATGTACCATATTTGAGGGACGAGAAAGAAAAAGTACAGAGATTATTGAGTAGCCTGCCTACCCACATGAAGGAGAGGATCAAATTCATGAATCCAAAGACCATGGATGAGGTGATCCAAAAATAACGAATGTGCTATCAGGAATCTAAGGCAAAAGGAGAAGTTGGCAGAAGTTGGCCACCAAAGAAAGGGCAGAAAGGCACCTCTAATTTCAAACGTAACAGGCCTGGAAATTTTAAGAATGTCGCGAGGAACCTAGAAAATAGACAATTTGGTAAAAATCAACAAAAGCTTAAATGGACAGTAGATGAAAGGCCTACTGAAGCATCTAGCAGGCCAAAACTTGGACAGTCCCAGGAGCCACCACTACATGTTGGGGATGCAGAGAGGCACATTATTTTAACAATTTCCCTCATCGTGGAAGAAATGTAGTTACAACCAACTTACAAAAGGCATGTACAGTACGAGATGTTGCACGAAACATACCGAGGATCAATGCCGCATTGGAGAATCGAAAAGCGGATTACCAACCAACTATGATAGAACTGTAAGGTAAGTTATATTCCCAAACAATTTCTATTTTGGTTGATTCAGGTCCTAGTTTAAGTTACATAAATCCTTGAATAGTTGAAAACAGTAAATTACAAAGCCTGAAATTTAAAATTCCCTGGTTGGTACAACTGGCTACTGGAGTAAAGAGAAGAGTTAATGCAAAAGTCTTAAATTGTATTATAGAAATTGAAAGACGACATATAACTGTTGACTTGAATATTCTGGCTTTAGGCTCTTATGATATTCTGTTGGGGATGGACTAGATATAAAGAAATTGGTCACTAATGGATTGCAAGGAGAAAATCATCCATTTTAAGGTAGAAGATGGTACTCGTCAAGAATTACAAGGAATTAAGAAACCCCTTCGATTGCACCCCATTACAACATCTCAATTAACTAAATGTTTTAGAAAGGGGTGTCAACTCTACGCTATTAAAGTGGGGTTTACTAATTCTAAAGAGAAGACTCTTATTCTGGAAAATATTCCAGTTGTTCAAGACTTTGTAGATGTATTTCTGGAAAATGTTCCAGTATTACCCCCAAAACGAGACATTGACTTTACTATAGAATTACTACCCGAAGCATCACCGATGTCATGAGCACCATACAGAATGAGTGTTCCTGAATTGACAGAGTTAAAAATGTAGCTGCAAGAACTATTGGACAAAGGATACATTTGACCAAGTGTATCCCCTTGGGGAGCACCTGTGTTGTTTTTTAAAAATAAAGATGGTACAATACAGATGTGCATGGAATGTCGACAGCTTAATAAGCTGACTGTAAAAAATAAATACCGATTACCCCAGATAGACGATCTTTTTAATCAAGTGAAAGGAGTGACGATATTCTCAAAGATTGATCTGAGATCTAGGCATCACCAAATATGAATTAAATAGGAGGACATATCCAAAACAACATTTTGTACCAGATACAGACATTATGAATTTGTGGTGTTACCATTTCGATTAACCAATGCACCAGCAACCTTCATGAGCTTGATGCATGGTATCTTCCACCCATTTCTGGATGAATTTGTTTTAATCTTTATTGATGATATACTGATCTATTCTAAAAATGTTGAAGAGCACAAGGAACAACTACAATTGGTGCTTAAGATGTTGTGAGAATATCAACTCTATGCCAAATTTAGCAAATGTGATATTTACAAAGAACAGATCCAGTATTTGGGTCATGTAATATATGCTGAAGGGATATCGGTAGACCCCGAAAAGATAAAGACAATAATGGAGTGGAGAGTTCCCAAAAATGTAGTAGACATATGCTCTTTCATGGGTTTAGTTTGTTATTATCGGCATTTCATTGAAGGCTTCTCTAAGATAGCCTTTCCCATCACTTCTGTGCAGCGTAAGGGGCGAGTCTTTAGGTGGACTAAGGAGTTTCAAGCTAGTTTTGAATGACTAAAAGAACTATTAACTACTACCCCTGTATTGACGGTGGCAGATCCAAACAGGGAATTTTAAGTTTGAACTGACACTTGTAAGGAAGGGGTAGGGGCAATATTAACACAAGATGGAAAAGTGATAGCATATGAATCCAGGAAGTTAAGGGATCATGAAAAACGATATTTTGCCTATGATTTAGAGCTAACTGTGGTAGTACATGCCCTTCGAATCTAAGACATTACTTATTGGGAAAAATGTTTGTATTAAGAACCGCCCATAGTAGCCTGACCAGCTATTTTAAACAATCTTATTTGAATGCTCGTCAAGCAAGGTGGAATTCATTTCTAAGTGAATTGAATTTTTACATTCAACAAGTAAAAGGGAAGGAGAATCGTGTAGCTGATGCCTTAAGTAGGAAACTACATTGCATCTATGAAATTTATTTTAATCAAGCAGAATTTAAATTTTAGGAGAAAATTATGGAAGTAGCATAGAGAGACCCTAAATATCAATTTCTATGGCAGCAAGAAAAAGAGGCAGAAAAAAAAAGGAAAGCAATCAGAGTATGGAATTAATGATAAAAATATTTTACTATTTCGAGGGAATATATGTATACCAAATCAGATGAGCCTGAAAGGGCTAATTTTAGATGAATACCATCGGAGTTCCTATGGAGGACATCCTGGTTATCAGAAAATGTTGATAAAAATTAGAAAAGACTATTATTGGCCTGGAATGCGTTAAAACATTGTGGAATATCTGACCAAATGTTTGGAGTGTCAGCAATTTAAGGTGGAACACCAACACTGTAATATTCCAAAATGGAAACGACATGAATATAGAACATCTATAGCATTCCAAATAAGAAAAACAGGAATATAACACCAAAATTTGGAAAATGTCGTAAATATGCTGCAACGTCAAGACATTATAACCATGCGCAGAAAAATATGAGTCATATCATTACAAACAACAACAAATATAAAGTACACAGTGCTCCAAAGGAGATGCACTCAAGCCAACAAGAAGTGGCTAAAATACACTAATGAGAACTAGCACTGTAAATGTTGTGCTGCTATTGCTACTGCTGCTGGAAACTGTTGCTACTAAGAAGAAGAACCGTGTGTGGGAGGTTGTTGGATTGCTCAGAATGATCTGGGATTTTAACCATGGATTCTACTCCAAAAACCCAAAATTGTTTAGCCAGATTTTAAATTTGGATTTTCGGCCCTTTTTGGGTTGCCAACTACACCCCTACTGGCTGAATTACACAATCCTCCTAGATAACTGCTAAGATGGGTTTGAATTTATGGTCTAACTACTGCAATAGCACCCAATTAGCTCAATACATGAAGGGCTGGTCCCTTCTTTTGATCTCCAAGCTAGAAGCTTGAGATCTAGCTCCTCCTTCCTCTACTCAAGTTGCAGTTGCACGCTGCATAACTGCTGGAATGAACTGCGTTGTCAAGAGGGTTGAAGTTGTAGCTTGCTGCTAGGTGATGGAATATATCTCACAGTTGATGGAAATAATCTCTCCAAAGTGAGGGGATGATCCCTCACAGGATTCCAAGCTAAATACTTGGAACTTCCTTCCTCCACTAGATCTACCTGGATGGACTGCGCAATTCCTGGAGGAATTGCTGCTGCATGGAGGTATAAACTATTGGCTTGATGCTGGATATCACAATGCTACTCCCGGAAGACTGAAATGGAAGCACAAAATGAAAGGATGAACCCTCCACTGATTTCTTAGCTGAAATGCTAAGAACTACCTTCCTCCTCTCAAACCCTAAGACAAGAATGTGTAATTCCTAAAGCTGTATATGCAGAAGAGAGGGGAAAAATGTGGCACCAATGTCGGATGATGAATAGCTACTCAAAATAACCTTCCCAGAGTAGGCACTCGAAATCCCCCGTGGGTAAGGGTGGGATTCCCGCTTGGGAACACCCGTGTGCTAAACAACACAGCAGACGTAGCTAAACAACTAAAGAGTGAAAAGAATGTCAAACGACAATACAATATCAAATTCCAAAATGATTTGTGTTACTACCCTCATATTCCTTATATGGTTGTGAGTCTTCCCTGGCCTTGACTCACCCCATAACTATGTTGCACATGTGGCCACTAGGATCCATGAAGACTACGTTGTCTCTCCATGATTTCCATCATCTCTGCGTTTATTCTCCACTCCCTCCATCATGTGTGCATCTACTGCACCACTTCCTCCATCATTGTATCATTAATTCTCTATGATCTTACTTTTATTCCTCCATTATCTCCATCATCTTCATCATTAATTCTCTATGACCTCCACTCCTTCATTATTAAGTTGCTCCACTACTCCATAATGCTGATCTATTATCTAATTAACCAACATTCACACAACAAAGTGGATTTTATTCATCTATGGAGTTTATGGGTCCCTCCACCATTTTATTTACTTAACTAATAAAGAAAATTAAGAACTCTAATATTCCAATTAACTGGTGGAAAATTGGGAATATTACAAGCACCGAACGTGATTGCTTCAGCCTATTCATGTACCGGAGTGGAAATGGGAAGTCATATCACTTGAATTCATCACAAGATTACCAAGAAGCAAGAGACACAATGATTCAATTATGGTGGTAGTAGATAGGCTCAGTAAGGTAGCTCATTTTATACTCGTCAGTCAACTTACAAGATTGTCCAGATTGCAGACATTTTCATGAGAGAAATTTTTAGACTGCATGGAATTCCGAGAGTCGTCATCATCTCAGATCAAGACATAAAGTTAACATCAGCTTTCTGGAAGGCACTATTTACAGGTTTGGGGACACATCCAATTTAGTACGGCCTGTCGTCCATTGACGGATGTCCAAACTTAAAGGGTGAATCAAATATTGGAAGATATGCTACACATGTATGTGATGCATCAACCCACAATGTGGGAAGAATATTTGCATATGGTCTAATTCACCTAAAATAACAGATATCAAGAATCCCTCAAGATGAGTCATTTTGAAGCATTGTATGGAAGACAATGCCGAATGCCTATAAATTGGAGCAGTCCAAAAAACAAATTAATGCTTGAACCAGATATGTTGGAGGAAATGAAGCGTGAGGTAAAGAAAATCCGACAAAACCTAAAGGCAGCTCAGGACAGGTAAAAGGTGTATGCGGATAGAAAAAGAACCTTTGGAGAATTTGAAGTAGGTGACCATGTGTATGTAAGAATTAAACCCAAGAAAAGTACCTTAAGGTGGAATAAATGTGCCAAATTGGCCCCCAGGTACTGTGGGCCCTTCCAAATTTTGGAAATGATAGGGCTGGTGGCTTATCGGCTGGTGTTGCCTAGTCACATATTGGTACACAATGTGTTTCATGTGTCACTACTGAAAAGATACATACACGGCCTCAAGCATGTTATACAATGACAGAACATACATGTAAGTTATGTTTATGCTATGACTCTTAGAAATATGGAATTTTAATTCAACTAATTTTAAAATTATGTTGTCTGCAGGTAGAACCAGATGATGATTTTTTGGTAGAACCTCAACGTATTCTCGATCATAGAGAAATAACGCTCCGTAGACGAGTCATCCCCCAAGTTAAAGTGTAGTGGAACCACTTTAGCCTGGAGGAGGCCACTTGGGAAGATGAAAAATCCATAAGAGAAGTTTACCCTAAATTATTTGATGGAATGAAGTAAACACTGAGGACGGTGTTTGCCTCTAGTGGGGGAAGATGTAACACCCCGTTTTATTTTTACATAATAGTTAAAAGACTTTTTATTTTATTTAAAGATACATTTGAATTGACTAATGTAAAGGATATTAACGAATATGGTTATTCATTAGTAAAAAAGAAAAGTTGAATTTTATTTATGAATAAAATCTATATTGAGAAAATATGTATCTGAATGGTAAAAGAATTCTAAGGTTCCAGAGTAAAAGAAAGAAGGTTTTTTTTTTTTTTTTTGTTACAGTTACCTTCCCAAAAAAGGATAAAATGGAATCCTGAGGAAGGGAAGGAGTTATGTTCAAGAAAAAGTAAAAGGGTTAACCACAAAGGTGGTGGAAATAAGAGTTGTCCAGAGCTGGTGTAGAGCTAGTGGAGCTCTGTAACCTATAAGGAGTGTAGACTGGACATATATCCTGAGGCCTAACTCCTGTACAAAACTTCTCTTTGAAGAACTCAGGTGCAAAGCTCGGGGGAGCAGAGGATGGAATTTTCTCTCTCAAGATTGGGAGGAACCATCAGTTAAGAAATGAAGATCTGAGATAAGTATATAAATATCTGATTGAAGTCTGAGAAATAACTGTGGAATGTTCTTTATTTTCTAGAATGCTAAATTTGTTTTATTAATGTTAACTAGAGAAATGAAAGAGAAATTGTTCAATAATGCTATAGAAAGATAACCCAGTAACACAAAAACAAGATAAAGAAAATGGTTGAAAACATAAAAATAGAAAAAGATACATTTGTTACCCTTACTGATTGCATACTAAAGAGATGGTTTAATTTATAGCTTTGTAAATTGAATTCAAAAGAAGATGCACAATAGACAATTATAGCCTCTACAACATAACAAATTTTTATAATAATGTTGAGTTTGTATTTTTGTATCTTATTACAATACCACAATAAGATAGCAACTACATAACTTCTACTTGTAGAGCAACAAGACTATAATGTAAGATAGTAATTACAAAATAACTAGAATACACAAGATTATACATGGAAGTTCTAGAATTCCAATCATGCACGGAGGTTTAGACCCGAGTTAAGATATAGATCAAATAAGCATCCGGTTCTCTAGCTGCCGTAATTCCAAGAATACGAGCACTATCTTACTTAAAAGAATGGAAAACCGATAACTGGAATTCAAACCATAGTAATACAAAATCTTCATTTAAATAAATTAATAAATTACTGTATATAAAGAAGATAAATCTGTATGAAACATGTACATATCAATATCAACCGAGTTAAGGTCGTGACCAACCTCTAGTATAAAGAAATAACACTTAGCATAGTAATTGTATGCAAATGTACATTTAAACTGGTAAACGCGTGCTCGAATAATAGCACTAGCAAACTATAGAGGTTTTAAATAGTGAACTGAATTTATACAGGAACATATTCCAAGGGACCGAACCCAAAGAAAAAAGAACTAGCAGGTCTCAACAAAATAACTATTAATAAAACCCTGGCAAGTAAAATTGTGCCCTTTCCACGGGTGATCTAGGAAACTCTGTCATGAAAATAGTAAATTCGAAAATCATGTACGCACAAAGGGATTTCCCTCAGTGACTAGACCAAAAGGCTAAGTAAATATACCGTAATAAAAAACAGAGGAACAACGGAAGTATGAGCCAACATACCTGGAAAGTTGCTGGGAGATCATGGCCGCACTTGAAGGAACGTAGAAAAAGACCAGAACCCAGGGTGTTGTGGCATCTTGCACATTGAGAAATAAGGAAAATGCGGACCGAATGTAAATCTAAACCTACTATAACAAACCCTAAATGAAACTTTTATAAAATTCCAGAACTTCAGGCAGTGCGAGAAACTCTTACCTGAAGTTTCCACCCTCAACAATCTGGAGGAGACAAACCCCTTTGTTGCCAAATAAGAAGGAGATGTGGCAAAACCAAAGTTCGAAGAGTCTGGTCGTAGCAGGGTTTCCCTCCTACAGAAAAATTGAATGAATAGTTACAAAGCTTATTGAAAGCATAGATAAAGAAAGGTTAAGCGTAAATCCAAAACCAACTATCTCACCTATGCCATTTTGGAATACACTGTGTTGAATGAAGCTGAAAGAAAGCTGTTAGACCTTTGTGATGTCTTATTCCCATCCAAAACCTCAAAAAAGGATCCATCGCTACACTGGTGATACAACTGAACAAATGTCACCATGATGGGGTTGAACACTCGGGTATCGCCAGACGTACAAGTTGCAGAGCGGACCTTCTCGCAGTCGGGAGCCGAAACAGCGTGCCGGATCAAATGAACACGCCAGAGCAGCATTAGGGGTGGTAGTTACCCTAACTCAGTTCTCAACAACCACCACTGTTCGATTTAGGGTAGGATGGATCGACGATCTCTAGAAGGTCCCAGTGAAAGACACCTGCCATCCACTTGAGCAAGTTGAATCTAAGCAAGATATGATAACAATAAATCATGTAGTAATTAAGTTTAAAACTCTTGATTGTTAATTATCACTTAATCCATCGTAACCTCTGTGATGGATTGTCCTACAATAATTTATTACTCATAAATGTAATCCGTTAACATGACCTGTGTGAATCAATAGCGCTACGGTTATGTTTCCGATCTTTTAATTAATATATAAGTGATATGAACCACTACTAGATGGAATGTCAAACATTTATAAACTATATGTCGGACCATCATATATATAGAAAGAAATAAATAAATAAATAATTTTTAAAGTCCACGAGGCTAAAAATAGCCTATGGGACAGATTGCTTCTCTATCTGACTCTTGTATTCGGCCCTTTTCCTGTGAAGTTTTACAATGACCACTCCCAGCTTATCGACCAACTCTTCGCTGAATAAATTATCCCGAGAATTAGCTGCCAGAATACCTGCATAGTTTTCCCTGGTGTCTTTGAAGGCCTCACATTCTAGAATGAAATGTTTCTCTGTTTCCACTTTTCCGGAGGAGCAAAAAATACGTACTCTTTCTTCCCACATTTCTTTTGGCATTTTCCAACACCCTGTTTCACAACGGAGTTGATGAGAATTAGTCCTTAATTGAGCAATAAGAATTTTAGATCTCCAAGAAATATTAGCCCCTATGTACGCCTTTTGTTGATGGTTATGCTTGGGGTTAAACTCTTCTATGTAGTACTTCTTTTTTCTCTCTAGCTCTTTCATCCAAGTATGTTTGTGGAATTTATCCATAACAAAATTTTTTATCTCTTTATTGTTTGTAGGACACATGCTCAAGAAAATACCCCATTTACTAAACCATTTGTTATTTTGCCGCATCCAAGTCTTCTGTCTTTTGCACAATCTGTCACTAATCACAACCTTAGGCCATCTACCCTCTTCCATTTGCTCAATTTTTTCCAGATACCTTATGACTCGCACCATAGCAATTGCTTCAATAGGAGCAGCCCATGTTTCACTTAGCAGGATAGCATAAGGAACTGCACTTTTAATTTTGAATTTGTTTGTAATCAAATGTTTCTGAATTTTCTCAATTTGTTTCCACTGCATCTTGGTTGTGCTGCTAACCCACAGTTCACAACCGTAGAGAACCACCGAAATCACTAGAAGCCCAAAAAGAGTTAGAGTGGTTTTCCAGTCCCACAGCTCTGCCTCTCTACACCTGTTTTGAAGAGCATAAAATGCTTTCCAACCCCCTAAAGTTATTTTCTTTCTACAACCATCCCAACTTAAATTTATGTTGAAGTCAATTCCGAGGTATTTGTATTCTGCAACTTCTTCCAAAATGCTGCCTTCAAAATAGAACTTATGTTGGTTATGATTTCTTTTGTTAGAGAAAACCACTACTTTCGTTTTGCTAATATTGACTTGCATCCCAACCCTTCTACAAAAATGCTCAAGAGAACGTAAATGCTCTTGCAAACCAAGAGCCGATTTAGCAATCAATATAAGGTCATCTGCGTACAAAAGAAGCCTGATAACGAACTTGCCCAAATGGATACCGTCACCCCCTTGCGAATTTAGCCACTCTTCAAGCTTGTCAATATATAACCCAATAAGGGTAGGAGACAATGGGCAACCTTGCTTGACCCCGATATCGCTTCTAAAACTTTCAGAAATGCCAGCTGAAGTTTTGATTTTGACTTTCACCTCTTCATACAACCTATGCACAGCTGCTCTCAAATGCTTGGGAACCCCGAGTTCCTCCATTCTGCCCCAAAGCTTATCCCTAGGAACCATGTCAAAGGCTTTTCTGAAATCAACAAAGCAACATAAAACTTCTTCCTTTTTTTCCCAAACTTTTTCAATGATGTGCCTTAAAGTTATACAATGATCAACTGTGGAATGTTTAGGTCTAAAACCCGCTTGCCCTTTAGCACGTTTATCTCTTTCTTCTGCCCACTTGCTGATTTTCTTTTCTAACATGCTTCCAAATAACTTTGCAAACAAGGGGCTTATCATTATGGTTCTATAGTTGGAGGGATTATTGACGTCACCACTCTTGAAAAGAGGTATTGCCATACTAGTTGTTCAATCTGTGGGGAACTTCTGCGGTAAGATGTTGTTGAAAATTTTTGTGATGTGAGGTGAAAGAATTTTTAAGCCCCACTTTAGATACTTTGCTTGGAGTTCATCTAAGTCTTTTGCTTTTCCAACGCCCAACTTCTTGATACCGTATTCAAACCCAAATCTTTACAGCTTGTCGGTGTTAAGATGTATTTGTACTTTGGACTTGGATGTAATTAATTTTTTTATGTTTTTTTTGGTAATGTAAGTATTTGTTTATAAGGAGAATTTTCTTGTGACCGTGACAATAAGGTATTCATTATGTTTTATTTATTTATTTAATTTTTTGTTTTTTTTTTTTTTCAACAGATGGAAAACCTATCATAACTCAGTTGTCAACCAGCAGTGAGGACAACTATCATTGGCTGCTATCCACAAAAGCAGGCTGACTCATCACCGTTATTCAAGGAAAAACCACGCCACCTGAAATAACCCGCTGGTGGTCCGTAAGGGGGCAAGCTATCACACCTGCCAGATGCCTCTGGGTCTTGGGCCGTTAACTTGTTTCCTTACGTCTGAAGAAGACGAGCTCTTAGCCAAGCAGAAGCAGTTTTACATTATGTTTTATTTTACAAATTATTGTTGTGCATATGTATACTTTTATTAACTATTTTTTTTTAATTTTAAATTTAATTATCAATGGTGAGCGGTGGAGGCTATGGTTTTCAGCGTTCTCAGAACTTTGGTGGGCGACGCCACCATTACTGTAACAGACTGTGGAGGGTGTCGTAATCGAGCAGAGATCATACGCTTTTCACTCCATGGCGATCGACACAAGTGGTCTGAGCCTTTTGAAGCCCTTATACCCACAAGCGAGAGACCTGCGATGGACTTTATGTCCAAGCAATGGCTTCGATCATGGCCCCTTTTTCCTATCTGGGCTCCGGACCTGTCTGGTCCTACGGCGCCGTGGTTAACGGGGTAGCATATATGTCAATGGAACCTTAAAGAAAATGTGGTGAATGGCATTTTCAGGTAAGGCGTGGAAGATTTTATTGAAAGGGTTTTTGGTTTAGGCTGCTCTTTTGAGGGAGACGCTATGAATATTGTCTCTCCTCTATATGTAGATCATCATCAGTGTTTGTGTTTCATGCTGGCTATAGGGGGCGCAGGAACAAAGGGGTTAAGCGAATTTGTCCGAGAGAAGAATGTCTGCAAAGTGACATTGCCAAAATGTTAGAGCGAGAAACCCACCAGGGGTATATCAATGTATGCAAAGTGTTTGATATAATTCTTCAGTCAGTGGGGTATTTTTATGGGTTATTAGGAACAAAAGGGTTAAGCGAATGTGTCCGAGAGAAGGATGTCTGCAAATTGTTTGCCAAAATGTTAGAGCGAGAAACCCACCAGGAGTATGTCAATGTAAGCAAAGTGTTTGACGTAATTATTCAGTCAGTGGGGTTTTTTTTGGGTTATTAGATCTTCCTTAGTGTGAAATTTCCACGATTGCAATTTAATGGGATATCATTTCGATAACTTGTTCAATTTATTTGTTTTTTGCTATTAATATTCAAATAATTCAGAATTGCAATCTTCACAATCATAATTGCAATCTTCACACTAAAAATGTTATGGAATATAAAAATTGGAACTAAGAAGTATGCACACTGTTATTTTTAGACAAATGTGTGGAAAAAGCCCAAAGAGAAAACCAGTGTGGCAGATGAAAGTTTTATTAATATTTTCAACCAATAGAGAATTACAATTGCTTGTCTTTCTCGCAAAGCTCAAGTAATTTTATCTCATTGGAAAATAACCGGGAAAATCTTTTTTCCCTCGAGCAACTCAATCTAGCCTTCTCTGGGCTAGTTGCACTCCTTCCCGATGTTGTCTCTAGGGAGACAATTCGTGGCTAAAAGGGAACCAGGGCCTAGAACATCAATTTCATATTAATAATTTTAATTTTTAAAACAGAGAGTGAGGGTTTAATATTTTGGGCTTTACATAATCCAATATATCAAACTCTCGAAAAAACTTTAATGAAATGAAAGAGAGTGTAATGATATAGCAATGGAGCACTTATTAAGGCTTTCAATATATCAAACCCTCGAAAGAACTTTAATGAAATGAAACATAGTGTAATGATATAGCAATAAATAAATTCACATGTTTGGTGAAAAACATAGATAAATCTGTTTATTTAAAACAAAAATTGTTGCTATTACACACGTGCTTCTAATGGAAGAGAACAAAATCACTCTTCCACAAAAGAAAATAAATCACACATACTGTGAACACTCAATATCTTGGAATCAACTTCTATAATATTTATTGATCTCCAAAATGATTTTCACATTATACAGATACAACTTACAAAATGTCTCTGACCCAAAAATTATGAACCCCCTTTAGTGGTTCTCATGTTTATTTTAAAGATTACATCAAAACTAGTGATGAGATAACTCTCAAACTTCCTTAACGAACCTTCTGGTCACAGTCACAGCCACAGATACTGGCTCTACTCACCCTCATGTGACAGTCTCCCCCGTTATTTTTAACATGAACAGTTTTCAAAATTACAAAATGAACTCTCTCATTATTGAGAGGTAATATGAGTAGTAAAACTTTGACTTTGAGAAGGAGCTCATGGTTCCACAATTCGAACTTCAATATGTGGAATTGGTTTTTTTTCATTTTTTCCAAAGTGAGGTTTTAAAAGTGTACATAGGTTTATCTTCTGAAATGCAACCTTTAAATTAGCCAGCCTTGCATAGTTGGGCTTTGTAGCAAATAATGTTTTCACCTGCCATAGAAGTTGAAATTATCTTTGTAAATAGTTTACTATAATTCTTCCTTTCAATATTGCAGTCTTTTCATGGGTACTATCTACTTTAATTTTGGCTTCAACTAATTCTTTTTCGTATGAATCTCATGAAAACAATTTCCCTTGTTAATCCCAACAATTAGGTAAGTAAATTCTGGTTCTTTGATTGAACTTAGAATCAAATAAAGAAACTGATTTTTGCACTTCTTTTAACTTATTCTCAGCTTGAATACAAAGAATGTTCTTCTCATTCATCTCATTGATTTCCATAATTCTTACAATTCTTTCTATTATATCTAGCGCCCTTAATTCTGTTGCGGGCTTTTCATTCAAGTATTTGATCATCTTTTTGGTTTTTATCACTTCTTTTTGGACCTGTTTCTTACATGAATAAATAGCCATTTCAGATCCTTTGATCATAACCTTCTATTGTGCAATTATGTGAATACATTCCCATATAGAATGAATTCCTTGAATAATATTATCCCAAATTATCTACCCGGCTTCAATCAGGGGAATGCTACCCCTCAATTTAGTTTTTAGCTCTTTTATTTCATTTTGTGCTTCTTTACATTTATTTTTCAATTGAGTGTTTTTTCATTTGCCACATTCAATTGTCTCTCCTTTGCTTTCAAATATTCTCTTATCAAATACAAATCATCCTTAGTTTTTTTTTAATTCACCTTCTGAAATATTGAGCTCTATCATTACTCTTGTTAATTTCTTTACAAGGTCCTCTGATTGCACTGAAATAACAATAGTGCAAACATGGTTTTCAATAGATCGTTGTAGACTTTGTACATGTTTAAAAATAGCAACCTCCCTATTTATGTCAACTAACTCTCTTGTTAACACCTCTTTCTATGTCTCCACTTGAGCTAATTCAGTTGTCTGGGCACGTTCTGTAGCAGGCAGCTTTAGCTTTTTCCTTAGGGATTGTATTTCAGATTTTGCATTTTGTAATAGGGTTTTAATGGCTTCCATGTCCTCAAGATCTATTCCGAATTTTACAATCAATCTCTTAAATTCTTCATTTTGAGTGTGCAAATCCTTGGAGTTTTTTTTTCTTACTTAAGCTGATTTGATACTTTCTCTAAGAGTTTCACTGTTTTGCTAACTGTCAAAGAAATTTTCCCCAAGTCATTATACAACATTTCTCCTGTTTGATTGTGTAAAATAATCTTATCATACAATGGAATATATCCAACATTTATTGATAGGTCCAATGTTTTGAAATTAGGCCCTAAGGGAATATATTGAACAGTTGGATGAGTGAGGGAGAGCTAGTGATGTTCATTGTACATATGTGTCTTGGAACTTTTACTTAATAATGGAAGCCTATCAAGGCCAACACATTCTTCATGCTTGAATTATGAATGTTTGTAAGACTATTATGTGGATGTTTGTACTTCATGTTTGCTTTTAACATGTACTAATATAGTTGAAATACTTCGGTTATTTTAGTGTTGATCTTGTTGAGAATGTGTTGCAATGGTTGTAACTATTGTCCCATCCTTGTGGAATATTCTGCAAGATATTAGACAGATCTTTCCCAAGTTTTTAAGTGTGTAATTGTTGTCCCATCCTTGTGGACTATTTCGTAGGATATTAGACAAACATTTCTCAAACTGTTGTGTGTAATGACCATTGCATCCCTTGTGGACTATTCTGCTGGATGTTAGACCGAATATTTCGGTTCATGTGTGTATCTTCCTGGGTGGTACTATTACCTCTCTCTTAGAGGCTCACCTTTCTTTTTCTCCCATTTTGCAGTAAAAGAACCTCAACACACTTGCAATTGGACACTCACCAAGCACATCCCCTTTATTTTTGAAAGTACATTTGCATCACTCTCTCTCGCTGACAGAAAGAGCCAAGGCATATATTTAAGAATAAGGCAACCAGGCCTTTTTTCCGGATGGGAATCCTACACCAAACTATGTGAGTTCTAATTGGGACTTCATATTGGGGAGATCCCATGAATGTTGGCAGGTCTAGCACTGTCAAAATTTTTGGCGCTAGAAGGAGGGCTGCCAGTTTTTTATGGCTGATAAACCCACCAACCCCAACGTTACATCTTTTGATCAAGGCAACAACCTACACTCCACCTCCCTTGCTTGTGCTCCTGAAGTTGGTGACTCTTCTAAAACACAACCCACGCGAACTTGTGAGATCTCACACAATCGTATCCAGGTTACATGTCCCACAACCCATTAGTTCGCAAAAGAAGTTGGATTGATCCCAGGAGTATCCATTCTTCCATATTATCCAAATAAAAACAAGACCACCTCTACAGGAGTAATGGTCTTCTCATTGGAAGACATGGCTCTTTCCACCCTAGAAGAGTTAGTAGTTTCTGTGGAGAACGCAAAAGAACCTCCAGTTTTCAGTGGTGGTGAAGGAGATAACCCGGTACTCTCAGGCATACCCTTCCACGGGTTAGGTGGTGAAAAAGAGGAAAAGGAGTTATCATATTCTAACAAAGAGAAGGAAGAGAGTGAAGACGAAGATATGGCAGACAAATATTTGGATTGGATGTCTCAGGGCCCACTCGCACTTCCGAGTGTGTTACATAAGATTCCAAGGCAACCAGAAAATCTCTTAACAAAGTATGACCCTGAGAGCGCAGTTAAAGCAGAAGACCACTTGGACAACTTCTACCTACATCTGCAAAACAATTGATGTACATTATGATGATGTTGCATGCAGACTTTTCGCATGTACATTGGATGGTAGAGCAACTATATGGTATGACATTCTTTCCCCAAACTCCATCCACATTTGAAGGGGCTTTAAGAAAATATTTCTTGAAAAATTCACTAATGATAAGACCCCTGCCATGTTGTTGAAAGAGATAGGTAGTCTAAAAATGTATCCGAAAGAAAAGGTGAAAGATTTCAATCAGAGGTTCAATTGTGTCTTGAATATATTTATGGAAGACACAAAACCTCATGACTCCATTACAAAGTACTATTACACTTCTGCCTTGTCAGCAAGCATTATGGAGTTCGTGAAGCAGACTGCGAAACCGTCACTTACAGAAAATTTTGAAGAAGAAATCGAGGTTGATAAATACTTACGCACAATTGGAGTCATCGTAGACGATGAACCAATAAAGGACTCTAAAGGTACAAGTAAAAGGTCTCAGGCCTCAGTAAACAAGGCCAAAGAGAAAGAACCATTAGATCTTGAGAAATTGACTTGCATGGTGAAGAATATGTCAAATGAGTTGGTAGAACTCAAACAAAGGTCAATTGAGACCACTGTTAGCAGCAAGCCTCTGCGATTAAAACTATTTAAAAGGACTATGAATTCAGGTAGCAACACTAACCAACCAGAAAAATATGCGCAGAGTTCAAATGTAACATTGAATCTTGACAAGTTGGGAATGACCAAATACTTTTCATATCATCAAGATTACCATTATGAAAATAATGGCCACAATGGAATCATGACATGATCTCTATTGCTACTCATTTTTGTAACACGGTACTTGTTGATGAGAAGAATGAGCTGGAAGAAGAAAAGGAACAAGATGCTACACCTAATGAGACTCCAAGTGTTGGGCATGCAGTAAACATGTTCAACTGCGTACTTGCATCCCAAAACAACACAACTGAGAAACAACCTTTGAGTGACCCCCCGGCCCAAATGCATACCAACCATTACAACTTGATAAGCCAAGGGCTGACTACTACAATAAAGTTGACAAAGCAAGAACTCAAAGAATCCTTGTTAAGGAAAATCAATCTTCCAATCAACGGAGCGCAAAACACTAAGATCAAATCCGGGAAGGCAATCTCAATAAAAAATACTTCTGCAAACAATAAAGATAAGATCATCACTCTAAAAGTAACAAATCAAGTTTCTTCCCCAGACACTCTAGTTGTCCTTCCCGTTGTGGACTATAACATAGTTCAAGACATGAAGAAGGCTCATGTGAACATTTCATTGTTTGAGTTTACAAAGATCACGAGCCAACGAGATATTCTTGTATGAGCACTTGGACACTCCTCCATAGGTAATCTTCCCCCTTCAAACAAGGGGTCGGGTATGTCTTTCGACTGTCTCGAATCAATACTTCATACTTTAACATTGGAAGTAAACAAACTAGGCCCTCCTATTCTCTTAACTTTCAAAATCTTCAATTTCAACGTACACAATTGATTGGTTGAATCTGGTGCATCTGTGTTGAGTAGGCAATTTTCCAGTGTGGACAGAGGTGATCTCTCTATCCCTAGGGTGGTTCTAGCAACAAGGGAACACGTTGGACTCCTAAATTCCTAGCTTATAAATGAAATATGGACCAAAACAGATATCCTACCCCGGTCCAATGCTTTTGTCGTGGCACATGGCAACGATCCTTCGATCTTTGTCTTCACGCCTTGCGCTCCGTGATGATGACGATGTTCACGTGTCTACACAAAGATCAAGCAAACGATGAAAACATACAAGCATATACATTCATATACAACTATTCAGCTATTCAAGGAGAGCTAAACACTTTGCATATCAATGGAAACAAAGTTGGAACCAGAAACCAGTCATGTATTATTGATAAATGAAAAAGAAGTTTACAACCTTATTCCTTGACGTTGCAGATCTCCTTCGACGGGTTCATTCAAGCACGTCTCAAGCATTTGTTCATCATTCGACTCAATGAGGCAATGGGCTTAAACTCTATCTCAATAATGGATTCTTCTTTGCTTTCTTCAACACACCCGCTATACTAATTATTGTTCAACTCGCTGAATCAATGTGAGGAGGAAGAATTTATAGGAGAGGAGGAGGTGGTTTGGGATTCCACATAAGCTGGAGGAGAGGTCTATCCCTTTGGGGAGTTGCACAATTGTAGGAACTAACAAGCCAAAGGGAGGAACTCGACGTGATTCAGTCGAACAAACCATGATGACTTTGCTCACGAAGTTGTTAAGCATGGAAGCTTCGTTTCTATTTTTTTTTTAATTTCCAAAAGTAGCTCGGCATGGGTTCCCTTCTGAGACAGAGTGCCAAAGGGCGCGAGGCCCAGTGTTAATTTCTCCATGGGCGCGAGGCCATAATTGCCTACCAACGCAGACCCAAAATCATATGTTTTTGAAGGTCTTCTTGAGGAATGATCAACAGAGATTATATTCTTGACATGCCAAGGGATGCAATGACATTTATGGAAATGTATGACAGTACACAGGGGTCACTAAAATGGTCCTCCAATGTTCGGGATGGGGATTGCAGGGATAGTGACAAAATATTGTGTAACATATGCCCCCTAAAGCATGAAGTCTGAGAGAGGAGGAGGGGTGAAATATTTTATGAGAACATGCCCAAACCAAAACGACGTCGTCGGAAGACCTGGAAGAACATGTACAACTGATATCTCTGATACATGAATATGTGGTATGCGCGCAACCATCCATAATAGAGTACATATAACAAGATCCAAGGTATGGACACAACCATCTAGTGAAAAGGATCGTCAAATAGACTCAGGTATGGTCGCAACCATCTAATCAAAAGAGTCATGCATATAGTTATGATAAACCAAATCGTCTCACAGCCTGGATTTCATCAGAGAAAACCTAGGGTCTTGTGCTCCATCTCGACCTGAACAAGTACAAATTCAGGCATGTGAATAAACTAGTTGAAGTCGAACATGCAATAAAATCACCTGATTACCAGCCAATGATGAAAGGTGTTAACAGGCGTGAGAGAGACCTCCAATAATGACAATGGTTCTCAAGGTACTACTAGTACAATTCACGGAATGTGAACAATGAGCTGGAGTCGAACATCTGCGAAATCACTCGATCGAAGGCCAATGATGAGAACATGTCTCTAAATGCGAAGAACTTGCCATTGAGGCATGCAAGCTCTAAGGTACCAGAAGGGAGTCTCTAGATCAGCTTTCTGGATAATGTGTTGAAGTCTAGAGGAAGTGACCGGTCGAAGGAGGGCCACAACGTTTCCCACATCATCAACATGAGACAGAGGAATAAGATGATAGTGAATCAGGACTGAACAGAGGATCAAGGGTGGAAACTGTAGAAGGAACTTCTCTTGAACATATTGGCGACATGACTCTGGAATTTGGAAGTATTTGACATTAAGGGATCTGAGGTCATGGAAACGTGGCAAAGAGAAAATGAGAGGTCAAAACAGATAACCCAAACCCATGGACGCAAAATGACGAATGTGGGATGTCCCCAACCCGACATGAACTGCAAACAAGTGTCATGTTCAAGAGCGACATACTACCGACACGACTGAGAACTGGTTCAATTTCCCCCCACCATTTCTGGTGAGTACCCCAATTATTTTTGAAAACAAGCTTGAGGGGGATAGCATATGCTTTTCATCTAAGTTTTTCCTTCGGACAAATCCATCCTAGTACATTTTACGAGCCCTAGGAAGGAGGAACTCAATAACGTCATGGTGATGATTTCCAATGTCATTAAGTTTTAATGAATCTGACAAGGAAGAACTCGACATATTTTCATGTTTAGAGTGTTTGAAAATAAACAGAAAAGAAAACTCCAACAAGTCCCTTTTCGTAGGTAGTCTCGCAGATCCGAAAAGGTAGAAAACAATATCTGGGAGAACCTCTTAGCCATGTTTGACTAAGGTATTCCTTTTTCGTAAATAATTTGTCCCAGCCCGAAAAATGGGTAAACGTATACTGGGTAGATGACGTTTCGCATCCTTTTAACGAGTTCAAAATGACAAGAGTCTCGACAATAATTTCAATTTTTGAGAGTTAGAAAAGAGCTGAAAGATGACTCCAGGGGGTGACTTTTTTGTGTTTTTATCAAGTCCGAAAAAGTAATAAAATATAACTCATCGCTTGTCATCGTGTTTAGGACCTGTTGTTGCACAAGAAACAAACGTAAAACTCATTTTGCGAGATAAAACAATAAAATAATAAAAAATCAGCTTAAAAACCTAATTAGGATTTCGAAAAGGTTATAAAATGATGAAAATAGTAAAAAATAATTTACTTTTCACCTTTTCACCTTCTTGTGAGCATTTTACCACTTTTTACTGTGAACTTGTGGAGTTGATTGCAGGCAATCCAAGAGGTCATCTGCAAATCCATTTTCTCCAAGTACGATCTCTCATCTTTTCTTGCATTTTAAACCATGTTTCATTTCCTGCATTTTAGTTTTTGATGCATTTTTGGGGAAGTTTATCATGGGTTGGTCGTGGAGGTCAGTGCAGGTTCCAGGCACAGATTTGTGCCAACCGGCCTAAAATTTTAAATGCGAAGCACCAATCACTGCGACCAAAATTGCATAAAATTTCTCCTAAAATGCCCGATTTAAATGATTCAAATGTCAATATTGCGACTATTGGGAGCCTCAATTATGGTTTTGTAGGGAAATCAATGGTCATTGAGTGGAAATAACGAGAGCACGAAGAGGAGTATGAACAAGCCATGGGAAACAATGCATGCATGGATGCCTTGAGAGACTATGGGCTCTTGAAATTCTTCCTGACACCATGTCTACGAGATCAACTAGAACTATTACAGTATCTGATCCGTGTGTGGAACACCGATCAATAAAGATTCATGATTCATGACCAAGAGTTAGAGATAGAAGTCTCTGACATTTATTTCATCACTGGATTGTCACGAAGGGGAGAGAAATTGATCCTGACAGGTACCCAACCCCTTGGAGAGAGAATGGGCATGCTAATAGACAGAGTCTGCCCAGGAGCAAAGAAAGGATCGAAGAGAGGCAAAGTGGATATTCAGACAATACCTGACCTGGCACTAAGAGTAGTGCTACACACTACAACTCTGGCCACTGGATCTCAGTCCCCTCACAAAGCTACAAAGGCACAACTTCATCTTGCCATGGATTGCATGGCTCCAACCATCTACAATTGGGTGGAAGCCGTAACAATCAACTTGAAGCGTCAGTTAATGAACTGCAAGAATGGCAAGCTAAAATAATTCAGATACGGGTCCATCTTGATATTGTTCATCCTAGAACGGTTGCCGATATTCCAATGCCAAGAGGTGGTAGTACCTACACCACCAACATGAGAGCCACGAATGGTCCATTGGGCAGATTTGATGCCTCGATCAGGAGGTGGTCAACATATGTCATGGAAGTCGGAATTCTTCAACTAGTTCTGCCAACAGCTCATCGTGGTGGATGACTAGCCGTACACCGGTACCGATTTCATGGGTGATCCGGACCTTCCATTCCTGGAAGGAGATGACTGGGATGAGGCTTTGGGTAAAAACTCATTTTTTTAATTTTACAAGTATTATGATTTTTTTGTTTATATATGTTTTGATATTCATCCATGCATTGTAGATGTTGGCCCAAAGAGACCTGCAGGGATGTCCCCTATAGCACGGAGGGTCCCACGCGATTTCGAGATGGTCCCTCAAGGTGAGGGAAGCGAGGAAGAAGAGATCACGTGCAACTTGGAGGGACTCACAAGCGAGATCCCAGATTATGTGAGATTCGATGATGTTCCTCGTGCATATTAGAGGCACACTACAGGGGTGTCTAACCACATCCACCGATTACTGAGGCGGGTCGTGCGTGCAGTGACATGTTATCATGAGCACCATGTTGATTAGATTCCTAGGTTTTATTTTTGCACATTTTTTGAGAGACATGATGTCTCGGGATGTAACCAAAACGTATATATTTTTTGAACTTATGATGCACATGGATGAAAAAAATCGATATATATATATATTCATATGTAAATCTTATTATACAATGATGAATGCTTTTACAAATTTCGCAAATGTTTATCTAATAAAATATTGGATAAGGGGTCCACTCCTTTGATAGAGGACAGCTCTGAAGTACTTCCAACGCGGACATAGCAGACGACGCCTATGCCAAATCCTCAACAATACTGTAATGTTGAGCGGCACGGGCATTTTGGTTATAGGAAGACTTACAGAGCATGCATTTAGAGGGTGGTCGTACAACAGGCTCAAGACTAGGCCTTTCAATGTGAAGAGGGCCAGAAGTGGGCGGGGGAGGAGGACCATCTGCGATCTCTTTCCTTATTTCCTGACGCGGTTTGGTATAATCCTTCGATATGGTAGCAATAGATAAGGGTGCAACACCATTCATCATGAAAACCTGAGAGCCAAAAGGGGTGGAGGACTGAGGTTGCTCCACCATATGAGTTTTTTGTGATGGGAATGGTTCTTTGAGAATAGCCAGAGTTCCTTGGGTGCCTTTGAGCAGTCGAATCACCTCAACCCGTCCTGGACAGTCCTTGGTGTAATGCTCATCATCACATATCAGACAAGGGTTCTTCGGCTTACGTTTCGAGCCATCATCAGCATTAGGTTTAGGAGAATCCTGTTTTGGGGTATCGACTTTGGCCTTTCCTTTACCATTTTTCTTACCTTTGGAACCTTTATCCGCAGGGGGGAACTTGACGGCATTCACTTACGCAATATTGCTAGGATTAGGAGGTGGCTGAGAAGCAGTGTCAGTGGAAGAAGTAGACTACTGCTTTGCAGGATTGGGAGAAGACTTAAGAGAATTCTGAGACACAGAACCAATGATACCGTCGACGGATGGCATCACCGGTGCTTTGGAAGTTCCATGTCCCGGAGCATTGGGCAAGAGTTCATATAGCGTGCCAGATTGAGAGTACACGAGATTGATTTACTGGGCATGAGCAATGGCTTGTTCCTTAGTAACACATGCCCCCATAGCAATGTCCTTGGCAATCGAATTGATAAAATAGGCAGTGAACCAATCAGTCAGAAGTTGATCAGGGATCTCAAACTTCATCAAACGATGACGTTGCCTCCATTCATGAATATGATCAAAGATATGAGTAGCCCGATCCTGTTTCAAGGATGTTAGGAGGTACGTCCCAGTTTCATAGCGAACTGGTAACTAAAAGTGCATGAGAAATGACATGGTTAGAGAGTTCAAATCTTGAAGTATGTCATAGGAGAGCTCAATGTACCACTTTGCAGCGGAACCTAGTGAGAGTCCTTTGGAAAATACATAAACGAATCGAATAATAAACCCAAGAGTTAGAGGAGAATCATAGATGGCATGTCATAACATGAGCCTGGGGGTCCTCTCTGGACTTGCCTTCAAATTTGGGACAATCACCGGGGATCTTGGTAGGAACTAGGGGCCAATATGGGTTATGAAGGATGGGATCATTCGTTAACTTTGACACATCAGGAAGTTCCAGCGTGGCAAGGAATGGAAATTGTGGATTGAAAGGCATTGCAAGCCTTTGATAGAGACCAGTATTGGGATTCCAACTAGGCCGAGAGAAATTCTAAGCCCATATGTTCTGTCTCGGAGGATTTTCTCCATAGGGGTTGTAATTTTGATAATTCTACCCATAAACCGGTTGAGGACCAGGGTATTGATTCTGAGTGAACCACTGAGGCCCTGTTTTAGCAACATATGGATTTTGTTGCGGGATGTAAGCACTGCCTTGGAGCGGACCTTGTACCATTGAAGATTGACCTTGAGGAATAAAAGGTGGGCCTTGAGGCTACATGGGATGTCCCTGGGGTGCAGGTTGACCCAGATACTGAGGTTGAACAGGCTGTCCCTTGGGTGCAAGTTGACCTAAAGGTTGAGATGAGCCAGGTTGTCCCTGAAAACCAAGTTGGCCCGGATGACCAATGGAGGGTTGGCCTTGTTGTACAAGAGATGGGCCTTGCTGAACGTAAGGTTGGTTTGGTTGCACAAAAGGTTGTCCCTAAGGTGGATAGGTTTTCCCTTGAGGAGCATAAGGTGCTCCTTGTTGAACATAAGGTTGACCAATAGGACTGTAGGGTTGTCCCTGTAGGAACGTAAATTGGTTGGGGTTAACCGGTATCTGTGGCATTTGAACATACAATGGACCATGTGGAACAGGCCCATGGTAATAGATGTGATTTCCGTGCTCGTCATAGTAATGTGGAGGATTGATGGGAGCTTGAACCTGCTGAGAACCCTAGGGGAAGTAATTATGTTGTTTAATGGCCATCATATATTGGTCGTACGTCAAACCTCTAGGAATAGGATTAGAGGAGGTGGGTACACCACCAATATGCTGATGGATTCCCGATAGGAGAGGTTGTGATCCGCTCACAACGGGCCCAGCAGACATCGAGGAAGCATAAGGAAGCGTTCCACTGACAGCAGAAGACGACATAAATGATAGAATCACACTAGCTGATGTTGTGGATGAAGCCACACAAACAGTGGGTTGGGTTGGGACAGATGTGACCATCGTCGAAGCAATGGGAGTCAAGGAGGATGGATCTGACACAAACAACTCTGCAAAAGATGTTGTTGTACTCGACCATAGAGGATTCTGGTACAAACATATAACACCAGAGATCAACTGACTCAACGAACGATAATCAGTCAAGAGAGTTGAAGGCTTAGAGGAAGGTTGAGCCGTGACACGAGGAAAATTCTCTGGAGGGAACGGATATTCTCCCTAGAAACATAAGTCTCTTCACTACTAATGGGACTTGTGGCATCCATATCGGATGAAGACATGTTGTTGGCAAAAAGGCGACGAGCGGTGGCAAGTAAAGCACGTGATAATGGTGACTCAAGCGGTTCTGAGGGTAGAGGGGGATCTTCCCTCAAAAAGGCCCAAGCATTCAGAGGTTTCCAATTGATATGAAAAGGTTCCTTGGGGGAAGATTGAGTAGCCAGAGGTTGAATACTCGGAATAATAGCACACTAGTAGACTAGAGTCCTAACGGACTGAGATATCTCCAAAGAAACTTCGGGGGAAGGTTCTTCACTACGAGGTAATGAAGAGGACGACGAAACTAGTGGTTCTGCCACTGTGACTCTATTTCAAATAGAAGGAGAGAAAAGAGATAATCAATTCGAGGCTTTAATACCAATCAATAAGGAATTACCTATGAACATACCAAAATAACTTTAATGGGCGTGTGATCGAGGATAATTAATTTTATGACACTGAAACAAAATTCAGCTTTTTCATGTTTTAAGAGTTGAGAAAAGGGCAAAAGGTGACTCTAGTCTCTTTCATTTTGGACAAGCTTGAAAGGACAAGTGCTCGATAATCTTTTCAAATTTTGAAGTCACGGAAAGATAAAAAATGACTACTCATGAACTCTAAGCAAGAGGGTGTACCAAGCTCTCGTAAACTTCAATATACACCTTGGTGATCAAATGAAAGAGAAATGACCAAGGACTTAATCTACGTGCAGACAGTCTCCTCGAATGTTGTGTTTGGTGTATCATGGTTACAGGGCGGCAGACTCATCTTCGTATGGATAAATGATTGTAGCCTATGAGGGTCTCCCTTTATATACTCGACAGTATGGGGAGCACAAGTCTGTGCTAGTTTTTTCTATTGCCAGATGACGAATGACAGCTACTAGGTTTAACGACGCCGGAACACGTCATTAGCCTAGACCTCTAAATGTGAGCGTTAAGTTTCAATGCTGCCTTAGGTTGATGTAGTTCATTTTAAAGTTTATCTTGAAATTATGTTCTGGTTTCAAGGCCTTACCAAATGTAATCTAAAATCTCTAATGCACAGCTACATGAGAAATAATGTCATTCCAATTCGATGAACAACGAGCTATAAGGGGGATAATAGTTCACAACAAAGCAACAATCAATCAAATGCAAGAAGGATTTTCCTAATGCTACTAACACAACCAAAGAAGAAAACGAAATAATTTTCTCTTGTTGTTCACTTTTTAATGAGAAAGCTACTAATGCAAAAGAGTACTTTTCATTTTCAAATAGAGAGAAATAATGAAAAGTTTGTTCTTTTATGTGAATGAGAATCAATAATGCAATGTTACACTAAAAGGACAAAATACACACTAGCTCTGAACAACTCGAATGAAATGATCAAACACAAAGAGACCAACCTCAAAACGAATATGAAGCACACTCAAAACCAGACAGGGATTCCTTCACGCAGAGAATGGACTTTCAAATTGACTCAATGAGCAATGTCATCTATGCTTAGGGTGACAGATGGAGGGTCAAACAGACACCAAGATGATAGTTCAACAATCCTACAACATGTAGAATCAAAATAAAGTACCAAGCAATCAGAAAATAAGTTGAAAAACTAAAAGTCTAAACTGACTCATACATGGCTCGAAAGCTCAGCGGACATGTGGCCTAACAAGCAATCAAAGACACCTAGAAACCCTAGGATGACAAAGCCACACCGATCATATGAGAGACAATCAACTGAAGAGAACGAGACAAGGAAGTCAAAAACAATCCAAGTGGACTAATCTAGGGAGGAAAAACCAAATTAGAGGGTAAGATGCACTGGAAAATTCATGAAAGAGGCCTAAAGCCAAACCTATAGGATTTGGCGCAATTGTTCAACAGTAATCCGCGCTGAACAGGGGAAATCACACCCGAAACAAAGGCAATTCGTGCCAATCGACGCGTCTGTGAGCAAAATAGCAGCTTCGAGTAAGGAAACCTAATAAAAGTGAAAAGGTAGCTGAGAAAAGACCAAGATTATCTCTCTTAGAATAGTTGGGATGGATTGAAATAGTTAAATAAGAAAAACAAAGCAGATAAATGGAAATACAACCAAAGTCGAACATACAAGTGAAACTCTGAGACAATTCAACAAGAGACGATAGACACACTGATCCCCAACAAATTCACCAACTTGTTGAGTAGGAAAATCCCCTCTGCGGAAAAAGGAAATCCCTCTAGCCCTAGGGTGAGTCTAGAAACAAGGGAACACACTGTACTCCTAAATTCCTAACTTATAAATGAAATATGGACTGGAACATATATCCTACCTTAGTCCAATGCTTTTTTCATGGCACGCGGTAGTGGTCCTTCAATCTTTGTCTTCACGCCTTGTGCTCCGTGTTGATGACGATGCTTACGCGTCTGCAAAAAGATCAAACAAACGATGATAACATAAAATCATTTACATTCATCTACAACTATTCGTCTAGTTAAGGAGAGCTAAACACTTTGCATATAAATGGAAACAAATTTGGAACCATAAATCAATCATGTCTTATTGATAAATGAAAAAGAAGTTTACAATATTATGCCTTGATGTTGCAGATCTCCTTCGACGGGTTCAATCGGGCGTGTCTCAAGAATTCGTTCAGCATTCAACTCAATGAGGCAATGGGCTTAAACTCTCTCTCAACAATGGATTCTTCTCTTATTTCTTCAACACGCTAGCTATACTAATGACTGCTCAACTAGTCGAATCAATGTGAGGAGGAAGAATTTATAGGAGAGGAGGATGTGGTTTGGGATCCCACATAAGGTGGAGGATAGGTCTATCCCTTTGGGGAGTTTCACAATTGTAGGAACTAACAATCCAAAGGGAGAAACTCGACATGATTCAATCAAACAAACCATGATGACTCCACTCATGAAGTTTTTAATCATGGAAGCTTATTTTCTATTTTAAAAAACTTTCCAAAAGCAGCTCGGTGTGGGTGCCCTTATAAGATAGAGCGCCAAAGGGCACGAGGCCCAGTGTTAATTTCTCCATGGGCACGAGGCCATAACTTCCTACCAGCACCGACCCAAAATCATATGCTTTTGAAGGTCTGATTGAGGAATGATCAATAGAGATTATATTCTTGACATGCCAAGGGATGCAATGACATTTATGGAAATGTATGACAGTACATAGGGGTCACTGAAATGGTCCTCCAATGTTCGGGATGGGGATTGCAGGGACAATGAAAAAATACTGTGTAACAATCCGTAAATGTAATTTCATTGTCTATATCAAAGAAAATCAATGCAACATGGAGCAAAACTAATCCACAGATTATTCAGCTAGAAAAAACTCTTGTCCATGTGATCAATGAACTCGGGGATGTGATCATTCTCTTTTCATCCAGCAGATGAGTTCACCTGGATAGACATAGTGATTGTGGACATACTGGAAGCATATGGACTATTTTTAAGTAGATATTGGTCAAGTAAGTTGCAAGGATACTTTTCTACAAACTGATCACACTTATGGCTTCCGTATAAGGGAAAAAACAACCAAATTCAAGTAGACTCATAAAAACACATGAAACATAACGTGATTCCCTTAAATGGACATAATGAACCGATGGCCTTCGCAGAACTTGTGTTCATAAATTGCTTCCTAGAGACACAAATGGAGCTCCTTTCTATTCCAATTTGTGCAAATGACTTATGTACAGTTAGTAGTAGAAATAGTAGTACTAGTACTAGTGTAGTTTACAACCCTTGTACATATGATGTGTGGACTCTTTACTTTGATGGTTCAAAAACACAAGAAGGATATGGAGCCAGTTGCATTCTAGTAGACTTGTTGCGGAGAAAATACTTGATCTCAAGTCGCTTGGAGTTCGAGTGCACAAACAACAATGTGAGTGTGAGGCACTCATTTTAGGCTTACAAAGATCCATTGACCTCAATGTCACATCCTTAAAAGTAGTAGGTGATTCAGAAATATTGGTATGGAAGATACTGCACTTCATGGCAAGTGTTGATGTATTCAAAGACGCAGTGTTTGATGAGGACGAGCATGAAGAAGCATTACAGGATACATCTAGCAAGAATAAAGGAAATTGCATCCCCAAGGGTGTGGTATCTTTGGAAAATATATATGACCTTCATAATCACTTGCATGGAGTCCCTGCTAATGCCAAAACTCATAGTTCCACATTGTCACATGAACAAATTAACTTGGGAATGGAAAAGGATCTGAAATATGTCAATCTTGGTACTTGTTGTACACTATAAAAGCGACAAGAATTCATCCGCCTATTCAAGAAGTACTGAGATGTATTCGCGTGGACATATGATGAGCTAAAAACTTATGACACGTGAATCATCCAACACGTTATACCAATAAAGGAAGGGGCCAAGCCATTTTAGCAGAAAATGATAAAAATGCATCCCACACTTGAACCCCTTATCCAAAAATAATTTAGGAAGTAGTTGGATGCTTGGATCATCTAAAATGTGTGACACTCAACTTGGGTGTCAAATTTGGTCCTAGTCAAAAAGAAGTTCGGGGAAATACGCCTATGTGTAGATTTTTGAAATCTTAATCTCGCCTCATACAAATATAACTATCCCATGACGTCCATGGAAAAAAAATCATAGACAGTATCAGGGTCTGAGATGTTTTCTTTGCTTGAAGGGTATTCAAGATACAACTAGGTTCTAGTCACAGAACCTGACAGGTTAAAAAATACTTTCTGAACGAATTGGGGAACATTAACTTTTAAGCGAATGTCATTTGGGTTGATTAAAGTTGGTGCTACATTTCAACAAGCTATGGACATCACAATTCATGGATTGATTGGGCAGTGCATAGTGGTCTACCTGGATGACGTAACTGTGTTTTCCAAACAGAGGACATATCACATATGCCACTTGAAGAAAATTTTCAAGTGATGTCACAAGTACGGGATATCTCTCAATCCCAAGAAAATTATCTTTACAGTGTCTAAGGTTAATCTCTTTGGCCACATTATCGCAAAATGTGGGAATAAGGTAGACTCGAATAGGGTCAATGCAATCACACAAATTCCCTACCTAGTGAACAAGAAGGCCATGTAGTCATTCCTGTGGAAGATCAACTTCCTACGTAAATTCATCTCCAACTATGATCGGATTGTAAAACCAATCATGTGGGCTTCACTCAATAAACCTCTAACATATCACGTGCGATCATAGAATATTAAACAATACCGTTAATTTGAATACATATTGGAAAATACCCCTAAAAATCGCATTATTTAACCCCCTACCAATATAAACCCAATACACCTTCCCAATTTAAAAAGCCCCTAGTTTCACTATATATTATAGGTATCCATTTTTTTATTAACATTTTTTCTACCCCTTTATATTTTTTCATTAACTTTGAGCTCCATTTTTTATACCTACCAATATAAAAGTTCTTTATCCTCTGTATATCCCCCAATATATTATGTCATTTTTTCCTCATTATATACCCCCAAATATGAACCCATGTGATATGGTATTGCTCCTGCAGTGAAGCCCCCATGAAACCAATATAGGAGATGGTAAAGAAGGTTGTTGTTTATAAATGGGACAAAAGGGAAAAGGACGCATTTTCCCATATCAAACAGGAGATCGCAGAAGCACCCACACTCTACAGCCCAGATTTCATCAAGGATTTTTTTCTTTACATCTTCACTTCTGACACATCTCTTACCATTGTACTTACGCAAAAGGATGATATGAACAATGAGAGGCGTATTTATTTCTTGAGCGCAAGTCTACAAGGACCTGAGCTAAACTACCCCATTGTGGATAAACATGCTTATGCAGTGTACAAGGCGGTGAGGAAATTTTGGCCCTATCTATTGAAGAATCATTGTATTATCTTTGTTCTACACCTAGTGGTTAGATCAATGCTTTTTAACCAAGACATGGGTGAAAGGATGGCGAGCTAGATGACTGGTTTATAGGAATATGACTTAGAAATCAAGCCAGTTCACATGATCAAAGGCCATGGTCTTTGTCGACTAGCAAAAAAAGCATTAGATGCAAAGGAGGAAGAATACCCCTGCGGTTGGGAGCAAGAAATTGAGATATATGATATCGAGTGAAACTCCCCCACTAATAGCATGAACTCTTGGTACGTGGATATGTGAAAATACCTTAAGCATGGCACTGTTCTCTCCTATTTTTCCACACGATAGAAGAGGGAACTAAGGATAAAAGTTGTATCCTATTAGTTGGTGCATGGGCATAACAAAGTATTGCTTAGGTGTTTGGATGCACGTGATTCAGAGAAGGTATTGCGCGATCTTCGCGATGGACCAACCTGGAGAAATTTTGTGGGCAACACAATGGAACATAAAGTTATGTGGCTGGTTTCTATTGGCCCACACTATTCAAATATCCTCATGCTAATATCCGAAAACGTCAGGTCTGTCAGAGGTGTGCCAGCAGGAATAAGAATTCAGTTGCCCTACTGCAGCCTATCGCAGTGGAAGAACCATTTAAATAGTGGGACTTAGATATTATTGGTGAAATTTTTCCACAATCATCAAAGTAGCATCGCTACATTCTCGCTGCTACAGATTAATTCATGTGATGGATAGAAGAAGCTCTGCTCAAATAGGTGAATGATCAGGAAGTCATCAGTTTTCTACAACAAAACATCATTTCTAGTTTCAGCGTTCCTATGTCACTTTTTTTTAACAATGCAACATATTTATCATCGCTTAAGCTTTATGATTTTTCATTCGAAAATGGAATAGTATTGAAGCACTCTACTAACTACTATCCTCAGGGGAATCGTCTAGTTGAATCCAAAAAAAAAACTTGATCTGTATCATTAAGAATACCATATTCTCTTAGTAGAGGAACTAGCACTCTACTTTGGTAAATGCTATATGGGCTAACCGAGTCACGCTCAAGCATTCCCTGAACACCTCCCCTTACTTCCTGGTATATGGAAAAGAAGCCATCCTAATGCCCAACATGTACTTTCCTTCTCTCCAACTCTCCAAATAATCCCAAGGCAAGCCATGTTTATTAGTGCAATGTAAGATGGACACCTTCATAAGCTCGAAGAAGAAAGACTAAAAGCCAAAGAAAAATTATTACTCCATCAAAACTGTATCAAGACCTGGTTCGATAAGAAGTCTGCAGGGAAGAACAATTTTGTGTGAATGACTTAGTCTTTAAATGGGATAAATCTCATGAAGAAAATGACAAACACACTAAGTTTAAATCCTTGTGGATTGGACCATTCAGTGTACACAATAAGTTTTGCCAACACACCCATTGTCTTCAATCACTTGACGGGAAGACTAACTCTATATCCTTGTCAATGGCCCAAGATCTCAAACATTATTTTCAATTAAAATCTGGGGTTGTGCGCTACGCTGTGTACATAGTTTTATTTTGTTTTCTTATTTTTCATTCTTCTTGTTTTTCTTGTTTAATGTTTTGGTTCGTCATGTGAATAAAGTGTCATTTGGTTAACCTTTGGTCTGTCTTCCTTGTATTGGTTATGTCTTTTGGCTGATGAAGTTCTGACGACAAATAAATTCCATATGTAAGAAGAGTTTTTGGAAAACCATGAACTCGTGTCTAGTAGGGAAACCTTAGGCCCATATTCGGTTATTTTGTTTTGTTGTTTTCATGCTTATCCAATCATTAAAAAGGGAGAAGGGGAAAATATAAATGAGCAAAACTAAATCAGAGGAACCTATATACTTCTCTAAAGGATCAACCTCCCCTGCTCTCAATAATTTTTGATTCCCCTTCCACCCAAAATAAATAAGTGCAAATGCATAGTCATGTTTTCAAAAAAAAAGGCGAAAGAAGAGAAAGGTTTCCTGTGTAGAGAGGTAAATAAAGAAACTTCATCTGATTATTTTTCAGGCTCACTGGAAATAGAGTAATTTTTGTGTTCCTGAAGTGACTATGTCGGGGTTCTATCTAGGCCTACTGGAAGCAGAGCAACATGAGAAATAAAAACTTATACTCTGAAAATCTTAAACTCGCGAACTTCATTACCCTCCCCTATTTGAAACTTTGAGTGAAACTGAAGTGGAATGATGGGGACTTAGCCTATTTACGGGGAAATTAGGGGAAGTGAAGTGATCTACACAATGAATCAATACTCCCAGAAGAACCAAGGCCCTACAAAAAATAAGTTAACTGAAACAGAGAAGATGGAATTCTACCAGTGTGTTGCCAAATTTTGTACCCACTACAACTCCCTCCAAAATTTTAGCCTATACCAAATTTCAGAGCCTTCCTTAGTCCTTTTCAAGGTTGTCACACACTTTGAAGTTCATTTCATTACTTTTCTTAAAGTTTTGTGACCCCTTTCGCAAGATAAGCAAAAAGTTGTATTTTGGCATGTTTGTTGTCGTAGTCATTAGAGAAATTTGAAGGTATAAAATGGGTCTCCTAAGAAAAATGTGCAACAAAAATAAACTTTATAAGATCCAATAGGATTAAAGATGATGATTTCAACCATGGGGGATGATTCACCATTTTTGGAGTAAAAAAGTAAAAATATTAAAAAATAATAAAATAATAAAACTATTTTTTCAACTTGTATTTTCAACTTATGTCCCTATTGTTTTACTCAAATTTTGAGTGGGATTACTCTTTGGATGCAAAATTTGATTCCACATCAAAGGAGTACCCATATTGCATACTTTTGATGGACCCTGCTACACGAAAAATGAGAAATACATGAACAAGCGTGATTGCAATCACAATTTCATGTATTTCTCATTTTTCATGTAGCAGAGTCGATCAAACGTATGAAACATGGGTAATTCTTGTGTGAGGAATAATATTATGCATCCAACAAGTGTTTCCACTCAAAATTTGATTAAACCCATAGGGAGATAAGTTGAAAATACGAGTTGAAAAAATAGTTTTTTCTTTTTCCCTCTAAATTTTGATGATGTAATCTAATCTTATTTTATTATTTCCAATATTATTTTTTAATTTCCTTAGGAGGCCCATTTTAGACCTCAAAATTCACCTAATGGAATGTATGAGCTTGTTTCATTGGTTTCAAGGGTTCATCTTTACGTAAATGATTTGTTCTAACCTTACAAGTATTTGTCGCACTCATTTCCAATATTTTGAGCATCGTCACACAAGTGTAATCACAGTCGTCATAAAGTGTATCTCTGGTGTCGCACTTGTTGTAACTGGTCATAAAGTTGTCACATAGAGGAAAATTCTTTGTTTTTATGTGTTGGATGATCTACTTTGTTTGAGTTGTCAAGTATGTTGTGTGTGATCATAGTCAAATTCCATCACTGTTCACATCAATCTCACCGGTCCCACACTTAGTCATTTTCCTGAAAACTTCCCGACCGAGAAACTCAGCTTCATTAGGCCTCCCCTAGGTTGCGCACTGTGTAGTATTCTTCCTTTGGCTGTGACCTTGCATCTTGGCACTACGCAGTATGCAGAACCAACCTCCCAAGACTGCTTCATTGCGCAATTTTTGTGACCAAGACCAAACCTTGACCTCTGGAATTGTGTAGTTGTGGCCTCCAACCTGGCTTGAATTGCACACTTCACAACTTCAAGACACAATCTCATCTCTTGAGCCCTATAAATATGCACTATGTAGTATCTTAGGTCTCTTTGACCTCTTGAACTACACAGTAAGTTTTCCCAACTCTCATCCCTGCAACTTGTCCCCATTGACTCTAGAAACTGCATAGTCATGTCCCTCAACTCAGCCTGAACTATGCACTACGTAGCCTCAAGGCTCAAGGCTGCCCCCTTCCTGCTTTAACTTCATATTTGTGTAGCCACTGAGACTCCCTGCCTAGCCTATCACTTGTTTCAAGCTTAGTCCATGGATCAGAATGTATCATCTTAGGCTAGGATTTTTCAGATTGATGTCATCCCATCCTTATTGAATTGCAGGAACAGGTACTCTATCAAGTCACGAAGAGATGATAAAATAGGAGAAGGAGGAGGGAAGCATGCTCAAAGACACTCTTGCAACTAAACTCACAATATTATTGATCAATATAAAGTGAAAGGACACTATTTTGTGACTACTATCCAAGACTTGAGATCATTAAAGACTCCCTACCACCAAGGCATGCAGAGGAGTACAAGATATTTCTTTCATGAAGACACTCAACTCTCAGCAACAAAAATATCTTGAGATTGCCATGTCATCAAGTAGTCCATGTCAGCAGTGTCATGTCATGAGTGATCATGTTTCCACATCACTATTGTATATCATGTCCATTGTAATTAAATGTATTGTAAAGTGGAATTCCAAAGGAAACACATGAATGTAAGGATTCGTGTAAGTTGAAAAGTCATGGGAATTCAAACAATCATGAGGTTAGTCAAAGAGTCACTCTATTTATATATACTCCCTCATTGTATGAGCAAAGGACTTTTCACCTTGGCTCCACTAGCAAAGCAATAGAGAGAAAAGATAGTTCTTTTGTGGAGCAAGGAGTGACTGCAACACTCCATTATTGGAGCTAGTGATGTTCATTGCACATATGTGTCTTGGAATTTTTACTTAATAACATAATCTTATCAAGGCCAACACGTTCTTCGTGCATGACTTATGAATGTGTGTAATACTATTATGTGGATGTTTGTACTTCATGTTTGATTTTCACATGTACTAAGATAGTTGAACTACTTCGGTTATTTTAGTGTTAATCTTGTTGATAATGTTTTGTAATGGTTGTAACTGTTGTCCCATCCTTGTGGAATATTCCGCGAGATATTAGAAAAATATTTCCCAAGTTGTTATGTGTGTAATTGTTGTCCCATCATTGTGGACTATTTTGTACGATATTAGACATACCTTTCTGAAATTGTTGTGTGTAATTACTGTCGCATACCTCGCGAAATATTATATTGGTTGCTAGACAGAACCTTTTGTTTCACGTGTGTTTCTTCCTAGGTGGTACTATTACCTCTCTCTTTGAGGCTCACTTTTATTTCTCTCCCCTTCTGTAGTAGAAGAACCTCGACACACTTGCAATCGAACACTCACCAAGCATGCCTCCTTGCTTTTCGAAAGTACATTTGCATCACTCTCTCTTACTAACAATAAGATCGAAGGCATATCTTTAAGAATAATGCAGCCAAGCCTTTTTTCAGGATGGGACTCCTACACCAAATGGTGTGAGGTCTAATTGGAAATTCATATCCGAGAGATCCCTTGAATGTTAGCGGGTCAACATGATCATACTTCCACTTTTCTCCCTTCTCAAAGAAAAATCCCTTCATCATTTCTTTAACATGTGGGAGGGCTCATCTGTTATTTACAATAAAAGGCCCAACAGCCCTTGGTAACTTGAAAAGATAACCTTTATGTAATGAAACAAAGTGAACCTGGTAAACATCAAACTCTGGCTTATGAATTCAAGTGAAAATATGCTCATAGTAAAAAATGTTGGCAACCCATATGGTCATACATATGCCCCGTACAACCTTATTTCAGTGTAGTTCGCAAGGACATATCAGTCTCCAACTTTGGTATCCTTACAGAGTTGTAAAAAAAAAATTCCTTTGAAAAAATCCTCTGAGGTTGTTGATTGTTTATGATTGTATAAATTGTGGCCATGAATTATGATAATGATCTGGATATGCAGGAACACAATAATACACATAAATAAACATAATCATAGAGATGCAGCGGAAATAATATTTCATTTCATTAATATCAAGTAACAAAAATATGCTTATATACTTAATGGAAATAAACTAGCTAGGGCGTTGGTAGCGTATATCTGAGAAGAGATGTTGTAGCTACAGTCCTCTTAACTGTGCTACAATGAGGCTCGAAGGCCTATTTATTGTTGAGAAACAATGAAAAACCCTTAACATCCAAAAATCTAATCCTAGGAGATGAAGTGCCAAAATTGTGGGACCTATTTGGGAAAATTGGTACATCAATCTTCCCGGTGACATAACTTTGGCATACTATTTCCATTTGAAGAGATAAATACCTCGTTAGAAATATATATCCAAGGACTACAACTTTTGAGTTAGAAACACTAACCATATTTCTTGATTTTCCCAAAAAAATGTTGTTTAGGGCCTTAAAACGGCTCTGGAAGTTCAGGACCCGAAAAACTGCTAAAAGTAGTAAGCTGTGCTGAAACTGAAAACTGAAAGAACTGATGGTGGGGGTTCAAATGGAATAGGTGGGTGGCCACCAATATCCACCTAGATCATTAGGGCCTCAAAACGGCTCCGGAAGTTCAAGACCCAAAAACCCGCTAAAAATAGTAAGTTGTGTTGAAAGTGAAAAATTGAAAGAACCGATGGTGGGGATCCAAATGGAATAGGTGGGTGGCCACCAATATCCACCTGGATCATTCCTCCCCCCTTAGGAAGAAATGGCCCCCATTTCATTGAGATCCTCCATGAAATGAGGCAAATTCTGCTGAACTAGATATTAGATTTGTCGAAGATGTCATGGATTTGCGAGTGAACATGCTGGATGCGTTCAGTAAACTTGGTTTCTTTATCAGCCTCAGATATTACACGTGTGGATTCTGTCTATGTGGTCACATGAGGAATGGAAATATCAGGCGGCGGTATGCATGTGGTCAGATCAATGGAGTGCTTGACCTGACAATGTAGAAGAACCTCTCTAGGTGAGGAGAAAATGTCCTCGTATTCCTCCATGCCTTTGTCCGTTTGTTGTCGTCATGCAGGGGAGCCTTGTTTCGAGGTTGTGGCCACAATCTTCTTCTTTCCATGTGTGCGAATGGTAATGAAATAAATTTCCTGGTTTGGGAAACAATCTTACTGAGTTGTTTTGTAGTATTCAAAGAGATGGTAGGAGGCAATACTACCTCTGGTATCCTGTACAAGTTATTTCCCAAAGTAATAATAACAGCACGAGGCCTAGAATCATACACAGCATGCCGCCTCTACAAGTATGGTTGGCCAAATAATACATCAGACACATCAAAAGGATCAACATCACACAGTACCTCATCCATGAATGGTTTGATGTTGTACGAAAGGATGAACTGTTAGCAGATGCAGAGATCTCTCCCTTCGTGAAGCCACCTAATGGTATACGACTGTGGGTGTGCTATGGTCGACAAGAAAATGAGGTTCTTTTGGCTTTCGCTATCGACAAGGAATTGCAGTGGAGAACCCTTCACCCACAAATGTGAATGGAAGAGGTGCTCCCCCTCCTCTAGATCCTCGATATCCTCCCCCTGGATCTTGGTGGTGGCAAAATGGCACTGGGATCCACATCAATGATATTCTTCCCTTTTTCGTTACCCTTCTCTGGTTCTGACTTAGGATCAGAACATGCATCTTATTTGGGTGCCTTTAGTTCAGCCACCAACAACTGTTTGGCCCAACACTCGTTTTTGTTGTGAGTGGGGATGTTATGAAATTCGCACCACTTCCTCGTGTCCTTCTTTGGATTTGTGGGTTTTTTATGAGTCGCCTTGCTTTGGCCTTGCCCCTTGTTCTACAGTTCAGGGGTGCCTTTCCCTAGCTTCAGATTCGCGGATCCAAAGTCTCGCTTATTCTACTTAAATTTATGCTCGATATTGGTGAGCGATATTTCATGTCAAGCAAGGTAATGTTGAGGAACTCCATTTCCTCGTGAATGTATCTATGCAAAAAAATATGGTACTTGAGCACCAAATGTATCTATAAATAAATAATACCCAACTTTGTGCGCAAGATATGGAACAGATTCGTCAAGTCGTGCACATCTTGATCCCTTTGTTTTCACAACGTTGTCCATTGGATATACTTGTCCTCATAGCTCCCCACAGGGTAATATTGTTCCTTGGTGTCGTGTAAGAATGAATTCCAAGTGGGTGCGGCCGAGAACAGAGAGGGTTCCCTCTCATCCTTTTTCTCACAGTAAGTTTCCCATCATTATTTGACATGGGTGGCAAATTTGAGGAGTGCAAAAATAATATTTTCTCGGTCAGAGAAATCATGGACTGAGAAATACCCTTCCAACAGATTCAACCATCTATCTACAACGCCTGCATCTATCTAGCCTTCAAATATAGGAATGTCAAAGTTGACTTGTACCTTGAAAGGAAAGAAGCCTCCAGAGTGGCTGCTAGATGTAGATGTGTCGTTGGTGGGCAGCTGTTGAAGGATCTGGGCAAAGTTATCCATCATCGCGTTCCTTTGTTTCTCGAGGGCCTCCTCAAGAAATATTTTAATAGGATCTCCTACTCCCTCCTCTCTCTTTTCTTCCGCCATGGGATGTCTTCCAGGTTTATGAAGCTGGTCTTGCAAGGATTCAACCAGATTGAGCCCTAACTCCTTATACCCTGACCTTGTTGGGCACATGCAAAGAAAAACAGAGAAAGAGCAGACCGCTCTGATACCACTAATCCAGATTTATGAACGAAATAATACACAGAAATAAGCATAATAAAAAATATGCATCGGAAATAATATTTCATTTCATTAATATCAAATAACATAAATATGCTTACAGACATAATGGAAATAACTAGCTAGGGCGCTGGTAGCATATCTCTGAGAAGAGATGTGGTGGCTACAGGCTTCTGAACTATGTCACAATGAGGCTCAAAGGCCTATTTATTATTTAGAACTAATGAAAAACCATAAACATCCAAAAACATAACCCTAGGAGATGAAGCGCAAAAACTGTGGGTCTCGTTTGGATAAATTGGTACATCACTCAATACCTCGTTAGAAAGATCTATCCGAGGAATACAAATTTTGAGTGAGAAATGTCAATCTATAAACGCATGATGCTACTAGTTCTACCAAAAAACATTGTTTAGGGCCTCAAAACGGCTACGGAAGTTCAGGACCTGAAAAAATGCTAAAAATAGTAAGTTTTGTTGAAACTGAAAAACTACAAAAATTGATGGTGGGGGTTCAAATGGAATAGGTGGGTGGCCACCAATATCCACTGTTGGCTTGAGGGGTCCTAACCCAGGTTCGAAGTTTAAGGTTTTCCAACAAACCCCTATACTACTGGCCCTTTCGGCAGTGACTCGCTTGCGCAGGTCAAAGTCTCGCCCGAAGTAGTATGGGTGGGTGCTGAAACTAGGTTTCTGCACCCTAAGAAAGGGTAGGTAAGGCAAGCAGAGCTGCGCCCGGCCCTTTGATACCCAAATCACCTCTTTCTACGCAGGGTCTACAGGTCTCTTTTTGCATCCACGTGCACAAGGTCTATAGTGTTTGATAATTATATACTTCTATGACAATAGCACAATATTGCATAAAACATAACAGAACAGATCCAGATACGATAAACACACTTACACAGAACTTTCACAGCTTGAATACAAAACGCGCATAATATAGCAATTACCAATGATTCACACAAACAGTACACATAGATTCAGTTCTCAAACAACCTTCCTTACTCATTAATTCATCAATTCCCTCTTAAAATACTCGTCCTAGCCTGCACACACAGCAGCAAGGTCCGCACACAGCAGGACTCTAGATCTCCACGCACACAGCCAGCAGGAGTCCTTTCTCCAAAAACCCATACAGATTTACTAAACCACAGTTCGCATCAATAGCTCCTTATTTTTCTGCCTTATAATTCAAAATGTTCCTCTATTTATAATAATCTAGCCTAAAATTTCCTATGGTCTACAAACCGTGGTTTTCGGACCCTTAGTTTACCCTTTGACCCATTACAATGCTTTCAGGGCTTTGACCCACCCCAAAACCCCTGCGTTGGCCTAATTATAGTCAAAATTATACAAAATCGGACCAGTTTCACAGCTTGTAGGAGACCTCGGAAGGTTAGGGGCTGCCATAACAGCCAAAGGATAGGCTTCCAACATTGGAAATTCGCGGACAGGGGAGGTAGATTGATGGGGTACAACCCAAATGCTACAGGTCCAGACAATAAAGCAGTAGAATAACAGATGCAGATAACAGAGACAATATGGAGCCTTGATCGGAGTTATCCTTTCTCCCCTATAGTGCCCGAGGTTACCCAACGGTAGAGTAAATCTAACTTGAAACTTACCATCACTCATCCGAAAAAAACTCACCATAAATTTTTGCATTGATGGCCAGCCGCCTATTTGCTGTAACGGTAAGATTTCCTTTTCACCAAAAGACAGTGTTCTGACAGTCATCGCTCACACCTGATGGCTTTCCCACGGATCTACTGAGTTTGGATGAAGCATTTGTGGCGTCCGCACATCCCAAATTAAAGCCGACGTCGGATGTGTTGTAATATGATTTAGGTACAAATCACGCAGCCTGGCAACTGTACGCATCCCGTTCAGTCCCATGGTTGGGACAGTTCGAGGATCACTCACTCCCTCCGTCGGGCGAAGGCTCTAGTATTCCATCGTGTATGGTGTCGTTGTCCCCCTTGATCCGAGTGCAATGTGCAGGAGTGGTTTTCCCTTAGTCAGGGCATCCGTGTCCTACAGAGCTGCATCGAGCGCCCTCATGCCATCTTCCATCCTAAATGTTCACAGAAACTCATCTGGCAAACTCTCCCAATGGAGCATGCGCTGGTGCAGCTCCACATCTAAATACCATGCAACTGGACGCATTCCTAGGCCATGGATAAACAAGTGAACTCATTCATTTTGGGTCTTGCTGTACCATTGTGTCTCCCATGCAAGCAAATATCTGCGTGGATCTTCTAATCCCAGGAATTCTTGGATCTGTTTCGCAGCTGGAGCTTTAAATTGCAGGATCATCTTATCCCGACATTCCTCCCAATAGCGGAATACCTTCCCATGCATATTCCACCAGCACGCAGAAGTGCCACACAAGGCTAGCTTAAGGGCCCCTATCCTGCATCCCTTGGGAACTTCCGCTTCGAATGCGCGTAAAAATTCCTTAATGTCACCCGAGTCCCCAAAGTAGGGCAGGTCTCTTACCTCAGCGGAGATGCAGCGAAAGTTCCTTGTGACCCGAAGACATCATAGTGCCGAAACCTCATGCAACCGGCCTTGCCAATTCTCCAGTTCCCCATTAGAGTCGGAAAAGCATTCACTGTCTTTTCCCCAACAGAGCACTCCTTCTATTGTGGGGTTAATCCAATCCTCGTCCTGCATAGTCAACTTGTAAATGTGATCTACTTCCTCCTCATCGTGAGCCGGCTCTCTATACCGCGCACCTTCCGCGAGATACAGTGGTACTATTACTTGTGTACCATTATTTTCAAACACCATGCTGCGCTTTTTGAGATTGATGACACCCCCATATCTATGGCCCAGTCCAGTCCTAGGAGTGCAGGGTAGGGATCCTCATCTTCCACGATTTCTATTACCTCAAAGTCAGCTTGGACCTTTACTCCTATGATATCGACCATGATTTTTGGCAGCCTTCCCAGAGGGATGATCTTTTGTTGATTTTCCATGCGCAGCTGGATGGTGGACCATTCTAATTTAGGTTATCACATTCGTTGCCAAGTTTGCTTGGGTAATACGTTCGCATCTAATCCAAGGTCCAAAATAACTTGATCCATATCGTAGTCACCAATCTGCGTAGTCAGCCGCATTTCTCTTTCGGTGCGTTTTTTATAGCTGTATATTTTGTGTACATCCTTGGTCCCGAAGGTCGGATCAGGTCGTGCTACGCAGCTATTCATTAATGCCTAAAGGCTCTCTACAGCCTTTGGGTTACATAGCAGCTTCAGACATGCATGCAGAAAGGGATCAACCCCCTCATCTGTCTTGGGGTATGTCGATACCTGCGAAGTAGCTGCTACTCTTGAGCGAAGTCCTGGTCAGCTATGGCCATGGTCTCTTGTCCCCTCTTTATGTTCAATCCTCCTTGACAGGTCAGAGCCTCTTCCTTCGATCCCTGGGTGACCATCCCACTGCGTGTTATGACTTTCACACTTGGGTTTATGTTTCTTAGCTCAGCTTTAACTCTCTGCACATTCTGCGTAGGGGTGGGTTGCTTTTCCTGCATTTTTTCTATTAATATTGGGAAATCTTCGACCACATGGTCCAGCTGTCTGCAATATTTATAGGATTTCCTTGTGATATTTGGGTAGTCCCTTGCAAAGTGTCCCACTTCCCCACATTTATAACAGATTAGCTGCCCACGTCCTCGTCCTGCACGTCCTCCTTGACCTCCCCTGCCCCTTGCTGGAGAACTACCAAAGCTCGTTGGAGATCTCGGCAATGCAGGGTCTGATTTTACCCTATACAAGTTCCCATGATCTATCATCAAGTCGCAAGTGCGACAGTTCTGCTCATCATGTCCTACCGACCGATAAAACCTGCATCAATGTTGCTTCAATTCTGGGACATATGCACCTAGCCGAGGGTAATGGTCCATATCATGCAGCCCTGCTACATGGCAGTCGTCGTACCACAGCACAAGTCTGCTCGAGCCTAGTCGTGATAGGATGGGTCCCTCACTCGCTCCGGGGCGGACCGGACTAGGTCCTCCTACCTGCATGTAATCTGCCAATAGAGGGCACTGATCCTTCATATGGTCAGATACCCGACATCGTATGCACCACAAATCTGTGCTGGTTCCTTTTCCTCGTTCTTTTCACAGGTTCTAAATTTCCATGTGCATAGCTCCAAGTTGCTCCTAAATTTTTTGTACTCCTAACGAAGTATCTTCTTTGGGTGTAGCTTCTAGTTTCATAGCAACTTCCACAGCTTTTTCCTGGACTCAAAGGTTTGGTGACTCATTGGCGTACGCAAGTGGGGCAACAACATAGCGATGAACCATTCCGTATGTTGTTTATCATCGTACTCAAATCCTACTTCCTTGATGGCTTTCTTCAATCGCTGATCAGCCTCCCATACAGACTCAAACATACCTTGCTTGAAGTCCTTTACTTCTGCTACCATTTGAGAGTAATACTTTGGCTTTCAGAACTGTTTCTTCAGAGCATCCTTAATATCTTGAATAGACGCACTCTCGTTCTGAGAGATGTATTGCATGTACTTGTCCAACGATATTTCTTAAAACGCTAGGGACAGTTGTGCCCTCTTCACCGTATCGTTTGTCACATTTTGTGTAGTCCATACAGAATCTGCAACAAACCAAAATCGGTCCATATCCTCATCCCCTACCCCCTTGAAGGCGGGTAGTCTCAGGTGCGCAGCGATATCACTGTCCGGTGGGTGTGGTGGTATGTGTGAGTTCTTACCTTTGTGCGACCTGGATAGCAGTGTAGCCGAGGGGTCTTGCATAGTCGTTTCTCGTAGAGGGTTACAGGCGAATCTTCCCCCATCGAGGTTGGTCCAATAGTATTTACCACTACGCATCACGCTTTCGTTGGGATCTCTGGTCATTCAGTTGGTATGACTACACAGAATACTTTTCTCCCACAGTGGTATCTTAATCAACAACGGTAACGTCTTTAGTAACTTGCCCTAGAATCCTTTAAATAATCTTCACTCAGCCTTAGAGTAAGAGACAAACTGATCAATAGAAAATTCCATCACAAATCCTCCTAGCACACTGTCCACCCAGTGATCCACCGTGCGAGTGATGGTATTATTAGTTCTTTCCAGCTGTTGGATCAGCTCTGGAGTCCACTGAGTGACTCGTTCATCCTTCCAACACTTCTGGAATTCTACAAGCCTAGCCAGCCACTCCTAAAGCTCGATTTCAAATGTCACAAAAAAAAAATTTATAGCTTTATGTAAGAATGTACCTATTTTTCCAATTTTCTGTCGTTAACTTCGTGTTGCGATTTTATTTTACTGCAAACTCTTGAATCTGCTTTTCGAACCACTCTTCAATTTCCTTCCTTCCAGGCTTCCATTAATCTCTCGTCATTACCCGATCCCTTCCTCAAAATACTCCAGATCCCGGCTACGGAACCATTTGTTGGCTCGAGGGGTCCTGACCTAGGTTCAGAGTTCATGATTTGCCAACAAACCCCTATACTACTGGCCCTTTCGGTAGTGACCCGCTTGCGCAAGTCAAAGTCTCAGCAGAAGTAGTATGGGTGGGTGCTGGAACCATGTTTCCGCACCCTGAGAAAGGGTAGGTAAGGCAAGTAGAGTTGCGTCCAGCCCTGTGATACCCAGATTGCCTCTTTCTGCGCAGGGTCTACAGGTCTCTTTTCACATCCACGTGCGCAAGGTATACAGTGTTTGATAATTATATACTTCTATAACAGTAGCACAATATTGCATAAAACAAAACAAAACAGATCTAGATACAGTAAACACACTTACACAGAACTTTCGTAGCTTGAATACAGAACGCGCATAATATAGAAATTACGAATGATTCGCACAAAGAGTACACATAGATTCAGTTCTCAAACAACCTTCCTTACTCATCAATTCATCAATTCCCTCTTACAATACCCGTCCCAGCCTGTGCACACAGCAGCAGGGTCTGCACACAACAGGACTCTAGATCTCTGCACACAGCTAGCAGGATTCCTTTCCCCAAAAACCCAAATAGATTTACTAAACCACAGTTCGCATCAATAGCTCCTTATTTTTCTGCCTTACAATTCAAAATTTTCCTCTATTTATAATAATCTAGCCTAAACTTTCCTATGGTTCGAAAACCGTGGTTTTCGGACCCCTGGTTTACCCTTTGACCCATTACAATGCTTTCGGGGCTTTGACCCACCCCAAAACCCCTGTGCTAGCCTAATTATAGTCAAAATTGTACAAAATCAGACCAGTTTCGCAGCTCGTAGGAGACCCTGTTCCAACATCCACCTTGATCATTAGGGCCTTAAAACAGCTCTGAAAGTTCAGGACCCGAAAACCTGCTAAAATTTATAGTAAGCTCTATTGAAAGTGAAAAACTAAAAGAACCGATGGTGGGGGTCCAAATGGAATAGGTGGGTGGCCACCAATATCCACCTGGATCAAATAAGTAATGAGATAAATCCATATCACTTTGGCGACTCCGCTGGGGATCGTCTAGATTTCACACGCCGTAGATTGTACCTGTAGTACCTTGAGGGCCATTGTCATTATTGGTGGTTCCTCTCGCGTCTGTTAACAACTTTCATCATTGGCTGGTAATCAGACGGTGTTCTTGCATGTTCGACTTCAGCTCACATATTCGCATGCTTGAACTTGTACTTTGTTTGGGTCGAGATGGAGCGCAAGACCCTGGATTGTGTCTGTTGTAATCCAGGCTGCGATTGTGGATTATTATCATTATGTATATGACTCATTGATTGGATGGCTGCGACCATACCCGAGTCTATTTATTTGATCCTCGCTGGATGGCTGCGCCCATACCCTGGATCCGGATTATAGTGTACTCTGTTTCGGATGGCTGCGCCCATACCACATATACATCATGTACTTGAGATATCAGTTGTATTTTTCTACGCAGGTTTTCTGACGGCGGGCCTTCAATTGAACATGTTCTCGTAAAGCATTTCACCCCTCTCTCTCTCGGGCCTCATACTTTAGGGGCATCTGTTACACAATAATTTGTCACCGTCCCTGCCATTCCCCGTCCCGCACAATGGAGGACCCATTTTGTGACCTGTGAACATTGTCATGCCTTGAAACCATCATCAATGCATTCCTCTAAGCATGAGCTTCAATTGCCCTAAAGACATCTCCTTGCAAGAAATCATGAAAACATCTCCTTTTGCATTGGCATGGGCAGACAGTTCATTACTCTCACGCCAATGAGAAGAAATCCTACAAGAGAGCCGCGTAGCTGGCGCCTCATCCCCGGAAAGCGAGTGATCGCGCCCGGCCAATTTAAGTTGTTTTTTAAATAAAGATGGCGGAAGTTGAGTTCTAACAAACTCACAAACCATTACCTATCTTGAGTTGGGAGGTTTGGATGCGGGAGTTCTATGGAGGGAAGTGGTTTTTCCACCTCCCATGGAACCTTCCTTGTTGATAGGGCCAATCCCATAATAATAGGGATCCCAACTCCTCCTTCCCCACCTATAAAAGCCTGCTCAAATCTATGGCAAGCTACTCTTGAAGTGCCTAAGCTCTGAATCTCCATATTCCCAAGAGCCTTTGTGCTATAAAGAACCCTCTTTTTCCCTTAATGCTGACTCAAGTGAGGAGACTATTGTCGAGAGACTCTGGAGAGGTTTTGCCTTTTCCCTGGCGAGCTTTGCGAGACGTGAATGACTGGAGACCCATCCGAAGGAGACCACGACGTCAAAACTTGGTTGTAATCTCTCTTCGTTTGTTATTTAATAGATGATTACGATTATGGTTCTACTCTATTTTCCATTATGTTAATATGAGTAATATCCTTTCTGACTGA